>CAKXYN010000088.1:3205000-3552500 GCA_935064755.1 Tragelaphus eurycerus | reverse complement strand
CAAGAAAACCCCACCACTGCTCCTTGGATCCCCAGACCAGGGGCTTTCATATCAGCCTACGTCCCTGCAAGTAATGTGGCCTTCAATTGCAGACAAGGAGGCTATTCTATGCCCAGTAAACAATGCGAATGAATTCTTTGTTTGCCTTTTCACACTGTCCATGCGAAGAGACGACTCATTAGAAAAGACTCTGATGCTAGGAAAAATTGAAGACAAAAGGAGAAGGGGATGGCAGAGCAGGAGATGGTTAGACAGCATCACCAACTCAATGGACGAGAATCTGAGCAAACTCCGTGAGACGGCAGAGTACAGAGGAGCCTGGCATGCTGCAGTCCACGAGGTCACAATGTCAGACACAGCTTAGTGACTGACCCACCACAAATTAGTTCTACTCCACTGAATGATGGCAAGTTTTTTCCAAAAAGCTGAAAATCTATGACCTCGTCTCTTGTGCCTCTAATCCTCCTATGAGGGTGGGCAGGTGCAGGATCAGCAGGTAAGCAGGTACCTGCTCCAATCACACCTACATTCAAAAGTCAGGGATTACAGTGCAGACAAAATAAGGCAGTGGTGGCTTATTTCTAAGAGAGAGTTTTTACAGGAGAATTAAGCATGGAATTCCCTGGAAAATCTAATTCTCATCTGGTCATTAAAATGGCTGGCTATGAAAATGTGTCCACAACCTCTCAGAAGCCCTATAAATGCATGAATATTTTATCCCATCCATCAGGCTAGTGAAAGTCACTCAGTCATGTCCGACTCTTTGTGACCTCATGGACTATACAGTCCATGGAATTCTCCAGGCCAGAATACTGGAGTGGGTCACCTTTCCCTTCTCCAGGGGATCCTCCCAACCCAGGGATCAAAACCAGGTCTCCCACATTGCAGGCAGGTCCTTTACCAGCTGAGCCATAAGGGAAGCCCAAGAATACTGGAGGGGATAGCCTATCCCTTCTCCAGCAGATCTTCCCGATCCAAGAATCGAACTGGGGTCTCTGGCATTGCAGGCAGATTCTTTACCAACTGGGCTATCAGGGAAGCCTCATAGCATACCTCAAGCTAGGTCAGGTCTCAATTATGAGAAAGCAAGAGCACTGGCCTGGTGGGGCTCTTTGCAGTGCTAAGGAGGATCATTCCACAAGCCCTCAGTGTCCCTGATGCAGCCCCCACCGTGGAACAGGTGTGTCCAGAAGTCCTCTCTCACCCACTGGCTGAGCCTGGTCACAGCTGCTCCCGAGAGCTGAGAGCTGCTGCCAGACAGGTGAGCCCAAGTCCAAGTGGGTCAGGTATTTCTGGGGGCAGGAGGTCTGGCTCCAAGACATCCTCTCCCTCAGGGCTCTCATCTCATGTGCTTTTCTGGGGCTTCTGAGAGAATCCCTCACTACTGTGCTCCAGAGTGGGAGGAAAAAAATACAAGAAATTGTAGTTTTCTTTATTTTCTCTAATTGTTCACCGTTGTTTTAGAACACACGTAACATATTGGGGCAACAGTACAGGTATGTAATTGATAAATAAAATAGATAGGCCTGGGCTGCGGGGGGTGTCCCTGCCCTGAATTTTGCAGTGGGAATTCTTGATCAAAAAGATCAGAGACCATGTAACCCAGATTTGGGGTTGGACCTATTCATAAAAACGGATGGCTGACTTAACCCACCCAGGACTTCTGTATTTTCATGAAGATAATTGTAAAGCCAAAGGGTCTCTATCTAGATGGGTCTGTACTAGACAGTAAAAGTTCCAAGGGCAGAGACCGGGGCTGGGAAAAACGACTACCCCGCGTGAAGGCAGGACTCCCCCAGGAGTGCCTGCTGGCACTGAGGCTCTTTCTCATTGGTTCCCTGCCTTCTTCTACAACCAGAGAATTAAAAAAAAAAAAGTAAAAGTCTAGGAGTCCTCTCCCCATGCAGCCTGCTCTGATGCCAGCTTCTGGAAAGGAGGGTCAGCTAACAAGGGCGCTGCGGCGGCCGCGGTGATTCCGCATCCTTTACAGGTTAGGGATTTCTCAACAGAGGGCTGCAGGGCTCAGCTTCCGACTGCGCTCTCCTGTGCTGACGGGGCCTCCGGGTGCCTGCCTCCCTGCACCGTCAACGGCACTGCCACTTACTGAGGCCCTACTGTGTGCACAGCATCCCACGTGGGGGTGACACATAATGAAAGGGAGACGCAAACCCTGCCCTCAAGTGTGTTTATGATCTCGTGGTGGACGAAGAAATACATGCAGCTTACGAAAGCAAGTGAAAGGTGGTCAGACAGGCGTTGGAGGAGGGAGGAAAGCTGGGTGTGGAGAAAGCAGTCCTCAGGCTGCACAGTGGAATGACCACGTCCCCAAAGTTACGCCACAGTTGGGGCAAGAGAAAATTCACTCACTCAACAAATTCAGTTATTTTTTTTCACCAATAAAACCATTCTGTCTCACTATTAGAAAATGCATGAAAACTAGTCTATTTGGATTAAAGTTGGGAAATTTAGATACCAAAAACTGATAAAAATTGAGTTACCTGAAAAAATCACTTAGAAGATGCTTACTAGTGAAAAGAACTTTTTTCACAGTATTAAAATGTGCTAAGCCTTTTTATTACAAACCAAATGACTTTCTGAGGCAGCAGAACTAAATGCTCTGAAAATCAAACATGGATGGCATGTCCAAAACTTCTTTTGTTCTTAGCATGTGTGAACTTTTCACAAATAACGTTATTTCATGGTTCCAAAGAGAAAGTGTGAGATTCTGGAAGGAAATTAACTGTGAGCATGAAAGGGTTCAGGCCTGTGCTGTTGTCTGAGACACCTCCACCAGCTACAAAAATATTTGTTCCTTAAAACAAAATATGTGTAAGAGAAGAAAATCAACACGATGAAAGCAAAGTACTGTGCGGGAAAATGGAGCTAGTAGAGGAAAAAAAGAAACACTGTCCACACTGCCATCTGAAAGAAGGAAAAATGCCTTAAGGAGTATTAATAGAAGACTATAAAGCTCAACATTCAGAAAATGAAGATCATGGCATCCGGTCCCATCACTTCATGGAAAATAGGTGGGGAAACAGTGGAAACAGTGTCAGACTTTATTTTGGGGGGCTCCAAAATCACTGCAGATGGTGACTGCAGCCATGAAATTAAAAGACGCTTACTTCTTGGAAGGAAAGTTATGACCAACCTAGATAGCATATTCAAAAGCAGAGACATTACTTTGCCAACAAAGGTCCATCTAGTCAAGGCTATGGTCTTTCCTGTGGTCATGTATGGATGTGAGAGCTGGATTGTGAAGAAGGCTGAGCGCCGAAGAATTGATGCTTTTGAACTGTGGTGTTGGAGAAGACTCCTGAGAGTCCCTTGGACTGCAAGGAGATCCAACCAGTCCATTCTGAAGATCAGCCCTGGGATTTCTTTGGAAGGAATGATGCTAAAGCTGAAACTCAAGTACTTTGGTCACCTCGTGCAAAGAGTTGACTCATTGGAGAAGACTCTGATGCTGGGAGGGATTGGGAGCAAGAGGAGAAGGGGACAACAGAGGATGAGATGGCTGGATGGCATCACTGACTCGATGGATGTGAGTCTGAGTGAACTCTGGGAGTTGGTGATGGACAGGGAGGCTTGGCGTGCTGCGATTCATGGGGTCGCAAAGAGTTGGACACAACTGAGTGACTGAACTGAACTGATTCACGATGATTCCAGTTGTAAACGATGGGGTCTCAGCTGCTGCACGGGGTGTAGGGCCATAAGAATGGCTTTGGGGTAAGTTAAAAGCCAGGTACCAAGGATTCTTACTTAAAGGGGCTTCCTGATGCCCTCAGGGCATCTCTGCTCATCTACTTCTTTGGAATGAACTAAACCTTGAGGTGTGTCCCATGAAGGGAAGGTTGGTTTTCACATTTGAAGATCAGTGACAAATTGAAAAGGGAAAAGCATGAGATCATCTCAAAACTCAGAAAAAAGCATTTGACAAGGTCTAATATCCATTACTGATAAAAGCTCTCATCAAAGCAGGAATAGAACCTTCTAAACCTGAAAAAGAGCATCTCAGAAAAACCAAGAGACAACATCATAGTCAGCGATGTGAGGCTGAATTCTTTCCCCCAAGATCAGTATTGAGAGATGTACACCCAAACTTCCGTTCGATACTGTACTACAAGTTCTGCCCAGGGCAGTAAGGCAAGAGAAGAATAAATAAGTAAAAGGCATTTGTGTTGAAAGGAAAGAGGCAAAACTCTCTATCTGCAGATTATTTGAGCACCTAGGTAGAAAATCTAGAACATACCAATCATTCCTATAATTAATATGTGAGTTTAGGACAGTTGTACAATCAAAACTGGAAAATCGATTGTATTTCAACATACTAGTACCAATCAGAATTTAAAATAAAAATAAAAGCATCATTTACAATAGCACCAAAATATATGAAGTATGTAGGGATAAATCTGACAAAAGATTGCAAGACCTGTACACTGAAAGCTGTAAAATACTGGCTGAAAGAAATTAAGACCCAAATAAATGTAGAAATGTAATCCGTTCATGAGTCAGAAGACTCCGTATTGTTAAGATACCAGCTGTCACCAAAATGAACTATAAATTCAACACAAGCTCAACCAAAATTCCCACATGTTTTTGGTGGGAATGAATGAGATAATAGTAAAATTTATGTGGAAATGCAAAAGACGTAAAATAGCCAAAACGACCCTGAAAAATAACAGGATTAGAGCCTAAGTGACTCCGAGGGTTATTTTAAAGCTGCAGAAGTCAAGCCGGTGGAGTACTGTCATAAAGACTGACACGTAGATTGATGCCACCGAGTCCAGAAACAGATCTACACATATGTGGACAATTAATTTGCTACAAATTTGCAAAGACAGATCAATGGAGGAAGAATAGCCATATGCACCTCAAACAAAGAAGAACTCAAAATGGAGAAAAAGTCTAAATGAAAAAACTAAACCATAAAACTTGAATAAAACTCAGGAGGAAACTTGGGGCATGTTGAGCTAGAAAAAGATTTGGGTTTCATTCCAGACCACTACAATAAAGCAAATGTTGTAATAAAAAAAAAAAAAAAAAAAGATTTCTTAGAGACTATATGGAAAGTATGATCCATAAAAAGAATGCAAAGAGCTGACTCGTTGGAAAAGACCCCGATGCTTGGAAAGACTGAAGGCAGGAGGATAAGGGGGCAGCAGAGGATGAGATGGTGGGGTGGCATCACCGACTTTAATGGACATGAGGTTGAGCAAACCCCAGAAGATACTGGAGGGCAGAGGAGCCTGGCGTGCTGCAGTCCATGGGGTCGCAAAGGTCAGACATGACTCAGCAGCTGAACAACAACATGAAAAGAAACTGACTGTGTAGTAATCACTTTACTGCAGACCTGCAACTAACACAGC
The DNA here is from genome assembly GCA_935064755.1 of Tragelaphus eurycerus. Lineage (NCBI taxonomy): Eukaryota > Metazoa > Chordata > Mammalia > Artiodactyla > Bovidae > Tragelaphus > Tragelaphus eurycerus. The sequence continues at coordinate 3,547,131 of CAKXYN010000088.1, read as the reverse complement.
ATTGTAACTCAACTACATTCCAACTTAAAAGATGCACCTGACCAAACACACGTAAGGAAACTTAAAAGCTTCAACTCTGCTAAAACAGATGCGTACATCAACACTTACATATGGAATCTATAAAGATGGTATTGATAAACTTCTATGAAGGGCAGCAGTGGAAACACGGACATAGTAGACAGACTCATCACACGGTGGGAGACGGAGAGGTGAGATCAGCGGAGCGTGGCACAGAGCCACGTGTATCACCGAATGTAAGGCAGAGAGCCAGTGGGAATCTACTGTCATGACCCTGGCAGCTCAAATCCAGCGCTCTGTGACAAGACAGAGGGGTGGGATGGGGTAGGAGGCAGCAGGGAGGTTCAAAAGGAGGGGACACGTGTATACCTGCGGCCGGTTCACGTAGATGCATGGATGAAGCCAACACAATATGGTAACGCAATTATCCTCCAATTAAAAATACATACATTTAGATTTTTAAAAAACCTCAGCTGAATTAAAAAAAAAAAAAACCTCAACTCTGCTAAAGGCACTCTTAAGTAAATGAAAGGACAAGCCATAGACTGAGAAAAAACATTTACAAAGCATATATCTGACAAAGAGCCTTATCAGTTTTACACAAAGTACTCTAAAAATTCAGCAATAAGGAAAAAACAACTCAATTTCTAAAACTAGACAAAATATTTGAAAAGACACTCCATCAAAGGTACACTTTTGAGAAATAAGCCATGAAAAACTGCTTTACACAATTAGTCATTGGCAAAATGCAAATTAAAACTACAGTAATTCACTATTACAAGCATATTAGCATATTTAAGTTTTCAAAGACTGACCACACCAAGGCTAGATGCTGGAACGATCCTTCACCGCTGGTGGAAATGTAAATTGTTACAAGCACTCTGGAAAAGTCTGGCAGCTGCAGAAGTACACCTCCCAACTGACTCAGCCATTCCACTGCTAATTATTTGCCCAAAGAAAGCATCTCAACTCTTACTCTTAGGACGTGCACAGTCATGTCTGACTCTTTGTGATCCCATGGACTGTAGCCGCCCAGACTCTTCTGTCCATGGGACTCTCCAGGCAAGAATACTGGAGTGGGTTGCCATGCCCTCCTCCAGGCAGCCTTCCTGACCCAGCTACTGAGCCCAGGTCTCCTGCACTGCAGGCAGATCCTTTGCCATCTGAGCCACCAGAGAAGTCCTATGTCCATATAAAACTTGAACATAAATGTTCACACAAGCTTATTTATAATAGCTATAAACTTGAAACAATCCAAATTTCCATTCTCACATTAGTAAATTAATTGCGGCATATTCATCGGATGAAATACTATATAGCAACAAAAATGAATAGACCATGTTTTAAATGAAAAGAAACTATGGATATATAAGCAACATGGATGGATCCGAAAATAATAATGCTGAGTAAAAGAGGTCAAAGAAGTAAAGTGCGCACACAATGTGATCCCATGTATGTAAAATCCTAGCAAATATGAACTGACGCACAGTGACAGCAGATCAGAGCGTCGCCTGGGGATGCACTCGTCTAGGTGGAGGCATTCTGGGGGTGATACTTTGGAGTATCAGGGCTGTATACTGTCACCCTGCTTGTTGAACTTATATACAGATTAACTTATATACATCATGCGAAACGCTGGGCTGGATGAAGCACAGGCTGAAATCAAGATTGCTGGGAGAAATATCAATAACCTCAGATATGCAGATGACACCACTGTTCCGAAAAAAAAGAAGAACTAAAGAGCCTCTTGATGAAAGTGAAAGAGGAGAGTGGAAAAAAAAGAACTGTCTTAAAACTCAATGTTCAGAAAACTAAAATCATGGCATTCAGTCCTACCACTTCATGGCAAATAGATGGGGAAACAATGGAAACAGTAAGAGACTTTATTTGGGGGGAAGCTCCAAAATCTCTGCAGATGGTTAATGCAGCCATGAAATTAAAAGATGCTTGCTTCTTGGAAGAAAAGTTATGACCAACCTAGAAAGCATATACTTTGCCAACAAAGGTTCGTCTAGTCAAGGCTATGGTTTTTCCTGTGGTCATCTATGGATGTGAGAGTTGGACTGTGAAGAAGGCTGAGCGCCGAAGAATTGATGCTTTTGAACTGTGGTGTTGGAGAAGACTCTTGAGAGTCCCTTGGACTGCAAGGAGATGCAAGCGGTCCATTCTGAAGGAGATCAATCCTGGGATTTCTTTGGAAGGAATAATGCTAAAGCTGAAACTCCAGTACTTTGGCCACCTCATGCAAAGAGTTGACTCATTGGAAAAGACTCTGATGCTGGGAGGGACTGGAGACAGGAGGAGAAGGGGACGACAGAGGATGAGATGGCTGGATGGCCTCACTGACTCGATGGACATGAGTCTGAGTGAACCCCAGGAGTTGGTGATGGACAGGGAGGCCTGGCGTGCTACGATTAATGGGGTCGCAAAGAGTCGGACACGACTGACTGAACTGAACTGAATTGAGAAAGCATATTAAAAAGCAAAGACATTACTTTGCCAACAAAGGTCCATCTAGTCAAAGCTATGGTTTTTCCAATAGTCATGTATGGATGTAAAAGTTGGACCATAAAGAAAGCTGAATTGATACTTTTGAACTGTGGTGTTGGAGAAGACTCTTGAGAGTTCCTTGGACAGCAAGTACTCAAACCAGTCAATCCTAAAGGAAATCAGTCCTGAATATTCATCGGAACGACTAATCCTGAAGCTGAAACTCCAATACTTTGGCCACATGATGTGAAGAACTGACTCATTGGAAAAGACCCTGATGCTGGGAAAGATTGAAGGCAGGAGGAGAAGGGGATGACAGGGGATGAGATGGTTGGATGGCATCACCGACTCGATGGACATGAGTTTGAGTAAAGTCTGAGAGTTGGTAATGGACAGGGAAGCCTGGCGTGCTGCAGTCCATGGAGGTCACAAAGAGTCACGACTGAGCGACTGAACTGAACTGAACTTTGGAGCAGACATATATATTCATTACCTTGATCATGGTGAAAATCCACAGGCACACAGATGTCAATGATGATCAGATTTTATACTTGAAATGTGTACCATTTATTGTATGCCAATCACACATCAGTTAAAAATATAAACCACTTTGGATAGTGAGTGTCAGAGGACAGGATGCTCCCAACAAGTGTTGGTTACCACTACGATTATTATTTTTTCACCAGATGTTTTCCCACAAGGTGAATTGCCTGGCCTGATGACTTTCTATTGATTTGACTTTTTTAAAGAGTACTTTGAAAATGGAGAAAATTAATCCACTGTCGTTTAAAGGTATTTCCTCCAGATATCCCAACTTTTGTCTTTTCACTTTGTCTTCCTGCCACAGATGTGCTTAGACACACAGTCTTACCCAGAATGTTTCCTGACTTTCAAGTCAAATTTGTAAAGGAGGAATTTTATTTTAAATCTTTAGTTTTGTCTACTTTGACCAGTCTTACTAAAGTATGATTTGTATGGAAGAAATTTCACCCATCCTAATCTTACAGGGTGGATGAGGTTTGGCAATTGCAGAGCTTCATGTTACCAGCATATTTCAACCCAAAGAGTTCTCTCATGCTTTTTTTGCAGTCATACTCTCCCCAGTCCCTGCTCCTGACACAACTTTCTTTTTGACCATATCTTCCCTGGAATTTCACGTAAATGATTTCATATTAGTGTTTGTGGAATAGTTTTTCTTTGTGCCTGACTTCTTTGGCTCAGCTCAGGCTGTGGAGGTGCAGCCACACTTCTGGGGAGTGTGAGCGGTAACTTCCTTTGTGTTACCATGCTGTATCTATGGAGGGGGCTCACCAGGATTTGCACATCCACTCACCTCTTGAAGAGCATTTGGTTCTTTCCAGCACAGCGCCTGTGTACTTCCTATTGTGAATGATGTTGCCATGAACATCCACGGATAAGTTATCTGCATGCACATGTGTTTTCAATTTCTTTCCTAAGAGTGGGATTTCTGGGTTGTATGTTTAATTGAATAAGACCTTGCTGAACTGTTTTCCAAAGTTGTAATCTCCACCAGCCATAGAGTAGCATTCTGGCTGCCCCTCATCTTTGCCTACAGTCAGCATCATCAGTGTTTTAAATTTTAGCCATCTCAGTAGTGGTTCTGTCCTGTCCCTTGTCAGAAGGTATTCATGATTAAAGTGTCTCAACCTATACCAGCTTTCTTTCCTAAGATCAAGATTTTAGTCTAAATGCCCTTTATCCAATAATTAAACTAGCTGAGGCTTCCAAGCAGTGGTGATTACAACATGAGAGCATGCCTCCTCATGCACTTGTCATATTTTTAATGAAAGATTTGGAATATAAATTGAGCTTTTGTAATAAACCATAATGACTTGAGTGTTTTTAGCTAGGAAGGCAAATAAGGAATTAATCATTAAATGAAAAGTATAATATTTCAGGCATTTTATCCTACAGGCTTTTTCTCCAGTAATATCAAAATAAGGACAAGGGAGAAAGAAAAAAAGATGCTCAGGATTAAAATCACATGAATACTTCTGTAATGGTGGATGCGGTACATTTTATTAAATTCAAATCCATAGCTGAGTCCAAACTGGGTGCAGACGAGGAGATGCTGGAGTTGGGTCATCAGTCAGCACAGACTTGGGTCACAGATCAGTGCGGAGTTGTGTCACAGGGCAGCATGGAAATGCAGCAACTCCAGAGGCATCCCTGCACGGGAACCAGGCTTCCCAGGCCTTGGCCCGTATGTGTTGCCGGTGCAAGGGCCAGACAACATAATCCTTTATATATAAATACATGCATACATACATGCACACCAGCACTCAGGAGTGAGTAATTGGATTTGGATTAGAATAGATTTGAGTATTAATTCGGTACTTAACTTCATTATATAGGTGCTCTATCAAACAAGAAAATGTTATCAAACAGTATCATTAAAAGCCCATTGCAGGCACGCTCCTTGCCCCGAGGCACCTCAGCAGACAGAAGTCATCGGTGGTCTCTGCTGCCACAGCCCCGCTGAAATGAGGATCGTGGCCGTGGCCGTGCCAGGCCCCCCTCCCCGCCCCAGCCCCGAAGGCGGGTAGCCGCTGTGCCATCAGCAGAGCAGCCAGCACATGGTCCAGGTCTGAATCCAGACCAGGCTGATTCCCAGAGGTCTTCCTAGCTCCCTCTCTGGACGTCGACTCGATAATCTACTCTCTGCCGATCCAGTTAAACGGATTTCCCTTGCGTTTGTTGTCCGTATCCTTTCATGCTCTTGACTCATAGATAATTTCCCAAAATGACTGCATAACCCAGCATGGGGATTTAGAGGCATAATCTCAATCTAAACTCACTTTCGTGCTCATCTTTCCTGGAAAACATCTTAGAATCCTTCATTTTAGTAACTCCTTCTGGAAATGCTCACTGACAAGAAAGAAACAGCATGGTCACTTTTATTTCTCCGAAAGATGGCAGAAATATTCTACCATAAGTTCTGAATGCACAATATAAACTTCTTGCCATTATGACTCAAAAACTAAGGATTCTCCATATTTTTCCTAGAAATGCAAGCTTTTATCTAAAGCCACATGTAAACAATACGCTTTTCTTGCCTATCTTACACATGGTAAGAATTATATAGTCCTACCTGGTCATTGCTTTGGGGGTACTGTTTCAAGAACAGTGGAGTTTATTTTCCAGAATTTGAAAAAGTATGCTAGGGTTCTTGCTGTTTGAAGTGTTAAGGCAAAGGAAGGAGGGGTAAATTCTCTCTAATTCCCACTGTTCTTCATTTTACATAATCAACCAAAAATATTAATAGCAGGGCCTTAAGCATCAGTGAGCACTACGGGTTTGGCTGTGTATTTTACAAGACATCCGGAAATACCTGTGAATGAATGTCATTCCCTCAAAAGACTCCCTGAGCAGAATGAACATATAGGCATTGTTTGCAGAAATGGGGAAATAACCAGGATCTGGCCTTTTTCCAAAGAGACCCCCTATTAATATATACCTGTGCACATTTTTATCAAGAGGAACTAAGAAGGCGAGAGCGGGGAAGCAAAGTTAGCTATTAGATAGCAATCCTCCTGCCAAGAGCCATAATCTGACACAGACTGAGCTGGGCGTAGCAGTCCATTAATGGCTCGCGGCTCACACAATAATGACCTGCTAACCTGACGTGGTGTTGCGCTCACATTTTGCTGTCCCCTGGGATGCCACTGTCACCGTGTTATCTATTGCCTGCCTCCCTATCAAAGAAAAAAAGCAGAGCGGAAATGTATGGACGCGTCCAGCTCCGTAGTTCATTGCACACCAACCCTGGCAAGCGAAGGAACAATAGATTTATAAGTTTATCCTACATTAAGCCAAACGCGCCTGACTGCACTGTAAATTACTAAATAATAAACCAGGTGGTGTAAGATCCTGACTTGGACAGAAAATAAAAATCTATCAACCTGTAAAATACAATAACCATAAATGTGCTATGTCGCTCACGGCTCAGGTAAACCGTCTACTGCCGGGATCCAGGGCGTTGGCGAGAAAACGGCGACAAAGGCCGGGACACGGGAAACTTGGCTCCACGCTCTTTTGTGCTCCCTGTCGGCCGAGGAAAGATCGCTGAGCTAAAACACGTGAGCATTTGTTTGGTTTGTTGAATTTCTTTGTCTGGAATTGGCCACTGCCCCTGAGGAGGAGCGGTCCCCACACAGCTCCGGGCTGGAGTCTTCCAAGATGACTCGAGGCTGCTTCGGGGTTGCTCCGTGGCCGAACTTCACATTCAAATGAGCCTGAGACACGCTGCGCTGGCCGGAAAGCAGAAAACGCAGAAAGACAGCCTTCACATGATAGATACTTTACTCCTGAGAAAAATATCTTAAAACTGGGTTAACTCAGTAAACCCTCGTCCTAAATTCCACACCTCACCAGTTGTCACAGAAATAAAATGAAGATGAAGCCAACTGGGCTGGCGCTTCCTTCCCAGCCCCCTGCGAGAGGGATTGCATTTGAACGAATCGGAGGGGGGAAAAAATTAATTTCATTTCAGTGAAAGATTCCAAAATGATCCCATAAATTGCGATTCCAAAACATACAAAGCTAATTAATTCCTTTTAAGGAGATTTTCAATGAGCAAGCCAGGTTAAGTTTATATGATTTACAAACAGTGTTTACATTCATGGAGGTGCAACTAATTGCTACACGGTTTGACATCATTACAGGAAAATGCTGGGGGATGCAGACAGTTTAATTAGGGGTGGTTTCAAGTTCACTACATGATTACCATCACAGAGCTCTTCTAATATGCTTATACAGTACAGCGGTGCTGAAAAGTGATTACATTCTGCCTGCTGCATGCTGAAATTTTGAATGAAAAATGATAATCTCGTATAAAGGGCTGTGTTCTCACAGTCCACCTTCCTTTCTGGATCACACTCACCTGCTTCTTCTCGGGCCCATCTCTTCGCCTTTCGCAGGTCAGCAGCGTGGCGGCTGCGTGTAGGTATTTACTGTATCCTACGAGCTCCTCAGAGAGCTTCCAAAGGATGCTGGAACCCTTAGGAGCTGATTTTTACCATCTCCATGTTTCAGGCACAATCCCAGCGATGTTTGTAAATCACTTAGTTCCAAAGTACAACTCACTCTCCATTTCAGTCAATAAAACTGGCCGCTCGTTTTGCCAGTTTTAATTTTTAACATCTCACTCTGTTCAATTTCTGTCCTCTGCCATCCGTCTAAGCGGCTCACGACAGTAGTGTCACTCTGCAGCCCGGGAAGCTGGGAGGGGCCTAGGACTCGGGGTCTTGAGACCCCAGAACATCTGGGCTTTAATGAATCCCGTCACCAACACAGAAGGACCAGCAACTTGTGTTTCAAACATCGAGCACCACATTTACTTCTAACAAATACAGAAGAACCAAACACATGGAAGATTCTAGAATCCACAGGAATGCACCCCACCCCCCACCCCAAATCCGTAAGCCTCTCCTGCCCTAAAGACACTTACAATTTAGTTCTGGCATCATTTCCTTTGGGGCTGAAAAGATAAGTTCAAACAATGCTGCGAAAATGATTGAAACCAAAAATCTGATGACTTCAAGCTTTTTACCGTTCACACATTTCTACATTTCAATTGAAGCCCTCGCAAAACACTTTATGTTTAACTGTTATCTATTTTGGATTCTGGCAATTCAGTTTGAAAGATGAATAACTGAATAAGATTCCCCAAAGCAAATGGTTTTACAGCGTAATTAACACCTCAAGGGGGTACCCTGGATTTTCTCAGGAATTTCAAAACACAGACATCAGAGAAAAAATTTTTCAACAAACTTTGCATTATTGGTGTCTGGGTTAATGAAAGAGACTCCCGCAGCCGACCACCCCTGGACATGTCCAAGCTTCAGAGCTGGAGGATGGACACAGTATGGACAACGAGCTGTGACCACACAGTCTCGGCGTCTGGGTCCAGTGGGAGACAGGACTCCTGGGACAGCAAGCCCTGGGGAGGAGCCTGCTCTTCAGGGGCTGACTCCACTCTTCGGGGAATAAATTCACCTTTCTCAGGCACAACGGCCAACTTATCTCTTCAAAATCAAATAACCAATTTCTATTTAACTTTAACTTGGGCATGGCACCAAACATTCCATATCTCTATGGAAAACTGATAAATTCTAACAAGCTGATAAATCTCTAAGCAAACTGATAAATTCCAAACTTAAAATTCTGAAGTCGCCATGTGTGATTAAAGCACTAAGAATTCATTTCAAAACCCGTGCCTCTTGTCTCCACAGACCATGGAGCAACATCTTCCAACCCAGCTCTCTGCTCTTGGGCATCACTCAATAGGCCTTTCTCTGAAAGCTCCATCTTCCTCTCCCCTTTGCTCCTAGCTGAAGCTCCCTCTTCCTGATGCATGGGGCTCTTCCTGCCTTGCTCCCTCCCCTAACCCTAACCCTGTCAGGTCTCTGAAAATGATACCTGAAAATACACACCTAAACAAATCAGGTAAGCCTGCAAACAGGCTCATCAGCTCCATTGTGAGGATCCCAGGAAGGGCTGTAGCTTTAGTCCCTGTGCTTAGAGGTGGACTCAGCACTGACCAGTGCTCGGGGCACAGTGCAGACCATCACTGAGGCAATCCTCAGCCTCAAGCTTCAGCTTTGACTGTGAGCAAATGCCAGGCCTTGGAGATGAGTGATGCCAGGTGTTCAGGGCACAGACCAAACAAGCAGCCCCAGAGCCCTGGTGCCAGCGTGTGGTCCCCATCCTCCACTGCTGCCTACTTGTCACCCAAGGACTCACTTCTCCCCCCACTGCCTCTGGTTCCCATGTCTCTTCAAACCCACCAAGCCCCTCACCCTGCAGACACTTAATACCCTGTCGTTGCATTAATCACCTTCATGGACACCGATACACCAAACACCGTACCTCGGCTTCCCTGGTGGCTCTAATGTTAAAGAATCTGCCTGCGGTGCAGGAGACCTGGGTTCAATCCCTGGGTTGGGAAGATCCCCTGGAGAAGGGAATGGCAACCCACTCCAGTATTCTCACCTGGAGAATCCCATGGACAGAGGAGACTGGCAGGCTACAGTTCATGTGGCTGCAAAGGATTGGACATGACTGAGCGATTAACAGTTTCACCTTTCACACTGTACCTGAGCAAAGCTGAGTCACAAGAGACCAAGTAGAAAGCTCGCGAAAGTCCACGAGGACACAGAGGAAGCAAGATTATTATAAATAAAACAACGGCCACAGTTTCCAAACAACGAAAACGCGCGTCTCTTATAAAGCGGAGTCTGGGCCACCCTCTGACTCTCAGAGCATTCACACACCACAAGTTAGAAAACCCTGACACTTGTGGGGGACATGCTCAAAATCTTCACAAACCCCCGCCCAGGGACATAATTCCATCGAGCTTACTTGAAGTCAGTACCCAACCAGGCACGGAGGCCCCCCAGCTTCCGTGGACACTCAGCCCTTGTAGCAGTGGTCTCACCACTGGAGAAGCCCTCTCACTATCTCCTGGGTCACCATTTCTCACCCCAGGAGATCCCCTGAAGGTATCCCCCCTGGGTTGGGCCTGGGGCACCATGCCACATTTCACTCCCAACTTTGTCCAGAATTCCATTTCTTGACTGTGATTCCTCACTTTCTCCATTTTCTTTTCATCTCCAGCATTAACAAATGGCTTTTGAGGCGGGGAGGTGTGGGGATGGTAGGGGTGGGGTAGAAAATACTTTGTCATGAGAAAAAATGAATCTGTCATTTTCAAGAATAAGTGAGTCCACGAAGATGGGAGAACTGCAAAGCTACATCGTAAAGCTGCTGCTTTATCCAGGCTCATCCATTCTGTAGTTACTGCATAGCAAATCCATTTCATGGCAGACAAAGCCCAAATGTAAGGCTCAGCAAGATTACAAGTGCTTCTGTGTCAGGAACCTTCCGGGTCACCTACAGATGCCAAACTACAAGGTTGAGTCACGGATTCCGGTGGTCCGCTGAATCAGGTCCCGAAACTAGTCCCGCGGGCCACTAAACCCACACATTTGGTCCATTTAACAGGACAAAAAGGGTTCCAAGTTCACCGTATCCTTCTAATTGGCATATGACCCTGGTCCATTAACATCGTGTACCGCAGACCCCAGCTCAGATTCCTAGACACTGTGAAGAATATTAGCTAGGAAGCTCTTGACTGCAAGTAACAGAAAACTCCAACTGAACTGCTTGTGACAATGGGGAACTTCATTTCACAGCAAGACCTCCTGAAATGGCCTGGAAATGAGTGAAATGAAAGTCACTAAGTCACGTCCAACACTTTCCAACCCCATGGACAGGAGCTTGCCAAGCTCCTCTGTCCGTGGGATTTCCCAGGCAAGAGCACTGATTAATTCAACGGAATCGAGCACCAGCCTATCTTTCCTCTTCCCCTCTGCCGTCTCAGCCTGGCTCCTACCCTGGCCTGTTCAGTTTCCGGGAAACCAGAAGCAGGCAGCCTGACACCCAGCAGGAAAAGAACAGTCACATTCCTCAAGTCTCTTTGCTAATAATTCAGACCTTTCACAGGAGCCCCTCAGATTCTGATTGGCCAGAATTGCATCACCTGCCCTCCCCTAAACCAATCACTGGCCAGGAGAGTAGAACCATCATGACTGGCTTAGAACACATCGCAGCATTTGTAAACTAAAATTGAGGAAATCAACTGAGTGGGTCCCAAATCCTGTTCTTAAATTGAAATTTGAGCTCAAATGTAGATACAAATATTCCCATCTATTTACACGTGTGTTAAGTAAGCTGTGATGTAAGATGGATTTCCTATTGTGACTGACAGTCCATATAGTTTAAGAAGCATTGGCTTAATCAGCTAAGTGAAAGTGTTAGTCTGGTCTGACTCTTTGTGACCCCATGGACTGTAACCTGCCAGGCTCCTCTGTCCATGGGATTCTCCAGGCAAGAATACTGGAGTGGGTTGCCATGTCCTCCTCCAGAGAATCTTCCCAACCCAGGGATCAAACCCGTGTCTCTTATGTCTCCTGCATTGGCAGGCAGATTCTGAAGCACTTGCCATGTATGACAGAAAAGACCAGAACAAGACGGGGTTGAATAAGGAAGAAAAAGCTGGGGAACAGCGGCTGGCGGAGACTCCAAGCACTGAGTGAAGAGGAGTGGCTTGCAGGTGGAAGGAGACAACAGCCGTGTGTACAGAGAACCGCGTGTACAGAAAACTGCATATACAGAGAACCGCGTGTGCAGAGAACCACGTGTACAGAAAGGCAAATGGGTGCAGATCCAGGGGAACCGGCTCCAGCGCCCCCGGGTGCCTGCAGGTCCCATCTCATACGACACAGACACATTTCCACCAAGAATGACTGGCAGATACGGCAGAGTGTGGATTACAGGCCAAGAAAGGCACAGACGGGGAAGGCGGGTCAAGAGGGAAGTTTACACCTACGGCCGATTCGTGTTGACGCATGGCAGAAACCAACACAATATTGTAAAGCAATTATCCCCCAATTAAAAATAAATCCACTTTAAAAAAAGAAAGGCACAGATGATTTAATTTAAAAGCTAGAGGCAGCATCTACAAGAAGCTTTACCATCTGATGAGCAAATGAGCAGATCCTCCCCAACCGCAGAGGGCTTTGACTGACCTCCTGTGACGGGCCGCAGGGTACTTCTGCAGCCACCACGCTGCCTTGAACATGGTGTGACCAGGGAGACGGACACGTGAGGGCTGTCATCACCAAGATGCCTCCTGCCTTCAACCGCTGTCTTCTTAACCTGATGTCAGGAAACTCATATTTAGTGAAGAAGGAAATGACTTTGGGTCTGTATCACTCAAATCCTTAAGGATTATTGGCTAATTAGGAGCATAGTAATGTAAATTTGCCTTGTGTCAGGTCTTCAGGAACAGTAAAATAACATAATTAAGCAGTGAACAAAGCAGATCATTTAAGCAGCTCTTCACTGCAAATGTATATGGTGGGGAAATGTATGCATCCGCCTGGAAACTAGAAAAACATGATCCACACTGCAAGGGGCCAGGGATTGTTTCTAATGAGATGTGTGGAGCTATGTAAATTTGATTTAAACATAACTGCTATTTCTTTTATGAAAGCTTTCATAGAAAAATTCCATTAGATAATTATATAATTCATTTAAAGGATACAAGAGTTGTTCTTTTTGAAAAAAACAAACTGAATTGCTTTTAAATAAGCAAAGTAGAAAACCAAATAAAAACTTTCTAGAACTGGAAACCCTAATAAAATCAGAAAATAAAATTTTAAATGGCATTTCCTAACTTTGACTTCTCTCTGGACCTGTGGTTACATGTGCAAAATTCCACATAAAAATGGAAACCTTCAGCTGAAACCATTGACTCTAAATGGCCCAGTTAATCCTGATTCTGAGAATAGAATCCCACGATTTGAGGGGGCAGATGCTCTTACTGCTGAAAAAAAGTGTTACCTTTGTGCTCAAACACCTGTGTGAAGGCAATTGTGAAAACCCCAGTGAATTTTGAAAGGCTTGGAAGAGGTTCAAAGTCAACTCGAAAACTTTCTATTCCATTCCGCTCATCTGCAGGATGGGAAATAATGTCTGGTTTGGCCCACTTGACTATGGGTAACAACCTGCTGGTTTCAGCAGCAGGGGTCCTGGGTGGGAAGTGGATCTAAATTAACCTCCCTGATCTAATGACCTAATGAAGTGACGCACCTCCTGCCACCACGGCTCCTGCAGCTCCCACCGATGGTTCCAAAAATCCAGGTCAATTTTTCATTTCCACTAGTGCTGTGGATGTGAGAGAAGGGCAAGAAGTAAACCAACAGGAGAAGAAAGGGGAGTGAAGAGGTGGAGACCAAGAATAAAGAAATCAAGGAGACGGACTTCCGAGATGCTTAGACAGGGAGAGGGAGCAGAGTCCACAGCTGGAGGGCGGACTGGGCAGCGGAAGAAGGGAAGGGCGAGGAGGCCTGGCTGATTCAAGCAGATACGCTAAATGAAATTGTTCCTGGACCTGGCCTGTGGAAGCCAGGCCATGCATCCATCAGCCAGGCGGCCAGAAGCCCTCAAAATCCTGCTCCTGATGAAATACGTCCCAGCATCCCTTCAACAACACGGGCTTTGCCAGGAGGAAGGCTGCTGGTCAGCTGCAATGCTAAGAGAGATAGAATAGAACATCGAGTGCATCCCAATGTCAACTAAGTTTCCTTCTGCTTCCAACCCAAGTGAGCTCCAGAAAGCGGCCACTCCAAAGCCAGTATCTGTGCAGCCGCAAACCAACCCCCTTGCCCCCAGTCTGATTTATCACCGTTGCTTTCTATTATAATTCAAGTACCTCCAGGGCCCTTTCCAAGATGAATACATGATTACGAAGTGGAGCATTGTACCTCATACCTTCTCTTCTCCCAAATCACATCCAGTGGCAATCCAGCCTTAGGAATGTGCTCTCCAAATCGGCGCCAGGGTCTAAACCTGTCTACCCATGGCCCACAGTCAGCTCTCTTGGAAATGCCATTGGGCATGTATCACTTGAAATAAGTCCTTCAAAGAAGCAGTGAAGAGCCTCCCCTGAGCTGGGGAGCACCTACCTGCGTTGACCATTCACTTTTTCTTAGGAGCCAACGACCATGCCTTTATCAGGCCGTGCCGAAGGGCTCGTTCATAAATCTCCAAACACAAAATATTAGAGAAAGCTCCTCAGTGGTGACCCGTTAACTCAATATTGCCCAGAGTAAATAGCTTGTGAGCCGTCATTAGAGAGTTTAATGTAAATCGTACCGTACTGACTTTTAAACTCCAAGGATGAACACACCGCACAGGTGATGTGGAGTAAATCCAACGCTGTATGATTTTTGAGAATTCGGATTGACATCTACGCTTTAGACCTTTTCTAACATAAATTTTGCCTTCAAAGATATTTACCTTCCTTTGAAAAGTGGGTCACGATATTCTCTTGCCACCGGGTGATCAGAAGAACCAAAGAAAACAGTCATTAAGTTAACAGAAAGTCCCATACATCCGCGTCAGTTAAAAGGAAAAAAAAATCACCAGATCTTCCTCGTGCCACTTTTCAGGATTCCTGACATCTGTCATAAAACTCGGGCCATACGTCTTTTCCTTCCATTAAGGAGACTCATCACATAACCAGTGCTAAGGTTCTGTCAAGAAGAATTATTGACTTATAAGCATATCTTCCCCCACCCTGCTAATGATTTCCACAAACACATCCACTGATCATCTTTTTTCCATGCTTGCCAGAAATTACTGGGAGACCCAGGGGGGCATTTGAGGTCCTATGCTTAGGGATTCACCAGGTAATGTTAATGAGACGCACAATCGTATTTATTTCAGGATTTATTTACTTGGCGTGGAGTGTTCTGGTTGCATGAGCCTTGTTGAACTGGCGCTGGAAAGAGAAGGTGGGAAGGAGGGAGGCAGAAGGGGAGAGGGCGGGGACAGGGGAGCAGCTCGAAGCCCCCTGTAAAGCAGCGGCACAAACACCATTTACTGCCTCTTCTACAGGGGCTGCATTCGTCTGCCCTCACATTGTCAGGTTGACAAGAGGAGAAAAAAAATTAACCAAAAGCCAAATCAAATAAATGTGCAACTCATAAATTCTGCAGCTAAAAATTTACCCCTGAGGGATCGCAGCAACGCACCGTGGAAGGCTCCCCCCTCCTGCCCTCATAAAGGGGAATGATAAGTGAAGCTTCCCTCCTCGGCACCAGGAGGCCGGGTCTAGAGAAACAGCGCCAGACCGGCTTCCTCCTCCGCTAGTTAACGAATTTATTCCCGTTGTTGGTGGGTGGGCATGGAGCCGCTCTCCTCCGACGTGTCAGCATCCCCAGGCCCATGTTGCTAAGCAACGCGTGCGTGGACCAGGCTGACTGGCCATGGACCAGCCTCCGGGCGTCTGCTCCTGGGGCAGCTGCTCCCGGGTGGCGGGCAGTGTGGGAGCTGGAGGAGCATGAACTACTGAGGCCTGCCAGCCACTTGGTTTTTTGACTCCGAACTTAGGTATGTCATTCCAAGCAAAACTTGTTCTAATGAGCATCATTCTTTCTTCCAAGTATGCAACCAAAAAACCAAGAGAAACCTGGTTTGGGAGAAAGCCGGTCTCCTCCCTTCCACGGATCAAATCTCCCTGAGGCCAAAAACAAGGTTTTCAAGGTGAAAACGTTTGTGCAAACACTTAAAGCGCACGGCCCTGTCCCACCTCCAGTGCTTCAGTTCTACCTGGACTGTATCCGGCGCGGGCCCTGTCCCGCCTCCAGTGCTTCAGTTCTACCTGGACTGTATCTGGTGCGCGTTAGTATTTGAGAACATTAGCCAGTAGCCAGGGCCCCAGATGTAGATGACCTGAGATAAAGACTCATCAAAATAATAGGGTTTTTCTTGCCACTCCGATTGTCCAGGAGAATTATATTCTTCTTTTGGCAAAACTCACACGGACCTTCATCTGCAGAGCACCATCTTGCGGCAGGCAGTACTGATCCTTGTGCCCCGACTCCTAAAACAAGGGCAGGGCGAGGAGACTAGGAAGCCATACACAGCGCATCCTCCACAACTTGGGTTATTTTTTAACCAGAGAGCAACAGAGATAAAAGCGATCATAGCAATTAAAAAGTCAAAGAGGTGGGCAATCCGTTCAATATGTTTCTAGATGATTCATCCAAATTCAAACTTGATTCATAGATTAGTGAAAATGCAACATATGTATACTTACCAATCCTTCTGTCACAAAGGGAAAAAGAAAAGCCCAACATTTTTATAACCATCAAAAATAGCCAGCCAGAAGTGCTCATAGAGGTGTTTGGTTTTTTGTTTTTTGGGTTTTTTTGGGTCAAATTGCCAAGAAACGGTGACATACTTTTGCTCTCAATTTTCACTTGCAGCAATATTTCATACAAGACATTTGTAAACCAAGCACAACAAGGAAAATTTTTAATGCAAGACATTTAAATGCCTTCAGTTTCTACTAACTGAATAGTAAATGGAGTCTTTGCCACTTCTTTGAGATAAAAGTACGGTGCCAGCATCATACCTCACAGCTAACTAGAACTATGAATTCAATACGTCTGTTTTTCTGTTAAACTCACATAGGTAAAATTTATTTCTATCAGCAAATGTGTTCGACTTACAGAATATTTACTTTTTAACTATGCATTTGAGTGTAGCCAACGAAATTCTCAACATACCCTAACCTCCACTGCA
Organism: Tragelaphus eurycerus; assembly: GCA_935064755.1. Lineage (NCBI taxonomy): Eukaryota > Metazoa > Chordata > Mammalia > Artiodactyla > Bovidae > Tragelaphus > Tragelaphus eurycerus. The sequence goes on along the minus strand of CAKXYN010000088.1, from coordinate 3,530,445 downwards.
GTATTTTGTAACAGCACTTTAAAATGGCAAAAGTAGAGTTGCTGCTGTTATAATTTAGGTTAGATTGTGGATTGTAATAAAACTAATCCTTCAGTGATGCAGGAAGGAGCCCTGGAAGGTGACAACAGCTTTTAAGAAACAGAGTATGTTTTTATGTTTTTAAAGTAAGAACAAATGAGTCACTGTCAAAAAATGTTTCTTGTGAATAATTATTTGCTATCAACACTCTGTTAAATTAGGATTTTCTCCTTCTGAATGGGTGATAAAAGAATTGATTAGCTGTCACTTCTAGGTGCTGAGTGACACCTATCTGAGTTAGAAGGACTGCTTTTTGCTGTTTTGTTTCCATAACTGTAGGCATTTTGACTAACATTCTACTCTGCGTCTTTTTGGCTGAAATCCTGAGGCTGCATTCTAGAAAATACACACACAGGAATTGTTCTGTCCAAAAAGAGACACCCTTGTATCTGCAGTGCCCTTATTTCAGATCACAGAAGAGTCGGTCAATAAATCAACCAAAGGTAAGAGTAAAATCTGTAATAACCCGTTGCCACTTCTTCCTCCTCCCACCTCGCAGCACATAAAACTTGGTGTCAAAAGGTCTCACATCACAAGAATTAATCAAAAGACTCTTAAAATACTCTACGCACCCACTTCTGATGACTAATTTGGCTTCCCTATGGCGAAGCACTAATTTTTTATCTCAATCAATTGGTACAATATTCTTTTCCATCAATCATAGTGGGTGCAGCACAGTAAAATTCCACTCTTTTGTAAGAATAAAGCAAAATTCAGCCAAAAAGAAAAAAAATAGTTCTGTAGCAAGGAAAGCCTGCCATAACAATGGGAGACAAAGAGAGAGTGGGGAGGGGGTGGGGGAGAAAAGCAGCAGACGCTTCAGAGGACCCAGGGGAAGCCTTACAAATAGCTCCACCAGAGCAGAAGGAATCTCAGAAGCATCAGAAGGCCAAATGCAGCTGAGAGAAAGAGCCAGTCAGAAAGTCAACAAGGTGGCTGGGCCACATGGATCTGATGGGATGCCTGGGACCCACTACTGCCTCAACGGGGAGGACCGCTGCGGGCAGGAGGAGAGAGAGTGAGCTTTTCTTTCCCAGGAAAGGACAGGGAAATGCCGAGAATGGCTGAGAAAACACTGCCTTTGTGGGGAGGAAAAGAAAGGAATTGCAAAAGTGAACTCAGGCTCCTGGAAGAAGCCAGGAAAAGGTTGGAGCTGCCAGATGGTGGGGATGTGAGCAGTGATGAGAGAGCTGAGAGCGAAGAGCAGAGTCCACCACATCCACCCCTGTACCCCCAGGGCAGAACCCACAGGTGGGAAGCCCAGCCTCCCCCAACCCAGCGTGGGGCCGTGGGGCCGTGCTGTGCTTAGTCCCTCAGTCATATCCGACTCTTGCAACCCCATGGACTGCAGCCCACCAGGCTCCTCTGTCCACGGGATTCTCCAGGCAAGAGTACTGGAGGGGGTTGCCATGCCCTCCTCCAGGGGATCTTCCCAACCCAGGGATGGAATCCAGGTCTGCCACATTGCAGGTGGGTTCTTTACCAGCTGAGCCACCAAGGAAGCCCATATTGGCCCCACTTCGCCCCCACTTCACGCCTGCCGCTGTCCTGCCCGACTGGCTCCTGGTCCAGTCAACCTTCTGGAGGCCTTGACTGAAGGCACAGCAGCATGGAATATCCCCCAGCCCTGGGGCCCTACCATCTTGTAAAAGAACAGCGGCATGCTTCACTGGCTACGAGGAGGAATGAGATACTGGTGGCTGGGGACACATCGCTCCCCACTGGCTTCTCCAGACGTCAGGGCCACGACCTTATGCTCCTTTTAAAGGGCTAGCTACTTCAGTCCCTGCTCCCAAAGTGGAACCAGAAACCCAGCTCCTGCCAGCAATGGACAAAGTACATAAAAGCAATTCACTGATAATGTGTGAAGCCTGTGTAAGACAGGTAAAGCTTAAAATAGGGGGGATAGGTTAGATCAAAACTTTTTGTTGGAAAAGCCTGATCACACTACTGTATCCCTGCACTGAACCACCATTCATAACACAAAGGGCAAGCAGATAATTTTGCTTCCTGAGCAGGGCACGTGGAGATGCTGCGGCACCACGGCTCTCAAGAGTCCCCTAAATTCACATCAGCTCATTTTATCCTGAGGGCACCCTGCTGGGAGACCTCTGATGTCCGTTTTAAAGCTGTGGAAACTGAGGCTCAGCCACTATTCACAGTAGCCAGGACATGGGAGTACCTTAAATGTCCATGCACAGAGGAATGGATAAAGAAGACGTGGTACATATACACAAGGAATACTACTCAGCCATAGAGAGGAATGAAATTGTGCCATCCGCAACAACACGGACGGACACAGAGATTGTCATACTGAGTGAAGCAAGTCAGACAGAGACAAATACCATGTGATACCATTTAAATGTAGACTCGAAAAAGATGGTACAGATAATGAAACTATTTGCAAAACAGAAATAGAGTCACAGATATAGAAAAACTCTGGTTACTGGGGCGGGATAAACTGGGCGATTGGGCTGACATACACACACCACTATATCTAAAGTAGGGAACTAATAAGGACCTGCTGAGTAGCACAAAGAACTCTACTGTGTCCTCTGTCAAGACCTAAATGGAAAAAGAATCTGAAAAAGAGTGGATATATGTATGACTTATTCACTTCGTTGTACATCTGAAACTACCGCAACAGTGAAACCAACTATACTCTAATTTTTTTTTTTTTTTTTGAAAGCTGAGGCTCAGCAAGGTCAGGGGGTCACATGCTAAGGCGGATGAACGCCATAGCTGACATCTGACCTCGAATCCAGGTGCCACCGGAAACTGTGTTCAGCCAATGGCTGGGATCTGAGGTCCTGATGGAAGCTGAAAGGAAGGAAGCCGTTCTGTATCAAGGTGAGAACGCTAGGGTTGCCAGAGTTGGCCCTTGAAAGATGCTCAGGAAAACCTGGATCTCAGATCAACAGCAAGTAATGTTTAATATAGGTATGTGGGACATACTTAGGCAAAAAAAATATTCATTGTTTATCTAAAAGGCACGTTTAACTGGGTGCTTGGTATTTTAGCTGGCATCTCTGGTGAAGGCAAATGTTAATTCCTCCAACTCCACTTCTGACCCAAGAGAGAAAGTCCTGGGGACAGATGAAAAACGCCCAGTGACGTGCCCTGCCCAGAGGCCAGCACTGCAGGGCATTTCATCTTTTTTTTTGGAAGCACTTTCTTCCATTATCTCATTGAGTCCTTCCTACAGAACTAGGGCATGGGCATCATTATCCCCACATCATGGACAAAGGAAGCTGTGATGAGTTTGGAGCAACTTGGAAAACTGAGCGGCAGAGCCAGAGCACAAGTCCCCTGACGTGAGTCCAGGGCTCTCTGCTTACAGTGAGAAATTAGAAATGCTACAGGTGAACCTACTCCCAGAACAGAAACAGAGACACGGACACAGAGAACAAATATAAGGACGCCAAGGGGAAGAGGAGGGGGTGGGAGGAGACGGGAGACTGGAGTTGGCGTATACACAAAATTAATCCTATATGTAAAATCAGTAAATAATGAGACCCTACTGGACAGCTCAGGGAACTCTACTCTGTGCCGACCTAAAGGAGAAGGAAATCCACAAACGGGATGTATGTACCCGTGCCGCTGATTCTCTCTGCTGTGCAGTAGAAAGTAACACAATATTGTAAAGCAACTATACTCCAGTAAACTTTAAAAATAACATGAGAAATTAAACCTTGACCAATCTTCAGCCGTTGAACGGACACTCCTTAGCTCCTTTTGAGAGCCAGCGCTGCAATTTCACTTTCGTGTTTTGAGTCCAGCGGCGTGACAATGCACCCTAGGAAGGTGATTCCAGCATCCCGAGCGCAGCCTGGGGCACACGCAGTCACCGGAGCCGAGGCACACCGAGCTCACACACGGAGCGCGGGACCCAACACTCTTCCGAAAGCCCCAGACACTTTGGCTAGAAGTGATTTGGGGGAAAAAGTCTTCAAATGAGATGGGTTCATTATTCTCATTTTCATGTTCCAGATCTATTAATTTAGCCTCTGAAGTAATCTTTGTCCAGGGTGCATAACTGTATCAAATACCCCTGCTATCAAAGCTTTATTTCCTTGAAAAGGCAAAGATAATATGGGCTGGGTATTCTTTTGCTACACATAATTCATTTAAGGCAGAAATGTTCTCAAATGGCTTCTTTTTTTTTTACCGCTCTCCAAGTTTACGGGCACCCTGATCCAAGAAGATGTAAATTACCACTGGGAGAAGGGGGCAAGGCTGCTCCCTCCCAGGACACAAACACCGAGATTTCAGTTCCCTGATACTTTTATTTTGCTGCTAATAAAATTGGGTGGTTAAACCTCCATGGTAGAGTATGAATATAACACCAGAGTTAAGCTTTAACACCAGGAAAAACTCTATTAAAATGTTGCCCCAGAGACTGTAAATTTGAATTCTGGCGCTGCTAAGTCAGGTTGGACCTGAAAACTAAGACGAGGAAGTTCCTAAGTCCTGCAGAACAGGCCACACAGAAGGATTTTTTTTTTTCCTTAGACTAATTTCCTTGTAGAGGAGAAGAATATAAAAGTAAGAAAGGCCTCAAAATTCTGAGCCAACTTGGGAGAAGAAATAAGCTGCTGAGACGCAGAGTACCAGTCTCCAGCTGCCCCTGTGTTTGGCCCGGGGTAGGTGAGCTCCAAGAACAGGACAGACAGAACAGAGACAAAGAGAAGGAATACGGATAGAATTCTGCAATTTGAACCAATATGTATTTTGCTGGGAGAGCTGTTTTCAGGAGAGCACAATCTAGTTTAGGGAGAAGCAGACAACATTCTTCATAGCCCTGGCCTGAGGTACAGCATTCCTGGGTTTCTAGAACCAGCCCTACCCCGAGCACACCAGCATCTAACCTTCTGAGTCCCAGTCCCTTCGCCCACCAAATGCAAGTGATAGCCCAAAGTGATTAAGAGGGTCACAATTTCAAAAAGCAGACATGTCTATTAAAATGCCTGGGGAATCTTAACATGCCTAAGAAAAAGTTGTTTATGAATAGAACAAATGGTCTGAATTCAGTGTTTTCAGAATTCATTTAATAATGCTCAGAATTTCCTTTAATAATAGACTAGGGGGAAAAAGTCACTCACTTTTATCAATAACCATCATTAAAAAACTTTATTTGGAAAAAACAGTATTTGTAATACCAACAAAATGTCAATTATTATAATACACAAAAAAATTAAGACTAGGTTAGCATTTTATATACCAAACTTGACAGCACCAAAACTAGTTAAAATCTGAGAACCGGTAAAAATGCTGCAGACACACTGGGACAGACACGAAAACTTATTAGTTTTTTTTTCTTATTCTTACCTAAGACTAAGAACAAATTAGAAGGCAAATGATAACTGACAGCTAGGTTATCAAATTTTTGGTCTCTGACTGAAGGCACCAGCACCATTCACATTACAGCATGCTTGCAGAATGACTGTTCAATATACATTTTACTAATGCAATCAATGAATTTAGCAAAGACGTGTTCAAGAAGAGAGTATTTGAGGATTAGGAGCAGGTTTTAGAAATGAAATGGAGGATAAGCTAACAAATCTATCAGAAATAAGATCAACAACTTAAAATTTAAACGGATCTTGAGCATATATTTGAACTTGGATATGCAGAAATGGTACACACGTCCCTGAGGTTCACTGATACACTCCGAGGATCAACAGCCCTATAGACAGTTAAATTACTCAGGAAGCCAGGGAATTTATCAAACATGAATTTCAAAGTGGATTCTGGCCTCCAGGAAAAATGGAAGTGCCCATTAATGTACATACAAAATAAATGTTGTCTGCAAGCTCTTTACACTATTTATATTTTCGCCACAAATTGGCTAAAGATTTTTAATTTACACAAACTGTGACAGAGCCCCTCTCTTTGACAGAAGTAATCTGGGTCCAAGTCTTGCAAAACTATTTGCTAAATACTAAAAATGTAACCATTGCCCTGACAGGTACAACACAAAGAAATTATGTGCCCTGCTTCACATCTCTTGGTACATTATTTATAACCAACTCCAATTTAAGAATGTTAACATTAAATAGCTTTCACACATGGAGGAAATTCGTACAAACCCGTCATATATTATGAATGAAAATTATAACAGCTCTGCAAAATTTGTTAAAGCGCATGGGCTAGAATCGGAGAAACATCGAAATATGCAATAGTCCTAAGAAATTTAGACGGTATTTAGCTCATAACCTCAATATTTATTTTATCGATCAAAAGAAATGTTAACTTCATCTACTGTTGACAGATAATTTATCAAAAAATGTTTTAAATAAGAGAATATTTCATAGCGAAGGTGGCTCGGGAAATTAGTCCCTGGCCTTTGGGCCTGAGCTGTCCCCAAGGAGAGGTGGAACATCATTTGTGGGAAGACCGAGCCCCAACCCAGGGGAGGAAGGGAGGGAGACAGGCGGGGCTGGGGCGCAGAAGCTTCACTCTGCACAGCAGCTCTGCACACCCCACCAGTTCCTTGTCCAAGAAAAGTTGGGGCCCCAAAGGATGAGACTCCCCTCTCTGTAAGACTCCTCTCTCGATGTCCCAAGCCCTTGAAAATGTCCTCAAGAGTCCTCAGCCTGCACACACTTTAGTCCCTCTCAGAACAAATCAGGGTTTCTCTAGTGACTCAGTGCCAAAGCAGGAGACACAGGTTCGATCCCTGGGTCGGGAAGATCCCCTGGTGAAGGAAACAGCAACCACTCCAGTATTCTTGCCTGGAGAATCCCATGGACAGAGGCGCCTGGCGGCCTACAGTCCCCGGCTTTGCAAAGCACTGGACAGGACTGAGCTAAACAGCAACAGCAAACAACAGAGCAAACCAGACCAGCTTTTCTCCTTCATTCAGCAATTTCCATTGTTTTCTATAAACTGAGCCCTTCTAATTGAAAAGCATCCCTTGCCCTCTCATCCCATAGCTGCCACCCAATAGCTGACCTACTAACAAGGGCACAAGCCCCATGGGTTCCTTCCAGCCCCAGACCATGCACAGCTGATGGTGCCCAGAAGGAGGAAGTCCTCTGACCTAACATCCACATTCCCATTGCCTGTCTCCCCTGGTGATTTGACGGTCTCTCCGGAGGGCCTTAGAATGTCACCCTCCTACACGCAGGTGAGAGAGAAAAGGAGGCCAAGTCTTAGGGCCTCACTTTCCAATGAGCGTGGAACAAGACGATTTTCTTGGTGCTCTGGAAGGTTCCTCCCTACCTGACAGTCCTGGGAATTGTATGCCTTTTTAACATTCACGTCTAGCTCCTTCTGGCATGTGAACGTACAAAGTGGCACCCTTTTTAAAAGATGGGGACAGACACAAGATTCACATGCATCACCATGAGACACTAGAAGCTGTGACGGGGGCCGTCGGGGGCCGGGCCTGCCTGCCACGCGCCGTGGAGCGTGGCCGCGACCTGTTCATTGTGGGCTCCTTGGGCGCGCATCCGGACTGGGGGTCTTCCTGGCTCTCCTTCCCGCGGAGTTCCAGGTGGCCCTTCCCTCGGGCGGTCTGGACCCGACAGGACAGCAGACATTGAGCCGGGCCGGGCCGGGCCTGAGCACACGGTCCACCCACAGAGCCCAGGGTGCCCATTCGATTAGTCACCTGGATCGACGTCCCCCGCCCCCCATGGCCTCATGTTCCCTCGATCACCTGTCTGAAGGCTCCACCTCCAAACACAGTCGCGCCCCGAGGTGCTGGCCGAACTTGAAGTAGGGAGCGGGGGTGGGGGGACTCCATTCAGCCCATATCACACACCCACACCCACCTGGCTTCCTGCTCCCTTTCTGGAAGCTTGTTTATGCTACAGACTGTCCATCACCAAACTGGCTTCTCTATATCAGAACCAGTCTCTGCCCAGCTAGGACCAGGGCTAATGCCACAGCTGCAAGAGGAACTGGAGGGAATTCCACCCAAAATAATCACGACAACCTGGCGTGGCGTGTTTCACCACACAAAGACCGCTCACAGGCCCTGGAGTCTTTGATCCTCCACCCTGCCCCATGAGCGAGGCTGGGGAGGTATTAATCAATGAATACAGATTAATTTATGAGATGACGAGATGCAGAGTAAGTTGCCCAAGGTCACACAGCTAATTACGGCCCAAGTCTTGAGACGCCAAGAACATACTCCTTCCACTCCTCCCCGTGATCCCCTGTGCAATCAGGGAACGCCTGGAATACGATTTCACAGCAGTTCCTTCAAGTTAAAATGCGTTTATCATCTTGCCTAAGTTATGACCCCAGCCTTCCCACCAGAAGATCGTATCACAATAAAAAACACACATTGTGCAGGTGGCTAACATGATTTATTAAATTTTCTCAATTTCATGTATTAGGAAGTTCCTCCACATGGGAAAATTTTCTTAATATTGAAAACATATGTACATAGGACAAAGCTCGGGGAAAAAAACGGTTTATTATAATACATCACACATAATAAATGTTTTTTTAACAAAGTCTGCATGAACTTTCCACATTAATCAAAAGTGAATGCTGCGTGGTTCTGTATAATTAACCAGGAAGTCATATTACAAGTGATAAATATCACAGACAATAAAGCGAAGTGAACGAATATTGACCTTAAATGCTCATTAATAAAGCAAGGTTTTTGATGGTCCACGATGCAATTATGACTCAGTTAATTGAAGGGTCAAGTTTCCTAAAGATTAATAATTAGACTTACAGTGGCCTGTTCATCAGAGGTTTAATAAAGGCTACAGCAGACCCCCTCAAGCTCCCGAAATACTGAATCTGAACCTCAGTCCTTGGACTTCCTGGTGTCCTTGCAAAGCCATGGACTCAGAAAGGGAAATGCATTCCTCGTGGAGAGAGAGCCCCTGAGGTGGTCTGGCTGTCACTAGAAAAGAGTGCTTAGGACTCATGACAAACACTTGAACCTTGACTTTGGGAGTGAGAGGCCACCTCAGCCACATCCAGAGGGGAGCAGCTGAACAGCCCTCGAGCCAATATCTGTCCACCTCTGGACCCAGCTTCCGGCTGGCTCACCCTCCAGTGTGGACCCTGCCCCCAGAAGTGGTGAGTCTTAGGCAACTCAGAAAGATCACAAAGACACCTAAAGAGGTGCACAAAATCACTCTGTATTTACGAGATGTGCTCCGCTGCTTCAGCTGACAACACGCCACTGCCAGCCCTTGAGCCCCCTGAGTCTAGACGCCCCTCCCTCCTCACTGCCCCCCTCACCCCCATGCATTCCTCAAAGCTCAGCTGAGCCCACACCTGCAGCACAATCCAAGTGGCCTCTTCATGTCCTTGATGGTGGTCCAGCAGTCACCGGGGGGGATGGCAGGCGTGGTCTCAGCTTCCCTTTCTCTCCGCACACACTGAGGGCAGCTGATCACAGGAGCCTCACTCGTCTATCCACCACTCACCCAGGCCTGGGGCCCCACCCACAGCGGGTGTAAAGATATGCCTACTGAACAGGAGGTGTGGATGGGGCATGAGCTCTCAGTCCTGGCCTCCTCCAGAGCTGCAGGGCCAGGGAGAGTGGGCGGCACAGGAACAGGACCGCGGGGTCATGAAGGTCAAGAGGAGCCAAGTTTAGGGGGCCTTGAGAGCCACACCTTCCCCCCTCGGAGATGGGCCCCCAGGGAAATGGGGGCCCCAGGAGACAGGTCTCCAGGGAGATGGGCCCCCCAGGGAGATGGGCCCCTACAGAGATGGGCCCCCAGGGAGAGCAGAGGCTACCCAATTTGATGAATCACAGACAGTTACAGGCATTGCTTGCTTGCGTGCTAAGTCACTTCAGTTAAGTCTGACTCTTTGTAACCCCATGGACTGTAGCCCACCAGGCTCCTCTGTCCATGGGATTCTCCAGGCAAGAATACAGGAGTGGGTTGCTGTACCCTCCTCCAAGGGATCGTCCCACCCAGGGATCAAACCCACATCTCTTATGTCTCCTGCGTTGGCAGGCAGGTTCTTTATCACTAGGGCCACCTGGGAAGCCCAGGTGATGAGTCACAGACAGCTCGGGACATTAGGACTGCACAAAGCTGGAAGCGACCTGAATGTCCAACAGTAGGAGACTGGTTTCCTAACTACGGCAGGTGCACTGAGTGAAATATCACAAAATTGTGTTCTTGTATCAAGCAGCGCAACCGTACGAGAAACCAGGTGGACGGAGGACAGACAGACGCAAACCCACTAACGGTGGTGATTTGATCATTTCTGCTTTTCTATATGTTCCAAACTATCGAAAATGAATATATAACATATGCGGGGCAGGGGCCACATGGGGGTACAGGGAGTATGCTGGGATGTGGCCTTGGCTCGGTCTTGGCAACAGAAATCACTATGAAAATGCAGGCGCCCTGTGGGGTTGCAAAGAGTCGGACATGACTGAGCGAGTATTCAGTATTCAGAGCGCATGCTCTGAGTCAAAGTGTATTTGGCCACAAAGGATCCAGAGGACAGGCCATGCCAGAACCGCCCCCAGGCCCCCTGCAGGGTTTGAACAGCCACTCCAAGAGCCCAGGAATACAGGCGTCTCGTAGAGGGCACGGCAGAGTGCTCGAGTCCAGGTCTGTGGCCTCTTTCCCCCGATGCTTCTCACTCTCCAGCCCCACTGTCCTTACCTGGACCCCAGACCCCAGCCGGCAGTCCCGAGGTGAGCACCAGGGTAACCTTCTGTCTCCACTCACCTGCCTCCCCATCACCCGTCACCCAGGGCACCCACACACTTCTCTCCAGATGGAGCTCAAAGCCCCTCCCCAAGTACCAGCCCCACACACTGCTGCTGCACTGGGGACCTCAGGTCTCCGTCGAGGTGTAGCTGGAAGCAGTGGCCCAGAGGTGAAAATCCCTCATCCCGTGACCAGTCCCTCGGGCTGGCCAGTCACCTTTATTTACAGTTTCTATAAAAAGGACCTGCTGTGAATTTTCACCCGGCCCTTGTGCGCCCACTAATGAGACCTCGTCTCCTCTGGACACATCTCTACCTTTGGGGGGCTGGCTACCACAGCCCACCCTGAAAAGGCAGCGGTGCTTTGCAGAAGGCTTCACAGGGCAGAAGAGACCAGGGGGAGCCTCGGGGTTCAGATGTGGACCCCTCTTTGGTGGCACGGGAGGGCTCTGTGCCCATCAGCAGGATCAGATTTCCAGCCCAAACCCAACCAGAATAAATGGCATCCCGGCAGCACTATAGTTTATGTGTTGCTTTTTATTTCCTTTACTTGTCTTTCAGTGTAAACAGTCCATGTTGTTCTAAGAGGTCAGTTTTATGGGCCGGAGCACCACCAAACTATTTAGGTTTAAAATGACACTACTGTTTAAGACCCAGTAATTTCCAGACCCCGTGATTTACTGCCGTGGCGCTCCATAAGGCTCATTTCAGACCTCCGAGAAGAACTAGTCAAAGTGTTAAATAAACATGAAGTCTGCGCCTTGTTTTCTTTCCAAAAGTGCAAACACTGCTCCTCTAATGATTAAATACTGCTTACCATACAACCGAGTGACGATTTCACACTTGCTTCTTTCCCTTGGCTTCCTCTTACGTATTAATTATTTTGTGTTCAGACAAAGACTTTAATTAGGAGTCATAAAGGGTTTCTGAAGAGTGAATAAGTAGTTCCATCCGCATGAAACTGATAATAAACAGACATTTCTAAAACAAGGAGCTGCCCATGTGAAAGCCCTAACTAAGCCTGAATCTATTAACCACAAACGAAACTCAGCCTCATAAAATACTGTTTGGGGATGTTACATGACAGTAAAAATGATTCAGATCGCCTTTAGGTCCTTAAAGAGGAAATAAATTCATTGAACTTTGGTGGATATTAAAAGTTGAAACTTGCCTATGAATGTGAAAAATTCAACCAATGTTATCTTAAGCTCCAAACGCTGATTACTAAAAACAGTTTGATTCTTTGAAATGACAGCACAAAAGCAAAACAAAAAAATCAAATATGATGGATTTTTAAGGACAAGAGGCAAATATACGTGCCCTTGATTACAATAAATCTGGAAAACAATGAAACAGAGAAGGTTAATTCTGCCCATTAGGCTAAAATTCTGCTCTCTGCTCCTTTGTAACAGAAACCACATTATCTACAATGTGGTTCTGACCCAGGTTCTGAGAGGCAATGCTTCCTGCTGGAAAGGGCTTTTCTTAGCTGTCTGGATCCAGAAGGTCCGGGTTTAAACATCCAAGCAGCTTCCCTTCTCATATTGCAAGATGCTCTTATGAGACGCCTGGCACCTTTGCCGCCGCCCGCATGCCTGCACTGAGGGTCTGTGGGTGGGTATCTGCCTGTTCTTGCAAGATGCTCTTATGAGACGCCTGGCACCTTTGCCACCGTCCGCACACCTGCAGTGAGGGTCTGCGGTGCGTGTGTGCCTGTCCTCTCAGCTGTACTCTGCTTGCTTGCCTTGAGCCTGACGCCATCTAGTTTGCCATCGCTGCAAAGGGGCTACTTTCTGGCGCCATGAATCCTTAGGTCTGAGCTCATCCTTAAACAGTGTCCTGCCCATGGTGCTGGGAGAGGTGGCCTGTCTCCTACTTGACCCTTAGGATTCAGCACCCGTCCCAGGGGACGGCCCAGCCTCCCTCTAACTCTGTGTCCTCTGCGTGCGCATTTCAATCACAGAAGCCAGAGAACAAGCTAGCGGTGACCAGCGGGCAAGGGGAGGTAGGGAGGGGAAGGATGCGGAAGGAGAGAGAGAGGCACAAACCACCTCGAACAGCATGAACAAGCTGCAAGTGTGTGCTGTACAACGCAGGGGACCGAGCCAGTGCTTTATAATAACTGTAAATGGAGTTGCTATTTAGCTACTGTCATGTCCGACTCTAGCCCACAAGGTTCCTCTGTCCATGGAATTCTCCAGGGAAGAATACTGGAGTGGATTGCCATTTCCTTCTCCAGGGGATCTTCTTAACCCAGGAATCCAACCCACATCTCCTGCATTGCAAGTGGATTCTCTACCTCTGAGCCACCAGGGAAGTCCTTAAATAGATTATAATCTACAAAAAATATTGGATCACTATGTTGTACACCTGAAACCAAACAGTGTAATATATTACATTGAAGTATAGTTGATTTATATAGAATATATTTATATAATTTATATATAAATAAATATAATCATATTTATTTATAATGGCACCCCACTCCAGTGCTCTTGCCTGGAAAATTCCACAGACGGAGGAGCCTGGTAGGCTGCAGTCCATGGGGTCGCTAAGAGTCAGACACGACTGAGTGACTTCACTTTCTCTTTTCACTTTCATTCATTGGAGAAGGAAATGGCAACCCACTCCAGTGTTCTTGCCTGGAGAATCCCAGGGATGGGAAGGCCTGGTGGGCTGCCGTCTATGGGGTCACACAGAGTTGGACACGACTGAAGTGACTTAGCATAGCATAGCATAGTTGATTTATATATATAATATATAAATAAATATATATATGAATATATGAATCAACTATATTTCAACTTAAAACAATAAAATAGGCAGAGAACTTGAATAGACGTTTCAATAAAGACAACGTAGAAGTGGCCACCAGGTACGAGAACTTAACATCACTAGTCATCAGGGAAATGCAAACCAAAACCACAGTGAGACATCACCACACACCTGTTAAAAGGGCTAGTATCAAAATACAAGAGGTAGACACTGATGAAGACATAAAGGAAAGGGAACCCTCGTCCACTGCTGGCCAGAATGTAAACTGACGTAGCCGCCGCAGGGAACAGGATGGAGGCTTCTCAAAAAGTTAGAAGCACTCTACCACGTGACCTGGCATTCCTGGTCTGGGCACGTATTCTAAGGAGATGAAACCCCGATCTCAAAGGGTTGTCTGCACCCCCACGTTCACTGCAGGGGCAAATGCAACAGCCAAGACATGAGGATGGCCTGAGTGTCCATTCATCACCACACATAGATACAGAGAGTGTGATACGTGTAACACAATGGAATAATGGTAAGCCATTAAAAGGGAACCTTGCCTTTTGTGACAACATAAACCAGATGGTATTATGCTGAGTGAAATGAGCCAGACAAAGAAAGACCAATACTCTACGCTGTATGACATAAGTACTTTGAAAGCTGCTCAGTCATGTCCACCTCTTTGCAACCCCATGGACTATACAGTCCATGGAATTCTCCAGGCCAGAATACTGGAGTAGATAGCCTTTCCCTTCTCCAGCGGATCTTCCCAACCCAGGAATCAAATTGGAGTCTCCTGCATTGCAGGCAGATTCTTTACCAGCTGAGCTATCAGGAAAGCCCATATAAGTACTCTGGGGAATCTTTTTTTAAAAAAAAGGCTGATTTCACATAAAATGAATAGAATGATTGTCCAGGGCTAGGGGAATGAGGAAACAGGGAGATGTTACTGAAACTGTACCTTTTGACTTAAGAGAGTAGGTTCTAAGGATCTAACATACAGAATGGTGACTATAATCACCAGTACCATGCCCATGTATATCAGATCATGTTATATACTTTATTGGCAAATAAAATTGTATGTATTTAAAACTGAGGGGAATAAAACACAGATAAACGGGCATTAAAAAAAAAAAAAAAAAAAGCTACATCTCCAGGCCCTGGCCATGTGGTCAACTGTAGTTTTACACACTAAGTCACCAAAGATGTGAGCAAGAGAAGAAGGTTGATACTTTTGTATGATTTTGCTGTTAGAGAGGAACTCTGCCGGCAGGTTCTTCTCATGGATGAGAATTTCCCAGAAGCCCCTGCTAAGGACACTGCGCTCATCCTCTGGGCGCAGTCAGCCACCGGAGGTGGTTAAACCAGCTGTTGTCCTTGTTTATTCTCCAAGTCGTGTCTGACTCTTTGTGACCCCATGGACTGTGGCCCACCAGGCTTCTCTATCTATGGGATTTCCCAGTCAAGAATACTGGAGCAGGATTAAACCACCGACTGTCACACCGATATACCCAACTATATGCAAAGACAGGCTTATTGGGAAAAAAAAGCTCTGGGAAAAGTTGGGGTTCCAATCCCAGGGCAGCTGCTCCCCTAGTGGTGCCTAAGACAAATTATAGAACCTCAGAGCCATCGTCTTTATGAACCAAGGAAAATCACCATCCTGGGACCACCATCAGGACTAAATGTGCTACGTGCCAAGTTGCTTCAGTCATGTATGACTTTGTGACCCCATGGACTGTAACCCACCAGGTTCCTCTGGCCATTGAATTCTCCAAGGAAGAAAACTGGAGTTGGTTGCCAAGTCCTCCTCCAGGGGATCTTCCTGACCCAGGGATCGAATCTTCGTTTCCTGTAGCTTCTGCATTTCAGGCAAATTCTTTACCGCTGAGATACCAGGGAAGCCCTAAAGTACTAAATGAGATGATATCAAAAAGTACCTCCCAGAGCCTGACGCCACCAACATCTGCTTCCTCAAATTCTCAGGGCAGATTATCTGCTCACAATTTAATCAGTAAAGGAATATTACTCCGTTTGTAGGCACGCCTCCTATAGAAACCGCCTCACAAGTGTCCCAGAGTGTAAGTAAAGATGTCCTTGGCCTTACAAACATGGAAAACTGGAAAAACCCTAAATGGCCACCTGGAGAGGTGCGGAAAAGAGAAAACCACACTGCATCTGTGCTGGGCAGGCCACATGGAGTCGGAAAGAGAGCTCCTGGGGAGTAACATCCCAGGGGAGGGCGGAAGGACATTCACAAAGCCAAGTGTGGAGTAAGATGTTATTTATTCAGAAAGACAGACAGACAACAACACAGAAAATAGGTTCTTACTTCTCATTTTTACACTATTGTTGTAGGAATTTTCCATTAAAATGTAAAGCCAAGAGAAAACTTCCCACAGTCAAACAAAGATCTTTGCACCTGCCCTCATCTAACAGCGGGAGAACAGAGCCAACGCACCATCACTGTGCTGATGCACCAAGGTGAGGGGAGACAGAGAATGAATGAGAAAACCACACACCAAACGCCAGGTCAGGACACGCTCTGCTCACGTGGAGCTGGGAGACATGGTTAATTGTGCGCCACTGTCTTCTCCGTGTCCGTGAGATGTTTCGGATTGTGGCTAAGCCCCAGTGACAGCTAGCACACAGGAATTCAAAGGAGCCAAGCGTGACATGACACAGGCCTAATTAGGAACTCGGAATAGAGACCAAAAAAAAAAAAAAAAAAAAGGATAATATACAGTGGTGAATATAGTCAGAAACTGCCAGCCGCCAAATGTTTGCACTTGGATTTCATCTCCAGTTGGGTGAAGATGCCCGTGGAGCCCAGAACACTGGAATAAAACTCCATGTGGTTCCACTTTTATGGGTGAATCTGAAACCAGGTGGTTCTGGAGAGAGAGTTCCCACAGCCCATGCCCTCCTGCGGTTCCTTGGATGCTTAGAATGTTTTCCTAAAACGAAATCACAAACATGAATCTCTCATATGCAAGCAAACTTTCATACCAAGTATGCCAATTACAGGCTTGTCATTTTCTCTCTGTAAACCCCAATTTTTAGCCATAAAAAATGTGCTTATGATACAACATTTTGAGCTCAAAAGAATCAATTGTTTCAAGGGAGAAGGGCCAGTGGTGGGGGTACTTGCAAATATCTTCTTAACTTCCTTAAGGGAAAACAATCATTCAAAAATGAACCATTACTGGTTTTGGTCAGAATTCAGTGATCCTCTGCCCTCGTTTTATTTCCAAATTTTTGTAAACGTTAAGGCATCAGTGAATCTTTTCTAAAATTATGGGAAGAGGGTCTCCTGGAGATGGAAAGAGAAAGAGTAAATGCCTATAGAGGGAAGCAAGGATTTTATAAAATAAGCTCCATAAGGAGATGCACGCACTGCCTCCCACGGAACTGGGAGTGTGTTGATGATAAATAAGTCTATCCCCTCGAGCTTAGCACCTTCTGGGACCTGTTTTTCCACACACAGGCGCAATGGCGTTGGGCAAACAATTGGTTTTGAGGGCAAACAGTTGGCTTTGAAGCCAAACTTGGAACCATCTGTCATCGGGAGTATTAAGCCATGCTCTTAGCCTTATTTCAATAGAGGGGGTTTTTTTGCATGGTTTAATATAGCTATACCCTTTTCTAGCAGCCACATGCTCTAACTCTGACACATGTGAAGATAGAAGATCTTCAGGGAAATGTAGGATCAAGAGCCATAAGACACTGGGTTACAGTTCATGAGGATTTGCAATTTAAGCATATGACGACTGAAAATAGGATGGAGAGGCACGGGGAAATGTATCTTTCAGCGCCTACATCTGCAAGTAGGTTAATTAAGTCACCAACGCTTGGCAGAGAAGAGTGTAAAACACCGTGATGGAGTGAACTCTTCTCCAGGGTTACAGGATTTACAGCTGCACCATCCGCCGAGGAGGAGCAGTCCTGCCAGGCTTCCGAAGAGACAGCTCCAGGCGCTCGGCTCGCCCTGCAGAGGAGGAGGCAGGCAGAGGACAGGGCAGCGATGTCCGCCGCCCGGCCCCATCCTGGCTTTTCCAAGGCCCCTAGGCAGCGGTGGCAGCCGCTCCACTAGGGCGGCCGTGGGGAGGGGTGCCCATAGAATCCCAGGGGAGTCTCGGACACAGAGGGGAGCTGGCTCCCACCCAGCCCTGAGCATTTTTTGCCCTGAAGGAGAAAACCCCCTTCTAGCTGGTGCCCACCCAGCCCCAGAACCCGGAGTCTGAATACAATACACACAGCCCTAGGGTGTAGGCGCACTCAGAGTTTCTGCTTCCAATCAAAGCGCCTAACTTGGTCTTCAGCTGCTGCACTTGGAATAAGGCGAAAGGATGCATGCATACCCACACCCCCCCACCAGTGTGTCCCCTGAAATCTCCCCAGTTTAATCTACCCTAATTCCTGCCCTCAGGGGTCCCAACTAATCCCCAGAAGCCAGGGACAAGGGCCGCAGAGCTCTCCCCTAAATGCCTTACCGCCTAGAAAGGGGTGAAGAGGGTTGAAACATAAAATGGTTGAGACTCAACAAACACTCAGCAATCTCTTTCTTTTAGAAAAACACCTTCTATCCGCTCTTCTTGGAGAGGGGCGCCCCATTTGGTCTCCCTGGCGGTACCCCCATCCTTTCTCTTGGATGCTGCCGTTGTCTGGAAAAGGTCTCCCCCCGTCAAAACCCCCACATCCCGCCCCTGGAACCTGTGAACACGATCTTACGTGGTGAAATGAACTTTGCAAGTGTTACTAAATTAAGGACCTTGAAACAGGGAGATTATCCTGGATGATCCAGGTGGGCCCTAAATGACACCACAAGGGTCCTCTAAGAGGGGGGCAGAGGGAGATTTGAAAGGGACAGAGGAGGAGGAGGAGGCCATATGGACACGCAGGCAGAGGATGGACTGATGTGGCCACAAGCCCAGGAATGCCGGCCACCACCTGCAGCTGGAAGAGACCAGGAAGGACCTCCCCCAGAGCCTCTGGAGGGAGTGCAGCCTGCTGACACCCTGACTTCATCCCAGGGATGCTGACCTAGACTTCCAGTCTCCAGACTGTTAGAGAATAAATTCCTGCTCTGTTAAGCCAGCCAGTTCATGATAATCTGTTCTAGCAGCCACAGGAGGCTCTTACGGAGGCCACAATACAAACAGTTTTACAAAAAGGTAGAATTCAGTGCCCTGTAGGCTGTTGCCAAGAATGGAGAGAATGCTCTAGGTCTGCCCACTTTGAGTTGGCAAGATGCCTTGCTGCAGGGCCAAAAATAAACGCACACCCCTCTGAGAAACCCCAGCACCTCCCAGTTCATGAGCCAGAGAAGCTGAAGCTACCCTGTGGGAAAGAACAGAAAGCCAGCACCTTCTGCTGTGGTTTTCAGCACAATACAGAGGGCAGTCCGTTGCCCACAACCCCCTCCAGCATCCCTCACCCCACTGCAGCCTCACTCTAGCTTGGCTTTTTCTCCAGAGAACTCAAAGTGATGTCAGGGTGTCTGCATCAGACTCCTCAGAATTTAGAGAATGAAGCATCCAGCGCATTATGAAGAGGGAAACCACACAATCAACCATGTAAATGAAGACAGCATGTGAACAGGAGCCCCACAAATACAGAAGCCAGGGCACAGGGTCACCTTCACACAGACAGCACTTCTCAAATTTCCACAGTTCATGCAGATCACCTGGAAATCTTGTTAAAAAGGCAGGATCTCGTTCAGGAGGCATGGGGAGTGTGGCCTGCAGAGGCTGCTACCATGCCCCCACCCGCACCCCTCGACCTCATCTCAAGCAACAGGACAGCAGGACACTTCCACTTGTGCCCACAGAACAAATTCACAGTGTGCGTTCAGTGAATGAAATGTCAGAGAAGACCCGCAGAGTGAAACCCCAAAGCCAGTGTGGCAGGGGAGTTCCAGGGATGGATTCCTACAAACGTGTTTACCTTCACATGTTTTCTCCCAAAAGCTGGACAAAGAAGTAAATACCGAAGGGTATAAATGATCACAAGGATTACAGCAATGAAAGTGTCGAAATTAGACTCTGTTGTTCCTACAGAAAGATAACTTGAATATGAAACTCTCCTTGAAAGACAAATTTGCCTCGAGAGATCAAATTGCCAACATCTGCTGGATCATCAAAAAAGCAAGAGAGTTCCGGAAAAACAACTATTTCTGCTTTACTGACTATGTCAAAGCCTTTGACTGTGTGGATCACAATAAACTATGGAAAATTCAGAAAGAAATGGGAATACCAGACCACCTGACCTGCCTCTTGAGAAACCTGTATGCACGTGAGGAAGCAACAGTTAGAACTGGACATGGAACAACAGATTGGTTTCAAATAGGAAAAAGAGTACATCAAGGTTGTATATTGTCACCCTGCTTATTTAACTTATACGCAGAGTACATCATAAGAAACGCTGGGCTGGTAGAAGCACAAGCTTGAATCAAGATTGCCAGGAGAAACATCAATAACCTCAGATATGCAGATGACACCACCCTTATGGCAGAAAGTGAAGAAGAACTAAAGAGCCTCTTGATGAAAGTGAAAGAGAAGAGTGAAAAAGTTGGCTTAAGGCTCAACATTCAGAAAATTAAGAGCATTGCATCTGGTCCCATCACTTAATGGCAAATAGATGGGGAAACAGTGGAAACAGTGGCTGACTTTATTTTTCTGGGCTCCAAAATCACTGCAGATGGTGATTGCAGCCATGAAATTAAAAGACGCTTAATCCTTGGAAGGAAAGTTATGACTGATCTAGATAGCATATTCAAAAGCAGAGACATTACTTTGCCAACAAAGGTCTGTCTAGTCAAGGCCATGGTTTTTCCAGTGGTCTTGGATGGATGTGGGAGTTGGATTGTGAAGAAACCTGAGCACCGAAGAATTGATGCTTTTGAACTGTGGTGTTGGAGAAGACTCTTTAGAGTCCCTTGGACTGTAAGGAGATCCAACAAGTCCATCCTACAGGAAATCTGTCCTAAATATTTATTGGAAGGACTGATGCTGAAGCTGAAATTCCAATACTCTGGCCACCTGATGCGAAGAGCTGACTCATTTGAAAAGACCCTGATGCTGGGAATGATTGAGGGCAGGAGGAGAAGGGGATGACAGAGGATGAGATGGCTGGATGGCATCACCGACTCAATGGACATGAGTTTGGGTGAATTCCAGGAATTGGTGATGGACAGGGAGGCCTGGCGTGCGGCAGTTCATGGGGTCGCAGACTCGGACACGACTGAGCGACTGAACTGAACCAAACTGAACTTGAAAGACAAAGCCAACAGGACAAATGTTGAGCAAATAAAGAACGAATACGCCTCTCATGGGCTACGAGTTGCCTGTTGCAAGGAACTAAATAAAAGGGTATGTTAATGCTCCAGACAAAAGCAGAACAGCACAGTCTCCTTGAATTCAAGACAAACAGCAGGTGAATGTGAACGGAGCTGAACTACGAGATGGTCGGGGTCGGGGCAGTGTCAGGCTAGGGGGCTCCATACATGGAAGCAGGAAGCGGCATCCAGGAGTTAGACTCCAGCAGCGCAGAAGGGACTACAGAGCTTCATCAAAGGCAGATTAACTGAGCCAAAATCACTGCTGTTGAGGCAGAGGATGGAGTGGGACATCACCTCTCCTTTTACTCAGAAAAGGAAGCTGAAAGGGAGAATCAAAACCACATCTTGCCCTTCTCTGGCTTCTTGGCTGAGCAGCAACACACCCACCACCAGAGCAGAGCGAAAGTTCCAGTGCTGCCAGAGATCTGTGTGCGCGCAGCCGCCAAAGCACCAGGGAGGGAGCAGAGGAGAGAGAGGATATGACTGCAAGCCACAAACACAAATGCTCCCACTCAGAGAGAGCCCACACACCGAAATTCCAAAACACATGCAACAAAGCTCACGCCACAAAAGACACACGATAAAGACAACAGCATGAATTCATTCCAGATACAATGAAGTCCATAGGAGAGCCTAGCGAAAGCCTGAACTGTTTTTAAAATGTTAAAGGGACAAATAAAACATCTAATGCATTCATAAACAATTTAAAATTATGAACAAGAGGAGTAAATGAAATAAGAATAGATGTAAATGAGACAGAACCAATGATAACATCTTATAAATGAAATATAAAGCCACTAGAAAGTTTTAATTTACCAGATGAGATAAACTATCAAGAATACAGTCCAGAGTCAAAAGAGCAGAATGGAAGACAGAGCTGAGGGTCCCACCAAGGGCAGAGAGTAGCAACAGTTTGTTTTAATGTTTGAAAACCTGTTATGAAGCAGGGAGAAAAAAACGAGAAGCTCCAATATACAGCAAATTGAAATTCTTAGAACTGAGAATAGGAAAGAAGTGTGACATTTGAAAACTTAAAATAAATAATGGATAAGAATTTTACAGAATTGGAGAAAGACATAAGTCCTCAGATTGCAAGAATGTCAGAATAAATAAAAATAATCTATGCCTAGATGGTGTAATGAAATACAGAACATTAAAAATAAGGAGACAACCTCAAAATCTTCAAGAAAAAAAGGGATTGCCTATAAAAGAATGGTAAGTACAATAGCAATAGATTTCTCAGCAGCAACAAGAGATTTCAGAAGGCAATGAAGTAACATCTTTAAAGTAAATGAGGGGAAAGATATAACCTTAAGGGATTTTAAACCAATCAAACTATCAATCAAGACTGAAAACAATGAACCACAAAAACAAACTAGTCATGAAAAAATGGGCAAAGTACTTGACATTTCTCCAAAGAAGAAATACAAATGGACAATTAGCACATGAAAAGATACTCAGCATCATTAATCACTAGGGAAATGTAAATCAAAACCACAGTGAGACAGTCCTTTACATTCATCAGGATGGTTATTAATTAAAAACAAAACAAAAAAAAAAAAAACAGAAATAACAAGTGTTGAGGATGTGGAGAAACAAACACTTGTGCCTTGACGTTGTACATGGAAAATAGTGCAGCCACTGTGGAAGACTATACGACAGCATCTCAAAAAATTAAACAGCAAAGTACCATACGAGCCAGCAGTTCCACTCCAGAGTGTACACACACCAAACAGAATGGAAAGCAGGGACTTAGATATTTGCACACTCATGCTTAGAGCAGCCTTATTAGCAACAGCCAAAAGGTAAAAGTAATGCAAATGTCAATTGATGTATGAATGGATAAACAAAATTTGGTATATCCATGCAATAGCATATTCAATTCAGTTCACTTCAGTCACTCAGTCGTGTCCAACTCTTTGTGACCCCATGAATCGCAGCACGACAGGCCTTCCTGTCCATCACCAACTCCCGGAGTCCACCAAAACCAGTGTCCATCGAGTCGGTGATGCCATCCAGCCTTCTCATCCTCTGTCATCCCCTTCTCCTCCTGCCCTCAATCTTTCCCAGCGTCAGGGCCTTTTCAAATGAGTTGCCTCTTCACATCAGGTGGCCAAAGTATTGGAGTTTCAGCTTCAACAACAGTCCTTCCAATGAACACCCAGGACTGATCTCCTTTAGGATGGACTGGTTGGATCTCCTTGCAGTCCAAGGGACTCTCAAGAGTCATCTCCAACACCACAGCACAAAAGCATCAATTCTTCGGCGCTCAGCCTTCTTCACAATCTAACTCTCACATCCATCCATGACCACTGGAAAAACCATAGCCTTGACTAGACGACGGACCTTTGTTGGCAAAGTAATATCTCTGCTTTTGAATATGCTATCTAGGTTGGTCATAACTCCTTCCAAGGAGTAAGCGTCTTTTAATTTCATGGCTGCAATCACCATCTGCAGTGATTTTGGAGCCCAGAAAAATAAAGTCAGCCACTGTTTCCACTGTTTCCCCAACTATTTGCCATGAAGTGATGGGACAGAATGCCATGATCTTAGTTTTCTGAATGTTGAGCCTTAAGCCAACTTTTTCACTCTTCTCTTTCACTTTCATCAAGAGGCTCTTTAGTTCTTCACTTTCTGCCATAAGGGTGGTGTCATCTGCATATCTGAGGTTATTGACATTTCTCCCAGCAATCTTGATTCCAGCCTGTGCTTCATCCAGCCAGCGTTTCTCATGATGTACTCTGCATATAAGTTAAATAAGCAGGGTGATGATATACAACCTTGATGTACTATTATTCAGCTTTAAAGAGTACTGAAATTCTGATACACGATACGATCTGGATAAACCTTGAAGACATGATGATGATAAAATAAGCCAGACACAAAGGACGCATGGTGGGTGGTCTCAGTATATGAGGTCCCTAGAATAGAGAAATTCATGGAAACAGAAAGTGGAATGGTGGTTGCCAGGGAAAAGGGAGGAGGGAATGGTAAGTTATTGTTAATGGGTAAAGAGTTGCAGTTTGGGAAGATGAAAATTCTTGGAGATGAATGATGGTAATGGCTGGACAACAAAGTGAATGTAAGTATGCTGCGGGACTGTATACTTAAAAATATTTAAAATGGTAAATTTTATGTTATGAATACTTTATCACAATAAAAAATTTGCAACCATAAAAAGCAAAAGCAAAATAAAGATTTTTTATGTACACAAAGAATTCATGAATTTACATCCTATGGATCTCAGTTAAAAAAAAAAAAACAAACTATGATAGCATGCATTCAGGGGTAGAAAAAGTAAATGCAAAAGAAATCTATGGGAAATAAGAAGCAAAAATGAGCAATGCAGCTGAGAAAATATAACAGTAAATTTAGCGATTAATTTTTAACATAACTTCTTGATTTAAACAATAGTGGTCAAACTCAAACAATGGCACACATATGCTGAAGTCTTCTGTTGGTGTTCAGTCACTCAGTCGTGTCTGACTCTTTGCAACCCCATGGACTGCAGCACGCCAGGCCTCCCTGTCCTTTACCATCTCCCAGATTGCTCAAACTAATGTCCATCGTGTCAACGATGCCATCCAACCATCTCATCCTCTGTGGTCCCCTTCTCCTGCCTTCAATCTTTCCCAGCATCAGGGTCTTTTCTAATGAGTCAGTTCTTCTCATCAGATGGCCAAAGTATTGGAGCTGCCACTTCAGCATCAGTCCTTCCAATAAATATTCAGGACTGATTTCCTTTAGGATTGACTGGTTGGATCTCCTTGCAGTCTAAGGGACTCTCAAGAGTCTTCTCCAACATCATAGTTCAAAAGCATCAATTCTTCAGTGCTCAGCTTGCTTTATGGTCCAACTCTCACATCCATCCATTACCACTGGAAAATCCATAGCCTTGACTAGACGGACCTTTGTTGACAAAGTAATGTCTCTGCCTTTTAATATGCTCTCTAGGTTGGTCATAGCTTTTATTTCAAGGAGGAAGTGTCTTTTAATTTCATGGCTGCAATCACCATCTGCAGTGATTCTAGAGCCCCCAAAATAAATTCTGACTGTTTCCATTGTTTCCCCATCTATTTGCCATAAAGTGATGGGACCGGATGCCATGATCTTAGTTTTTTAAATGTTGAGTTTTAAGTCAGTTTTTTCACTCTCCTCTTTCACCTTTATTAAGATTCTCTTTAGTTCCTCTTTGCTTTCTGCCATAAGGGTAGTGTCATCTGCATATCTGAGGTTACTGATATTTCTCCCGGCAATCTTGATTCCTACTTGTGCTTCATCCAGCCCAGCATTTCTCATGATGTACTCTGCATAGAAGCTAAATAAGGAGAGTGACAATATATGGTCTTTATGTACTCCTTTCCCAATTTGAAACCAGTCCATTGTCCACATCCGGTTCTAACTGTTGCTTCTTGACCTGCATACAGGTTTCTCAGGAGGCAGTATTTATTGTGGTCAAAAGAAATAAAATAGAAATACTGTGCAACTCTAGTCTTCATTACAAAAATTTTAGTTAAATATCTTAAAATTTTAAGGATAATCACAAAAAGAAGGCAGATACCATCTGTGGCTTAGCAGAAGGGAAAAACTTTCTCCTATAACTTTTAATCAACTTTTAAAGTAATGAAAGAAGGAAGGAAAGAACAAAAGACAGAAGGTGGGAGGGAGGGAGAAATGGAAAAGAAAGAAACTGTTCCTAACAGAAAATAAAATAAGATGGTAAATATAAGACCAAACATTTTTTTGTTAATCACAACAAATATTAATGGATTAAATTTACCTATTAAAAGATGTTATCTAATTGGATTTTTAAGAAATCTAGGTATATACCACTTCTGAGAAACACCCATAAGACAAATTCACACAGATAAATTGAAAATAAATAAAAAACAAAATACACATATATTATCCAAAGGTAAGGGAGTTATATTAATAGAAAATAAAGTGCAATTTAAGCCCAAAAAGCATTAAATGCTATAAAAAAAAAAAACACTATATCATAGGGAAAAAATTTATCAAGAAGATATCAACAACTATAAACTGTAGCCTTCAACAACATAACTCCAAAACATAGCAAGTCCCAACTGGTAACATCATGAGGATAAATTAATAAACCCATTATTTCAATATTTGCAAACTATGAACTACAAATAATAAGGAAGTCCCTTAACCTGACAAAAGACACTTTCTCAACATCTACTACATAAACCACACAAACACCACATCAGATTTTAGAAGGTCTCCTTAGAACTGAGGCCAAGACAAGGCTGCTGGCCATACTAGTTACACTTAAATTTTTCTGAACATTCTATCCAATGCAATTAAAAAAAAAAAGTTTTAGAAACAGCAAAAGAAGAGACGATAGAATAGCCTATTTATCTACAGATAAATATTAGAAATAGTGACGGTTTTGCATGGCTGCTGTGCTGTGCTTAGTCCCTCAGTCATATTCAACTCTTTGTGACGCCATGGACAGTAGCCCACCACATGTGACTAGATATCAAATCGTGGCAGGCAGAATAATGGTCCCCAAAGATGTCCATCCCTTGTTCCCAACACCTGTGGATATGCTACCTTACATGGCAAAAAGTCGGAGAAGGCAATGGCACCCCACTCCAGTACTCTTCCCTGGAAAATCCCATTGGACGGAGGAGCCTGGTAGGCTGCAGTCCATGGGGTTGCTAAGAGTCGGACACGACTGAGCGACTTCACTTTCTTCACTTTTCACTTTCATGCATTGGAGAAGGAAATGGCAACCCACTCCAGTGTTCTTCCTGGAGAATCCCAGGGACGGGGGAACCTGGTGGGCTGCCATCTATGGGGTCGCACAGAGTTGGACACGACTGAAGCGACTTAGCAGCAGTAGTAGCAGCATGGCAAAAAGTACTTTGCAGACATGATTAAGGTTAAAGATCTGGAGATGGAGAAATGATCCTGGATTATCCAAAGTAGGCCCAATCTAATGCCATGGTCCTTAAAAGTGGAGATATGATAATGGAAGGAAGGTCAGAGAGATGTAATACTGCTTCCATTTGAAGAGATGTAAGACCATATGAAATTAAAAGATGCTTACTCCTTGGAAGGAAGGTTATGACCAACCTAGATAGCATATTCAAAAGCAGAGACATTACTTTGCCAACAAAGGTCCGTCTAGTCAAGGCTATAGTTTTTCCTGTGGTCATGTATGGATGTGAGAGTTGGACTGTGAAGAAGGCTGAGCACCAAAGAATTGATGCTTTTGAACTGTGGTGTTGGAGAAGACTCTTGAGAGTCCTTGGACTGCAAGGAGATCCAACCAGTCCATTCTGAAGGAGATCAGCCCTGGGATTTCTTTGGAAGGAATGATGCTAAAGCTGAAACTCCAGTACTTGGGCCACCTCATGCGAAAAGCTGACTCATTGGAGAAGACTCTGATGCTGGGAGGGATTGAGGGCAAGAGGAGAAGGGGACAACAGAGGATGAGATGGCTGGATGGCATCACTGACTCGATGGACGTGAGTGTGAGTGAACTCTGGGAGTTGGCGATGGACAGGGAGGCCTGGCGTGCTGCGGTTCATGGGGTCTCAAAGAGTCAGACATGACTGAGCGACTGAAATGAACTGAAGACCGTATACCTAGGAATGTGAGTGACCTCCAGAGAGTGGGAAAAGGCAAGGAAACAGACACACCATCAAGCTTCCAGAAAGGAACCCAATCCTACTGACATCTTTAATTTATCCCAGTGAGATCTGTCAACAAAGCTGCACAAAAGTAAATTTGTACTGTTTTAAGATTCTACACTTGTATTATTTTTAAAACAGCAGCAGTAGATAATCATCCAAAAATGAAAAAATAAAAGTCAATAGCAAGTCTGTCACCAGACAACTGACTATACAACATAACTGTTAAAGCATTCACAGTGACAATATGAAAGGTGTTTAGATTTAAACCTAATATATATATATATATATATATATATATATGAGAAGAGAACTACATATTATCAAAATATGTAAAACAAGACCAGAATAAATGAGAAGACATATTACAGACATGAATTTGAACATTTTATGTCATAAATATGTCAAATCTGCCAAAAGTAATTTATAAGGTCAATGCAACTACAATACCAACAGGATTTTTTAATATAACTTTACAAGCTTATCTTAAAATTCAAATAATAAAGCAAAGGGTCAAGACCAGTCCAGAGAATGTTGAACAAAATTAACAGCAGGAGGAGATGTCAAGGATATTATAAAATGACATTAGAGAAAACAAAAAAATTCTTACTCTAGAGAAAATGAAAGACTAATGCAACAGAATGAAAGTTAAAAACAATACTCAGAGAATATTTCTGTTCATATGAAATTTAAAGAAAGGCAAAGCTAAATATTATATTGTGAAAGGGTACATATACATGTGGAAAACAGTAAAGAAAACCAGAGTATCAACTATCATCAGGATTGGGAGGAAGGAGAGAAGGGATAAGATCAGGAACATTCTGACATATTGTCAATGTTCTGTGTCATAACTACAGCTGGAGGTTTATTATTTCACTTTATTATGCTTTATTATCTTATTATAATCCTTAATTGTGTGTGTGTGTTTGTAGATCCTTTTTCTGTTGGTAAATTTTACAATAAAAATATTTTAATGACATAGTGAAATGATGGTCTGTCCCATCAATGAGGCGGTGACAACTGGTTATCCATAAGAAAAACTTAAAACGAGATCCCTACTTTACTCTCCACATGCAACTGTATCACAGATAGATTTAAGCCCAAACTGTGAAAACCGAATTTCACCATTTTCATACTAACATTCAGTAGGATGTCTTTAGTCTCTTAAGACAAAGAAAGATTTCTTAAACAAACATACAAAGCCTAAGATCTTCCCTGGTGGCTCAGTGGTGAAGAGTCCACCTGCCAATGCAGGAGACATGGGTTCGATCCCTATCTGGGAAGATCCCACATGTCATGGAGCAAAAAGCCTGTGCACCACAACTACCAAACCTGTGCTCTAGATCCCAGGAACTGCAGCTTCTGAAGCCTGCACATCCCGGAGCCAGTGCTCTGCAACAAGAGAAGTCACTGTGATGAGAAGTCCTCAGATTGCCACCAAGAGTAGCCCAGGTTCACCACGACTAAAGAAAGCCCTGACAGCAACAAAAATCTGGAACAGCCAAAAAAAATTGTAAGATGTAAATTAAGGGAGTAATAATTTTGACAATATTGATAGTAAGATGTCTGCACATCAAAAGACACAGTAAAACAAATAAATTAAAAATAAACAGTGGAAAAATCAGCCATAAGCTGGAAGAAAATATCTACAATGTGCATAATAATGCATAAGTTATTATATGCAAATATGCATATTTTTGAAGTCTTTCTAATCAGTAAGATAAAAACAGACATTCCAACATAAAAATGGCTAAGTAACAGGAATAGGCAGTTTGCAGAAGAGGAAACTAAACAGCCAATAACTACAGAAAAGACACTCTGCCTCCTGCATAATCGGTCATCAAATCACCAATCTATGCCCACCAACCTGGCACACATTTTCAAATTTGGCCATTACAACCATGTCAAGTATAAAAAGAAAAACGAGGGATTTTCATACCTGCGTGTGTGTGTGTGTGTGTGTGTGTGTGTGTGTACTAGTTGCTCGAGGGATTTTCATACCTGCTTGTGTGTGTGTGTGTGTGTGTGTGTGTGTACCAGTTGCTCAGTCATGTCCAAGTCTTTATGACCCCGCGGACTATAGCCCGCCAGGTTCCTCTGTAGTGGTCATGTACAGTCGTGCACAGTTTTGGAAAGTGATTTGGGAATATCTGACAATATTAGAAACACCAGTGCCTTATGCCTTGGTTTCTTGGTACAAATTCTTGCTCACACGTATACGAGTCTGAATGAGACAAGTGTGAGAATGTCTACAGCCATGTTACTGGTTCTAAGGAAAAACAGGAACTAAGCTAAATGTCTACTAAAAAGCTAATGTTTAAATTATGCTAATTCCTACAATGAGAGAACACAGGCGGACAAAATACATGAACTAGAATTAAATGTGCAACCTCAAAAATATAATGCTGAGTGGGAAAAAATAAGGATATATACAGTATGATATCATTTATTTTTTAAAATCTGCAAACCATTAATACAGATAACATTTACTGATATATAAATGGGCTTCCCAGGTGACGCTAGTGGTAAAAAACCTGCCTGCCATTGCAGGAGACATGTGACACAGGTGCGATCCCTGGGTCAGGAAGATCGGCTGGAGGAGGGCATGGAACCCACTCCAGTATTCCTGCCTGGAGAATCCCAAGGACAGAGGAGCCTGGCCGGCTACAGTCCACGGGGTCGCAAAGAGTTAGACAGGACTGAAGCAACTTAGCACACACATATGACACCTAAAATGTTGTAAAAGTATAAAAATATGTATAAAATGATAGACAATAAATTCATATGGGGGGCTACCTCTGGAATGCAGGGAGGGGTTGGGGTCACAGAGAGGAACACGGGGGCCTTCATGTCATCTACGCTGTTATGAGTTTATAAAGATGGTGGGTATATAGGCATATGTCTGTTATTGCCTATTTTCTTAGAATGCTCAAAATATTTCCTAATTTTAAAAAATTATTTTCATAAAGATAACTGCAGTCCCTCTGCAGGGGATATTTGCCTAGAGCTGGGAGCATCTGCTCGCTCCCAAGTCTATGAATTTGCACAGGTGTCTAGGAACCACTAAGACACATCCTACCACTGAGAATAGGACCCACAGTTCTGATAAGACATCGACTAACTTGACGCCACAACCAGGACTAGAAAGTAGGTAAGATGATACAAATTTTTCTCTAAAAACAGAAGGAAATGTTACTGTTAATAAAGCAATCCAAATGTAATGAATATTTATAGGTGGTGAAACCCAACCTGCCAAAACGATCTGATTAATACTACAGGGGGACAGCGAAGCCTGGTAACCTTTTATGATAAATTACAGGCTGTGCGTCCGTGGTCGGGCAGCTGGCAGAGGGGGACTCTCGGTCTCTAGTTCCCTCCTTTCGAAAGGACTTCATATGAAGAATGACGGACAGAGGTGCAAGGGGAGTAGGGGAGCCACCTGGACTCGTCGGGGTTCGGGGGTGTAGGAAGTTCCAGAACTGGGGTCTGCTCTGCTCTGGATTGCTGTCAGCGGGAGAATTAGATGGACTTAGGAGAGGTCTACCTGGGAGAAAAATATAGTCACTGTGAAGAAATCTGCAGTTAGATGGCTTCGGCCTCAACCGTACAGAATCCCACACTTGCAGCTCCTCTGCCTCCTGCCCGTCTTCCAGAGAAGAGAGGCCGCATCACATCCAGCACTGACACCTAGAAAACAGATGGTCTTCGGGTGATATGCATGTTTTAACCCCCGTGAACATTAATGGGAGTTTTGTGTACGTATTGATTGCCAAAGAAGCCTAAAGTTTAAAGCATTAATTCTGAATTCCAAGATGTTTGTCAATTCCTCCTAGACCTTTAGTCCTCATCAGCACTTGGTATTTTGAACTCCTTTTACTCTGCATATTTTAAAAGAGGAAATTTAGGGGCTTATCTGATCTGATCTATGTCTCCAAGCCCAGGCCCTTAACGGGTACGTCGATACACATCCATATTTAGGCCGAGATGAATGGGCATGGCACACATGTGCATCGACAGCGGGGCCGGGCATCCGTCACGGAGACTGTGGGAGCAGACACGTCAGGTCCCCGGCCCCCACCCGATACGGCTGGAGATGCTCCCAATATATCAATAATGATCTGCGTCCAAACACTTCTCAGGGAGATCACATGAGCCAGGGGACAGAGAGATTTTCCCAAGCCCATATTCTCTTCCCCTTGCCTTTGCTTTGCACACCCCCAGATGTGACCTGCCCCGGTCCCATCCTGAAATATGGAAGCTCATGTCTCTAGAGGTCACTGGCCACAGCAGTTTCCAGGCCAAGAGTGAAGCGAGGTTTGGGGTTTAGCACAGGATGTAGCTGACCTCAAGAGCTCTGGTTTTCGGGTGCAGTGGGCAGCTTTCTGGGACCATTTCCTAGCCAGGCTCTCTTACATTTCCTGGCAGACTGGGGGCTGTCTGCCCTTCCAGAACCCCTCGCCACCCTCTGCAGCACCCTCTGCAGCTCTCAGCCTGGCTCTTCTCCTGGCCTTGTGCCTTCCGAGTCATTTCCCGCAGAGACCCCTTCGTCTGCCATCCACCTCCAGCTTGCGGTCCACACAGAACGGCCCATCCTGCTTCCCAAGGCTTCCCAAGGAGCCCAAGGCTCCTCCACCTTCTACCCAGACAGCCCCTGGAGAGGTGAGGATGCTCTGGGAGGTTCCGCTTCTCACCTCTCAAATGCCAAGAGAGGGCAGAGTACTCTCTTGGGATGCTGGGCAGGGCTGACCCCGCATCTCACATGCGGACAACTCGCAAAGCCAGCTGGATCTTCCTCTTCTGAAACCTTCACAGAATCTGCGTGTAGGTGCCAGGGAGGTGGGAAAACAGAAGCAGAAAAGAATAGACACTAATCAAAGTTTATGAATTACACAGACCTGGCGAAGGGGTGTGGCCTGCAGGTCTGCACCCACCCTGAGCGATGAACCCCACAGAGCAAAGCCAGACTCAGCAAACAAACACATAAGGTGCCCAGTCAGACTTGAGCTTTAGATACACAAGGAATAATCTGCTTGTGAAAGTTGCTCAGTCATGTCCTACTCTTTGGAATCCCATGGACTGTAGTCTGCCAGGCTCCTATGTCCATGGACTTACCCGGGACAAAAACTGGAATGGGTAGCTGATCCCTTCTCCAGGGGATCTTCCCAACCCAGGGGTCAAACGCAGGTCTCCCACATTGCAGGCAAATTCTTTACTGTCTGAGCCACCAGGGAAGCCCAATTAGACTTGAATTTTAGATACACAAGGAATAGTCTGCTTATTTAAAAAAAAAAAAAACTTTAGTAAACTTATAGCGAAAAATTGCTAAAAATAAAAGATGCATAGGGAAGATGAGTGACAAGGCAGGCTCCTCCCTGATGGGAAATACAGGGCCTCACAGGACTGCCTTCCCCCGTGACAAGCTGACTACAGGGGTGGGGTCACTCAGAGACCGGGCTGCCTGCTCAGGGGAGGACCCACACCACACCCTCATGTAAAACAGCACGTTCTACATATTCAAGCAGAGTGGGGTTTTTTTTCAGTCATCAGTAAGAACCAGGCTGAAAACTCTCAGTTTTATTCTGTACTGGTATTTATGGGGGAATTTGAGAAGCAAAGGAGTACAGTCTCCTCCTGAGGACAGAATCTGAACTTAACTACTTAGAACCCAATTAACACTGGGAAAGACCCCTGGTTCTCAGAAGACCGTCTCGTTATCAGTTGTGGGGACAGAACTTGTCACCTAAGGAGACTAGAAGAAAACTTCAGTTACATCCACAAGGACTTCTACCTTGGGGACATCCCATAAATGAAAATACAAAGGCTTGATCGGGCCCCTCCTTCTTTTACTTATTACCACTGGGCTAGATGGAGGGACGCATGGCAAGGGTTCACAGACCCCCTCCCAGGACACACCCCAAGGGCAGCATGGCAAGCTGTGTCCACAGGTCAAGGCCAGCCTCCTGCCCGTTTCCTATGCAGGTTTTACAGTTTTTAATGGTTGAAAAATTCCAAATGAGAATAATATTTTGTGATGTGAAAACTATGTGAAATTCCAATTTCTGTGTTGCTGATAAAGTTTTATTGAGACACAGCCACACATGCTGGTGTTTACTTATTGCCTCTGATTGCTTCTGAGCTGTCAGGGCAGAGTTGAGTAATTGTAACTGAGACTGCAGTGCCTGCAAAGACAAAAACCATCTGACCCTTTCCAGGAAAAGTTGGCCATATGAAAACAAAACTATCATACAATGTAGCAAGTGCCCAGAGAGGGAGGCGGGCCACCGCCGGAAGACCGAGCTTTGGATACTTACAGATGCTCCCCAGGGGTGCAAGTGAAGATGCTGAGAAACAGCCTTTGTTGAAGCTGACGGAGCTTTGCTGGGGTACAAGTTGATGAGACACACCTCTGACCGCTTACCAGGGCAGAATATCCACTTACACAGACACGTAATGCTGTGTGATCACTGATTTTTGCAGAGACAGAAAGCCTCATCCATAATGGCTCTGTATTTTAACAACGGGCCAAACTCTGGGCAAGGGACAAGGCTTCAAAATATTAAAATGAAATTTTCCAACTTGAGTCATCCATCAGGATGCCCGAGCCTCCCTGCCTGCCTTTAAAAGCCCTGCACGGGGCAGCAAAGGAGGTGCAGACAAAAAGAACAGACTTGCGGACTCCGTGGGAGAAGGAGAGGGTGGGATGATTTGAGAGAATAGCATTGAAACATCCATCCCCATAAGTAAACAGAGAGTCATTGGGAATTTGATGTATGAAGCAGGGCAACCAGAGCCAGTACTCTGGGACAACCCGGAGGGAAGGGGTGGGGAGCAGGGTGCGGGGTCTGGGGGACACATGTAGGCCCGTGGCGGATGCACACTGATGTACGGCAAAACCACCACAGTGTCGTAAAGCAATTATCCTCCAGTTATTTTTTTTAACAAATCTTTGCACTAAGTGCCCAGTTAGCTCAGCCAGTAGAACATGAGACTCTTAAAAGCCCTACACACCCACAAAAACACAAGACATTCTTCCTTCTTTCCCCTGCATCTTTAACATCCCTACTAGACTCTTCCTTCCACGAGTCTTCAAAAACCCCCAACCAAAACCTCCCCTGGACCCCACACGCCGTCCAGGTGCCTCCCTATCATGCCCTTCACCTTAAAACCAAACCCCTCCCCAAGTCACCCTCCTGTACTGTCTACATTTCCCAGCCTCCCTTGCCCTCTGCCTGGTTCTCCCATCACCTCTCTGAATGAAGTCTGACGACCTCCCACTTCCACGTCAAATGCGCTCTGCAAAGCCTCCTCCTCCAAGACCCCTTGGCTGCATCCAGCTACCAAGCTGCCCTCCCCTTCCTCTCCTTCCTTCCTCCTGTGACTCCATGCTTCTCGATTTTCTGCCTACCTCCCTGGCTTCTCACCCAACTCGGTCTCTCCTCTTTCTCTCTTAAATATCCGAGTCTCTCTTGACCCTCACCACTGTCACCCTGTCCTGTATCCCTACATGACCTCGCCCCTGCCTTTGGCTTCAAGTTCCAGCTCTGTTATTAGCATTGGCTAATGAAAACCCAGCTCGTGACAGCAAGACTTTTTCCTTATTCATAAAGTGTCAGCCAGATCTGGTTTCCCCCAGCCCTGCTGGGGAATTAGATTGTTGCCCTCCTCTGAAAACCTTCAAGAAATCCCTTCACGGATGTAAATATTCTTATCTTCCACTGGTGGTCTCTCCATCTTTGTCTTTGCCCATTGGGGTTAGAGCATTTTCATTTTGGCAGCCAATGAAGGTTCC
Organism: Tragelaphus eurycerus; assembly: GCA_935064755.1. Taxonomy (NCBI): domain Eukaryota; kingdom Metazoa; phylum Chordata; class Mammalia; order Artiodactyla; family Bovidae; genus Tragelaphus; species Tragelaphus eurycerus. Next base: position 3,495,172 of record CAKXYN010000088.1, on the reverse strand, counting down.
ATAGTAGATGCTCAATAAATATGTATGGACTCAAGAGAGGGTCTTAATGATAAAGTGCTTGTTGCATAATTAGAAAACATAAGGACTTATACACCCAAACTTAAACAGAACTTCCAAAGGAAGATTTCTGTGATCTCATTAAAGATCTGTGTCTCATTAAAATCTTAAGACATATTCGTGATGTAAACAGCGATTCTGACAACATTTAAGGCCACACGAGCCAAGCACGGAGGATGCTTCTGTTTGCCGGAGTCCTGGCTCTGCCGTCTACTGACCATGTGACTCTGGGAAAGTGTCCGAGTATGTCTGAGCTTCAGGCTCCTGGGCTACTGGATGGGGACAAAAATAACTCCTCCTTGAGGTTTTTATGAAAGATAAATCACACAATTCAAGTCAAGGGCTCAGGGCAGCGTGGGGCACATAATAAGCATGGAAAGCATGAGACTGCAAACACATTCTCCAGGAAAACTAAAATAAAGACAACAGAAGGAAAGCCAAAAGGGGGGAAAACTCAACAAAGACACTGCCACACACACAGACGAGGACAAAAGCAGCTTCATAGAATACAGGAAACGCCAAGAGGCTTTTCTAATTCCCAATAAGTAGCCGCGGCTCACCCCACCTTCACGCTGACCCGACAATAAAACCAGGAGACAGACGAACGCTGTGTTATAACCCAGTCATCCTATATCAGGCTTCTATTATATGTAGTATTCCAGGGGACACGCGGCTTAACCTGTGGTAAATTTAAATCTGTTTGATGACTTGTATTATAACAGGCTCCTACCATAAATATGAGTTCTCAGGAGAGGAGGCAGCCTCGTGTCCCATCACTATGTCACTCATACGGATAACTCGCAGCAGAAACGGGATGAAGCGGATCCGTGTAGTGTTCATCAAGCGTGCGTGTCTTCATTCCAGGCAGCTGGACACCAACAAGGACAACGTCAAGGCCTCGTCCTGCTGACAGTGGGCAAATTCCCACTGATCTAGGCTACAGGCCGGCCTCCCAACCCTCAACCCTTCCCCTCCAAGCAGAGAAAACCACCATCTCCAAGCCGCCTGGGCTGCGGTCTGCCTAAACCTAGGGTGGTCCTCAAGCGGAGTCACCTCACCTGCCCCTCCTAACAGGTCAGTAGGACGACAGGATCAGGACACAAAAGTGAGGACCTCGGGCTCCACCCAGGCCTTGGGACCCCTGCAGCACCCATAAATTTAGGCGTAAATCTCCCAGAACCCATGACAGACAAGCCCCCACCACAGCTATGCAATTACTGTGGGTGGCAGACCTTCCAAGGAGGTTCCTTTGAATTACAGCAATCTTATTAGAAGCTTCTGACCTCTTGAATTTGCAAGGTAGAAATCGCTTGAAAATTCAATACTCTTATTAATGCTAGCTCCGCAAAAAGAAAAATAAAAAGCAACTACATGCAGACAGACAGACAGACGTATATATAAATGTCTGTGTTCGAGGATGTGACACCCATCTTACCAGGAGAATGCGTGTCCTCCCAGGAGCGGCTGAGAGCACAGAGGGAGCCGCCCTGCTGGTCCTGGCCGCAGGCTCTGCAGAGAAAGTTCTAGCGTTCTTCCGTCCCAGAGGAGGACAGGATGAAAGCAAGAAGCAGGCAAACAGAACTCTCTCTGTGTGTACACCCAGCCTGCACACACAGAGGTTGTACAGTGCACACACTGAGTCTGTGTACCAGTCTGGGACGCCATCCAACCATCTCATCCTCCTCGCCAGCTTCCCCGTGAGCCCCCAATCTTCCCCAGCGTGGGTACCGGAGAGCACAGAAAGGGGTGGGACTAAAAACAAGGGGTGTGGCCAAAGAAGGGGTGGAGCTCATGACAGGAGCTTCACGAAGGGCGAGGTCAGGAAAAAACGACCAGGTTAATGTAGGGAAGGGGGTTCCCCTGGTGACTCTGTCATGTGGTAAAGCATCTGCCCACAACGCAGGAAGCCAGCTACAGTGCAGGAGACCCAGGTTCGATCCCCGGGTGGGGAAGATCCCCTGGAGGAGGGCATGGCAACCCACTCTAGTATTCTTGCCTGGAGAATCCCATGGACAGAGGAGCCTGGCGGGCTACAGTCCGTGGGGTCACAGAAGAGTGGGACAAGACTTAGCAACTAAATCACCACCTCTGCAATGTAGGGAGGAGGGGTAAGGCCAAGGAAGTAGTCTACCAATTGGGGGTGGGGGTCTCATTTTTTAATTAAAAAAAAAATTAATGAGAAAATTTTAAAGCCCTGAGAAGATCACTAGCCACCTGGTGCCACCACGTCATTTGGCTCCAATTTCCTATTCCTGGATAAGCCCCACGTGCAGGCGCATTCTGAATTCCAGGTGTGGGGGGCCCCTGCCTCCTGCCCGGCGCAGTCCACTGGGAGGGCTCGGCATCCAGGAACTCTGGTCTTGCCTGCCTCCTCTGCGTCGCGTCCGTTTATGTTATGTAAGCCGTGCGGGTTCAAGGGTGTCTCTCTAGCACGGCTTACTGGGGACTGCATTTTCTCTGGGGTGCGCAGTGAGCTCTACATCAAAGCCTGATTGAGCAGAAAATATGTGCTAATGTTCACAGCAGTACTCTATTATAGCATAAGTGTGCTTGTAAATATTCACTACTTGTTATTACGCCATTTGAACCGAGAATATTGGGAGGTGAAAGGTCGGCCCAATGCTCTCTCCGGAGGCAGCAGTTTTGAATATAACCAAATGGGATAATGGTCAGAAATACCCAGAGGGGGAATGTACTGCGTCGTAAAGAATTGTGCTGTGAGTTTTAAGTTTTCAGGACAACAAAGATACCAACGAGATGGCTCATAAGCAGTCATTATTAATGGAATGACAAGGCTAATGTTACGCAGAACGTCTTCGAGACAATAAATCTTGTCCCTGTGCCATTAGTAGTCCTTACAACTGCAAATAGCAGTTAGGTTATAACCTAACATGGCAGAATTTTATCCTCTCAATCTCTAATGCATTTTATAATGCTGTTAAAGTCAGGAATCGCAACTGTTTAAGCTCACTTAATCTAGGAGAAGTTTAAACACGAATTTTAAATGCAAAAAACCGCTTTGATATTAGTTTTTCTTAATTAAATAGGAGATCTTTATAAGAAGTAGATCTTTTTAAACATGCATCAGCCTGTAGCAGATAAGCATTGTTGAATTTTAAATGCCACACTTTTTTCAAGCTCAACTTTGCCTGTTGTGGTAAGGTTTTATTTATGGGTTGTTGGCTTTTTTGTTTGTTTGTTTTGGGGTTTGGGTTTTTTTTTAAGAAAAGAATTATCTTCATGGGAGAACCAGGTTTTACATGTATTTGTTAAACTTTCTTTGCATTCAAGCTTGGCTACTTGACCAAGCTTTTAAACATATATCGTATGTGTGTGTGTGTGTGTGTGTATATATATATATATATAAAATCTAGAAAAATGCTACTGCTGAACCTATTTGCAGGGAAGGAATGGGGACACAGATGTAGAGAATGGACTTGTGAGCACAGTTGGGGAGGGAGAGAGTGGGACAAATGGAGAGAGTGGCATCAACATACACACCCTGCCAAGCGGAGCTGGTGAGACCTTGCCCAGTAGCCCAGGGAAGCCAGTCTGGGGCTCTGCGATGACTTGAGGGAGGGGAAGGAGGAGGGACAAGGTAGGGAAGGGAGAAGAGGGAAGGGAAGGGGAGGGGAGGGGGAAGGGGGATGGGGAAGGAGTGTGTATATGACTGTGGCTGGTTCAAGTTCTTGTACAGCAGAAACCAACACAACATTGTAAAAATAAAAAATAAATAAATAAAATAAAAGTTTTCTTAAAGACAGAAACATTAAAACAGAATGTGGGCACATGGTTCCCTTTTGAACTGGTGTGAGCACACCTTCCTTTAAATAGAGCAGAACACGGGCTTTGACGAACAGACGAACATCATGTCCCCTTCCGTTGCCGTCACAGTGACTGTGCGACTCTGAGGACAGGGAGTCAGTGCGGCCCAGAGGGCAGCGCCGTGGGGCGGGCCCTGGTGTAGCAGGCCGGCAGCAGATGGGCTGCCCCATGCACACCGGCCACAGGAGCAGCGGGAGACGTGCAGCGCAGACCTGGCTCTGGGGGCCACCCGTGTTGCCCGCTCTGCGGGACCCGGCCAGGCTTTCAGACCGCACGGCCTCCGACCTGCAGGTCTACTCACAGGACCCCAGGGCACCAGTCACTCCAGTAGGCAGGCTTCACCCGTATCCTCGGGCCACTTGTGGAATTTCTGGCATGATCTCCAGGAGGGCCCTGAGCCAGCAGAAGAGCTCCCCAGGACCTCCTATCCTAGAAAGCTGCTCGTCTTCCTTGGAGTGAGGTCCCACCACAGACCGGGTGTGTGTCTGCAGACCCCAGCTCCACTAGGCAGCCAAGATGGGCCCCGACAAGCTTCCACAGCAGCTCCTTTTGGGAAAATTGTGGGTCACTGCTCAGCTTCATCCTGTTAATCTGAAGCTTCCGCCTAGCCATCTGTGTGTGTGTGTGTGTGTGTGTGTGTGTGTGTGTGTGTGTGTGCTCACTTGTTCAGTCATGTCCGACTCTCTGTGACACCATGGACTGTAGCCCACCAGGCTCCTCTGTCCACGGGATTCTCCAGACAAGGATACTGAAGTGGGCTCCCATGCCCTCCTCCAGGGGAGCCTCCCCACGCAGGGATCGAACCTGCGTCTCTTAGTCTCTTGCATTAGCAGGCCAATTCTCCACCAGCCTGTGCCACCCGCGAAGCCCTTTCATAGTTTATGCTCAAGCTGTCACATGCTTCGTTATTTCATTCTGCTCTCAGAGTCATGTGAGACAGCCCCGCAATACAGATGAGGAAACCGAGGCAGGGGGTGACTGGGAGAAGGTCCTTTGAGGCAGCAGGTGGGGTCCAGGCTCAGATTCTGGTCCTCTGAGTGTCCATATGCCTCTGGATCCAACTGTTTACCATCATGTGCCAAGAGATGTCAGCAATCTTTATATTATAAAGTCCCTTTTAGATCCATGCAGCTGTGTCATATTAATCAGTGCTAACCAAATGCCACTTTCAGTCAGCTCAGTTCAGTTCAGTTGCTCAGTTGTGTCTGACTCTGCGACCCCATGGACTGCAGCACGCTAGGCCTCCCTGTCCATCACCAACTCCCGGAGCTTACTCAAACTCATGCCCATTGAGTCAGTGATGCCGTCCAACCATCTCATCCTCTGTCGTCCCCTTCTCCTCCTGCCCTCAATCTTTCCCAGCATCAGGGTCTTTTCCAATGAGTTAGTTCTTCGAATCAGGTGGCCAAAGTATTGGAGTTTCAGTTCAATTCAACTTCAGTCCTTCCAATGAATATTCAGGACTGATTTCCTTTAGGATGGACTGGTTTGATCTCCTTGCTGTCCAAGGGACTCTCAAGAGTCTTCTCCAGCAACACCGTGCAAAAGTATCAGTTCTTCGGCGCTCAGCTTTCTTTATAGTCCATTTCACATAATGGCACATTATCATGAGATTTGCTTTCTAAATAGTAAACAGAAAAATATTTTAGATTCTTCCTGACAGATTTTCTAAGTATCTCTTGACTTGCCTGTCAAAAACCTGCTTTAAACATGATCACACCACTGCAGAAGAAGTGGGGGTCCTTATAGAGGTAATAAAATTAAATTGCAGAAGAAAAGTGGTGGTCTTTCACTGTAGGGGTTTAGTACAGGTGGCACCCCACTCCAGTACTCTTGCCTGGAAAATCCCATGGATGGAGGAGCCTGGTAGGCTGCAGTCCATGGGATCGCGAAGAGTCGGACACAACTGAGAGACTTCACTTTCCCTTTTCACTTCTATGCATTGGAGAAGGAAATGGCAACCCACTCCAGTATTCTTGCCTGGAGAGTCCCAGGGACGGGGGACCCTGGTGGGCTGCCGTCTATGGAGTCGCACAGAGTCGGACACAACTGAAGCGACTTGCAGCAGCAGCAGCAGCAGCAGTCCATGCTCCATTTCTGCTAAATCATGTTCTTTCCCTACCCAGTACAGCCTTCTAGCTTTCTCAGGAGCTCCCCAGGAGACAGGCTGACACGCTGACCCAGGAAGGTCTCCATCCGGGTGAAGTGAGACGGCCAGGCTACAGCGTGTGCACAGTGCGCTCCTTGTCACTCACATGTGGAAATGAACACATGTGCATACATGCACACAAGCACATACTCACATACATGAACGTGAGACGACGCACATGTGTGCAGGCACACACCTGCGCCCACACTACATGTCTAGGTTTGTGTGTTTCTGCGCATGAGGGCAAAGCAGGATGCCCAGCAGGGCACCCAGGACTGGCTTCAGGGAATGACTGGGCAGGGGCAGGAGGCCCACAGAGCTCAAGGGGGAATCGACTTTTCTAAAAAAACTGTTCGTACAGATGCTCATGTGTCTTTTCGGATCCCTGTTGCTGAGAATGATGAGAAGGGGACCCGGCTGGACCTGCGGGGGTGGAAGCGTCGCTCAGCCCTCAGATCTTTCCCAGAAGGGGCTGCTTTCAGGTTATCTCAGAGCCCCCTGCTGAGCTGACTGACCACAGGGCCCTCTGCTCTCAGAGGTTCCAGCTCTGCCCTGGGAGGTGGATGTCTCAGCGGGGCTGTGGGTCCCTCTGCCCAGGCCTTGGCTCCCCAGGTGGTGGCACCTGGACCCTGAGGAACTGCCAGGCTGACTGTGCCGGGGTGTGGGGGCACTGTGGTCTACCCCTGCAGGTGGGTGGGTTGGGTGAAAGCCACTCAGTCGTGTCCAACTCTTTGCTATCCCATGGACTACACAGTCTCTGGAATTCTCCCGGCCAGAACACTGGACCCCTTCTCCAGGACCCCTGTGGGCTGTGCTTTGATTGGACATGTATGTTGGAGAGTCACCCATTTCACATGTGTTCAGGGCAGCTCCCCTCGAGGTGTGACATGGACACGTGTAGTGTCATACGGTTACCCTGTGAGGGGTGGAAGTTTCCTGTTGAATTCACAGAAGGAGTCCTCAGCTGGACAGAAGAGACTTCTAAAAGCCAGGCTCCTGTGGATCTTTAAAACACCCAACATCTTCATTACACAGGTTTCTATTCCCTTGGCTCCTGTCCTTCTAAACTTTACGTTCGATTGAAGGGAAGAAATTAGAAAGGCCACATTGTCCCCTAGATCATTTAAGAATTACTGTGAGCTTGAAAGCCAACTTGGAAATCAATGCCATTAGAAAAAGATGTGCAGAAATATAATTAAGGGTTCATACCTCTATATAATAAGAAGCTCATATAAATGGGTAAGAAACACGTAAATGTCCCAACAGATTAATAGGAAAAGGGCAGAAACAAGCAATTCCAAGAGAAGAGAATACAAATTTTAATTTGAAGAAGGAGATTTAACTACATGGTAAAAGAAAAAATGAATATTAAACATGACACAATTCTTCTCCCATCCAACTAACGGAATTTTTCATCGTAGTAGCAAATGCAGAGATGAGTGAAATGGGAAATGTCACATATTGTTGGACACAGCGCTTCTGTAAAACATTTGGCGAGAAGTAATGTGAACCTTAAAATACTCGTATCCTTGGACCTCATAACTTTGTTCTGGGAATGTAACCAAAGAAAACCATCTGAAAATCTTTACAAAGATGTTCACAGAAGTGTTATTTATAATAATGAAAACATGCAAGTGTTTATAATAATGAAACAATGAAAAATTTAAATCACATTTAAAATAATAAATGTCACAAAAATAGATGACCAAATGGGAACCAAATTACTGTCCTTACATTTGATGGGATATTATTTAACCATTAAAAACTGTATTTACAAAGCCAATATTGACATATTTAGACCTCCCATCTAAGGAAAAATAAAACAAATTGAAGTTTTATCTTCTGATTGATTACTACTAAAACACAAACCTACAGGGAAAAATAAGTCTCTAAGATAATGTACCGATAGAGTAATCACATTTAGGAACAATGGATGATTTCAGTGTCTTTTTTTTTTCAGGTCTCACAATATTCTTCATGACCAAATATTACACTTAAAGTCGACATAAAAACATCTTTGAATTGTTGTTTCTCCGTTAAAAAAAAAAAAAAGCTGGAGAGAGAGCACCGTGGGGCCTGACAGATCGGCCCCTCACTTTTTGCTGTTCAGCCACTCAGTCGTGACTGACTCTGCATCCCCATGGACTGCAGCGCGCCAGGCTTCCCTGTCCATCCCCATCTCCCGCAGTTTGCTCAAACTCAAGTCCACTGAGTCAGTGATGCTATCCAACCACCTCATCCTCCGTCTCCTTCCTCTCCTTTTGCCTTCATTCCTTCCCAGCATCAGGGTCTTTTCCAGTGAGTCAACTCTTCGCATCCGATGGCCTAAGTATGAGAACTTCAGCTGCAGCATCAGTCCTTCCAATGAATATTCAGATTGATTTCCTTTTGGATTGACTGGTTTGATCTCCTTGCAGTCCACGGGACTCTCAAGAGTCTTCGCCAGCACTTCCCTGGTCGGGTAATGGAGGCCAGGGGGTCTGCAGGCTCCTTACAGCACTCGATGGAAGCAAACACCTCTGTAGAGTCTGTCGTCAATATTTGTTCACTGCATCAGCTCCTATTAGTTAATTAATTCTGCTGCTGCTGCTAAGTCGCTTCAGTCATGTCCGACTCTGTGTGACCCCATAGACGACAGCCCACCAGGCTCCGCCGTCCCTGGGATTCTCCAGGCAAGAACACTGGAGTGGGTTGCCATTTCCTTCTCCAATGCATGAAAGGGAAAAGTGAAAGCGAAGTCCCTCAGTCGTGTCTGACTCTTAGCGACTCCATGGACTGGAGCCTACCAGGCTCCTCTGTCCATGGGATTTTTCCAGGCAAGAGTACTGGAGTTGGGTGCCATTGAGAACTATTATTTTCTAATTAGGAGCATGTCCTGGGGAAAATCACCGCTTCTCTCTTCCACCCAACAAACATGCTTTGAGGGTCTGGCTGGAAAAATAGGCAAGGGAAGATTCTGGTGCCATATAGTAAATGTGATGCCCCCCACATGGAGTAGTCCCAGAGAATAATGTTCAAAAAACAAAGTAACTTACTGCTTAAAAAGTAAGCACTGGCCACCTAACAAATGTTAATAGATTCATTTGGTAAAATAACTTCTTCTGCTGTCCATTTACGATATCTTATTGGCAGATCCACCTGCAAAATTAGCACACCTTCAGAATGGCCCCAAATAAAGTTCTTTTGACCTAGGCAGGGATCAGTCAACATTGTAGTCAAGGCCTTGGGGGTCACTTGAGCTGAGGACGCCTCCGTGGGAGGGCCACTCCAGCCATGCCTGTGGGAGCTGACACCTTTATTCTGGAGAGCTTTTGTCTTTTTCTGCGCCGTCCTCTGGGAGATGGCGTGGAGCCAAAGGTAAGATTCAGAGAAAGGAAGTCTGAAGCCCAGGGCCTCTGTCCTTCCACCGACTGTGCAGCTGATCCTGGACAAGCATCTCAGTCGTCCTCTGCCTCGGCTTACACATCTGTAACAAGACCGCAGAGCCCTGGGCGTGCACTCTTTAATTCTTCACTCCTGTGGCTTTTTTTTAAAGCTTAACACGATGAGAATAATTCCACTGGATCCTATCAACTCAACCTAAATCACTTGCTGGTATAAAGATAAATTGGAAATACTAATGCTTAGTGAATACATTACTCTGTACTTCTTTTACTTAGTGAAACATTTAATTAGTATTTACTAGAAAATTACTATCAATTACTAAAAATGACTACAAATTACTAGCAAAATGGATAAATTTTCTCTCTACCACTAAAATAAATTCAATTACTAACTTTAAGTAATTGCGGGTAATTTATTTCTTGGAGGGCAGAGAGCTACAGACAAAGTGGAAGGAGATGATTAAGATGTTCAGAGTGGCTGATTTATGAGGGAAACTTAAATAGCTAAATCTGGGTGGCTGAGCCAGGCAGGCAGAAATGCACACGGCAAGACATCCGCAAATAGCTTAGCCAACATGCAGATTCTCCCTGTGGCTTAGCGAGGACGCGGGAGGGCAGCCGCAGTACAGAGGAGATCAGTCTAATCGGAGGCTTGCTTCCGAAAATCTTAGGGGCTTTCTTGATGATGAAATCTAAGACCCTGCCATGGCCTCTCGAAAGAAGCTGTTCACACCCAGGCCTTAGGACAAAGGGGGAGAGAAGGTTTTGCGAGATAATTCCAGAGGCTTTTGAAGGGAAAGGGAAGGGTTAGATGCCATGTCTTAAATGCTTCATCCCCCTCTTCAGCAGAAGGAAAAGTTTCTGTCCCAATGACATGTCACTACTGCACACATGTTTGGGGGTGACGTGGGCCCTGGGGATATCAGGGTGGTCCTCTCTCAAGCAAGCATCTCCTGGCCGCTCCAGGTACGCCCCACACCACCTCCATGCTGAGGAACAGTCTGGCCCAGAGTCCCAGGACGCCTGGTCTCACTTCGGAAAGCAACGTTAAGAGCCACATCAATGACCACGGAATGATTCCCACCTCGGATGCAGAAAGTAAAGGCCAAAGGTGGCTCAGACTTCCCCACTCCAGATGGAGTACAGCGTCCTGCTGCATTTGGTATCAAACACCTTGGGTTGGGCTCAAATCCTGTTGATATATCCCCAGAAGTGTGTGACCTAAAGCTTACCAGCATCAGGCTCAGTCATCTCATCTTAAAATAAACACTAAAATAGCTCCTTCAGATAAACAGACGACGGTGTGTCCAGACAAAGGAATATTATCCAGCGATTAGAAGAACTGAGCCGTCAAGCTACACAGACACAGAGGAAGCTTAAACGCATATTGCTTAGTGAAAGAAGCCAGTTGCAAAGTCTGCACACTGCATGATGCCAACTCTGACATTCTGAGGAAGGCAGAGCAGTAGAGACAGTAAAAGCCCAGGCGTTGGCAGGGGAGAGGGGCTGAGCCGAGCACAGAGGGCCCTGAGGCCAGGGAGACCAGCCTGTGTGACTCTGTGATGAGTGACGGGAAGTCACACATTTGGCAAAACTTACGGTCAGATAGCATCACCGACTCAATGGATGTGAATTTGAGCAAATTCCAGGGGATAGTGGAGGACAGAAGAGCTTGGCGTGCTGCAGTCCATGGGGTTGCAAAGAATCAGACACCACTGAGCAGCTGAACGCAGCAACAAGCAGAATGCACAGCACAGGAGGAAACCCTCAGCTAGACTGTGCGTGCCGGCCAAGCCGCTTCAGTCGTGTCCGACTCTGTGCGACCCCATGGACTGCAGCTCGCCAGGCTCCTCTGTCCGTGGGATTCTCCAGGCGAAAATACTGGAGTGGGTTGCCTGCCTTCCTCCAGGGGACTTTCCTGACCCAGAGACTGAACCCAAGTTTCCTGCATTGCTGGTGAGTTCTTGATCACGATCACCACCTGGGAAGCCCAAGCTAAAGTATGGATGATAGTTAATAATAATGTATCAATATTGGGTCCTCAGCTCTAAGGAATGAACTTCCCAAAGTCAAGCTGGTTAATAAAAGGGGAAGCTGAGGGGTGAGGGAGAGAGAGGGAATGGGGGATACCTCTCTGCACTTTCCACCCAGACGTCTGTCAACCTGAAACTGCCTAAAAATAAAATCTCAGAAAGGAACAGCTATTCAGCATGATTGCAGTGTGAATGGGCTGAGGCAGGGCCCTGGGCCTGCGGGGTCAGTGGTGCTGGAGGAGGGTGGGATGGGTGGGATGGGCGTGGCCCTGGCCCCACGCCTGGGAATGTCAAGTGCAGGCAACACGTGCGCAGCGCCCAGCTGGAGCAGCCAGAAGTGAGCCGAGGGCCTGGGGCTCCTGACCGCCTCACCAGGACCCAGTGGCCCCTGGAAACAGGTCCAGCTCCTCCCCCCATCTGGGCATCTCCTCCCTCTTGGCGCTCGGCCCGTTTTCCTCCGGCAGTGGTCACGCTGGGACACTTGTGTCCCTGCCCCGCCCTCCTAACGCATCCCAATCCTGCTCACACGGCTCTGCCGTTCAATCATCGTGTCACCACCTCCTGGAGGAGGACCGGCAGCCCGGACCCCACGAGCACTCCAGGGTCTTCGAAACATTAAAACCACACCTAGGAAGAATTTCGTCCCTTCTGCAGTGTTGGTGGCGCGTAAGGCACAGTAATTTATTCCTGTGAGCCACATTTCCCGTCCCGAGCGGGGCGTCCAGGACAGGAGAGCGGGGCCCTAGGGGTGTCCAGCGTGCGATGCTGTCTGCCTGGATCACGGGCACTGGCGCCCAGGCCATAAAGGGACCCGATGGGGAGTGCAGGGGGGTGCGGAGGGCTGGACGGGGGACATCACTTAACAACATGGAACAGGGCTTCTGTTCATCTTAGACTCACGCCCACAACGGAGACAGGGAGAGCGAGCAAAGAGCCACCTCCCAGCCATGAGAGACCGTACAGACACTGCAGCCACCCACGCCTCAGCGCCTGGGCTGAGTCAGGTCCCCAGGGTGAGGGGAACTCTGGGAAGTCCAGTGAAGACAGGGCAAGGTTTTGTTCTGTGTCACGTGATACCAACGTAACATCGATGCCTCTGAAAAATGCTACCACCGTCCGGAAGAAGCAACCCAGACTAGTTCTGTGTAACTTGCAAAGGCATCTAAATTGGCTTAGAGCACAGCCTTACAACAGGCTGACTCATCCCCTCTGCCGATGGTTTAGTTTTGACTTAATGCTACAATTACACTCTGCAAACGAGAAGCAAAGGCGCCATGCAGTCAATCTTTGCTTCTTAAGCTAACAGCATTGGCCATACAGAATTTAATACAAGTTAATAAAGGAGCTGACTCATTTGAAAGACCTTGATGCTGGGAAAGATTGAGGGCAGGAGAAGGGGACGACAGAGGATGAGATGGCTGGATGGCATCACCGACTCAATGGACATGGGTTTGAGTGAACTCCAGGAGTTGGTAATGGACAGGGAGGCCTGGCGTGCTACAGTCCATGGAGTCCCAAAGAGTCGGACACGATTGAGTGACTGAACTGAACTGAATAAAGGAGAGGAGGAAGAGGGGAGTACATCATAGGCTGGACCGCGATGGACTTCGTCATGGGGACGAAGGGGAACCCCTGGGGACAGGACTCCATGTGGCTCCTTTGGGCCATGTATGCAGGTACAGCCCCTCAGCCTGTGGACCCCGGCCCTGCCCGGCGCACCAGGCAGGGCAGGTGGCATGGCCAGGGCTGGGACAGGCCTGCCTCTACCCCAGAGCCGGGGGTCCTGGTTTTACATGCGGGCTGACTCAGCCACTGGTCCCAGCAGGCGGCAGACCCAGCAGGTGGGGTCCCCACTCCTTGAGCAAGCAGAGCAAGGAATGGGCAGTGCCTAGCTGCTGCTGCCCCAGGGGAGGCGCTCCCTGGATGGATCGAGCCCCTTGCAGCCCCCTGAGGCTGCTCCCTCACTGCCATGAAGACCACTGACCCTCTCTCGGGGCTGGTCCCTCTTCCTCCTCCAGTTCCGCACACAGTGAAGGACTTGACTGTGCTCACTCCTCCCTGTGCTGGGAAGCCAGAGAAAATCCAGGACACCAGTTAAATCTGAACCCTAAATAAAATGGAAATGTTTTTAAACAGTATGTCCTGGTTTAGTTCAGTTCAGTTCAGTCACTCAGTCATGTCTGACTCTTTGCCACCCCATGGACTGCAGCACACCAGGCCTCCCTGTCCATCACCAACTCCCGGAGTTTACTCAGACTCATGCCCATTGAGTCGGTGATGCCATCCAACCATCTCATCCTCTGTCATCCCCTTCTTCTCCTGTCTTCAATCTTTCCCAGCATCAGGGTCTTTTCCAGAGTCGGTTCTTCACATCAAGTGGCCAAAGTATTGGAATTTCAGCTTCAGCATCAGTCCTTCCAGTGAATACTCAGGACTGATTTCCTTTAGGATGGACTGGTTGGATCTCCTTGCAGTCCAAGGGACTCTCAAGAGTCTTCTCCATCACCATAGTTCAAAAGCATCAATTTTTCAGTGCTCAGCTGGTAGTTTATTTACAATTTACTTTAAGTATCTGAGACATCATTATACTAAAAAAAAAAAAAAAAAAAATCCATTTACTTGAAACTCCAAGGAACTGAGTCCTGTATTTTATTTGCTAAAGCTGACAAGACTCTCCTAGTCCCCCTTCCTGGAGCAGAATTCCGTTTCGGAATTCCACACAGTCCTCTCACAGGAGCGGTCTTGAAACAGACCTTCTTGGATCTTCTCATTCATGAGACTGAACCTCTTGGACAAGACTCTCCTAGTCCCCCTTCCTGGAGCAGAATTCCGTTTCGGAATTCCACACAGTCCTCTCACAGGAGCGGTCTTGAAACAGACCTTCTTGGATCTTCTCATTCATGAGATTGAACCTTTTGGACATTGACCTTGATCACCACTGAATTTGCTACAACTGTTCTTCAAACCTGCTGAGCCCCAAGTGCAGAGGGGCCATCAACACATCTGTGATCGAAGCACCCAGCCCCTACCCCTCACCACCTACCCCACCCCCAACATGGACCTACTGTGTGCCGTGAGCTCTGTAACATGCTGAGGATGGACAAGGACGAGGTGTACAACATCTTGGCCCTCAGGGAACTCCGGACACAAGTGGACAATTTCAGCACAAGCCCATGAGTCCTCCCCCCAAACTCTTGGCAGCTGTGTTATAGAATGAAATTGTTTTATTTTAGAAAGAGAGTGTTGTGCATATATCTTATGCTATTAATACATTACACATATTGCATGTAATAAACACCCACAATGTATGACATAAATACCTTCTGTTGGCCCAGGGGACCCTAGGGCAGTACCAAACACAGAAGCAAGCCCGGGGGAGGCAGTGTGTGTCTAGGACACCCAAAGAGAGAAGGCAATACAGCCCACACCCCCTCCACTTCACAGAAAATTGTGAGTGAAGAAATAAAAATGTCTCAGCAAAAGTGCTTTTGTCGTGTTAACCACTCTTTGCATTCTCTGAGGTTCTCCAGAAACTCATGGTGGTTGGGATGTGTGAGGACATTCCCTCCTGGTCTCTGGTCCCAGGTAAGAGGGGCAAACTGCATTATGGATCCAGAATTGGGGAAAAAAATTGGGGAAAATACACAGATACATGGATGTAACTGACTCACTGTGCTGTATACCACAAGTGAAAGTTTTGTCTCCTCTGTCCATGAAATTCTCCGGTCAAGAGTACTGGAGTGGGTTGCCATTCCCTTCTCCAGGGGATCTTCCTGACCCAGGAATCTAACCTGGGTCTCCCACATTGCAGGCAGTTTCTTTACTGTCTGAGTCACAAGGGAAGCCCATACATCTGGAGCTAACACAAATATTGTAAATCAACTATACGTCAATAAAAAATAACAAAATAAAAACTTTATTCACAAATGTGCAGCTGGCTGGATTCGCCCTGCAGGCTGCAGTTTGAGGACCCGTGTCTGCACAGTCCCTTCAGCGCATTCTCAGCGCATTCTCTGCGGGGCAGTCATGCTGGGGCCACACGGGCCCCGGAATACCCTGCGCCCTCCCCTCCCCCGCCAGCCCTCCATTCCTGCACTGCCTGCTGGCTCAGACTTGACCAGTTCCCAAGTTAAATATCAGTGCCCACGCTGGGTGGCCTTTCTCTCAGATACCTTTTCCTAAAACCTAGGACCGTGCTCTGTTTTCAAGTTGCTTTGATTTCGGGAAAGTAAATACTTATTGTAGACATATATTTATTGGGGAAAATTGCATATATGTCTTAACATGAGTCCTAAATTTATAGATTTACAGATAAATAGACATCCTACAACCAGATGTAATTTACCACTATTAATGTTTTGATGTCTTCTTTCCAGACTTCTTTCTATCTACCTTTATCTATTTCTATCTTCTATTTATATCTATATATCTGTATTTGTGTACATAATTTAGAAAATAACATAATCAGGTTTGAAGTCAGATTTTTAAATATAAATTATGAGGTTTTTCTCATCATTATAAACTATTCAAAAAAAATGGCAACTTGAAGAACAACATAATAGTTTGTCTATCTAAC
This sequence comes from Tragelaphus eurycerus, assembly GCA_935064755.1. Lineage (NCBI taxonomy): Eukaryota > Metazoa > Chordata > Mammalia > Artiodactyla > Bovidae > Tragelaphus > Tragelaphus eurycerus. Next base: position 3,479,149 of record CAKXYN010000088.1, on the reverse strand, counting down.
GCTCCAGAATTCCTCATCAAGCCCCTTTGGGGACCTTTAATTTTTCTCTATTGGACTTAACACAAAGAAGAGCATCTTTGCACACAGAGCTTCGCACTGCATGTCATGGGGTTTTCGCAGGATAGGAGATACTGAGACCCTGGGTCGCTGTGCCCAGGGGCTGGGCAAGGACTCCTAAACCTGCTGCTGGCTCCCTCTCCAGGGGGGCACCCACAGTGCATCCTCAGCAGCCACTTCTGGACGCGCCCACCTTGCGAGCATCAGATACTATCATCCACTTACTCTTTGCTTAACTGCCGGGTCAAAACGACAGCACACTGACCCTGTTTGCTGCACGTTTCCCTCCCGGGGAGGTTCAGCGTGTCCCCCCGTGTTCCTCTGACCCTGTTTGCTGCGCCTGTTCCCTCCTGGGGAGGTTCAGCGTGTCCCTCCGTGTTCCTGGGCTGTTTGTGGTTCCTCCTTCATGCAAGCCCACTCTCCATGGGCCAGTTCCACACTGGCTAGATATTAGGTGTGTCTCGGGGACACCATTAGTACTTGACCGGGGCTTTAGGAAGGCTTCAGGTGGATAGAGCTCCACTGAGTGACCCAGGCTGTGGTTTTTGAATCTGCCTCATGGCAGAGACTGGACTGAAATGTATCTCCTTTGGGGTCAAACAGGAAGGCAGACAGTGACACGCGGGCGAGTGCCCTGAGGCAGCTCTTCAGATGAAGGCCAAAGTGCAGGAAAGCTTGGGAGCAGGTCTGGTACTTGGGGCTCCGCAGTCACAGGGGTGGCCAAACTCTGAGAAGAAATGAAGGCCAGAGAGGTGAAGCTGGGCCTTCTTCTCAGGGGCCTCCTTAAATGCGCGGCCTGATAGCTCTGAAGGCAGGAGACAGGTGCTCTGCGCCCATACGGGAGGAGCCCTGTCCAGGGGCAATCACGCGTGGGACAGACGATGTTTTTTCATGTAACTGCTCCTGACAGTGAGAAGGATACAAATAGGTACAACTCTGGAGAGGCAATTTGGCAATGCCCATGCTGCTGCTGCTGCCTCTGCTAAGTCGCTTCAGTCATGTCTGACTCTGTGCGACCCCAGAGACGTCAGCCCACTAGGCTCCCCCGTCCCTGGGATCCTCCAGGCAAGAACACTGGAATGGGTTGCCATGTCCTTCTCCAATGCATGAAAGTAAAAAGTGAAAGTGAAGTTGCTCAGTTGTGTCCGACCCTTAGCGAACCCATGAACTACAGCCCACCAGAATCAACCGTCCCTGGGATTCTCCAGGCAAGAGTACTGAAGTGGGGTGCCATTGCCTTCTCCAGGCAATGCCCATAAAGAGCCTAAAAATGACCAAAACCTACCCAGGAATGCTTATAAGTTTTTAAAGCTCTGTAGGCAATTCTGATCCTCCCCTACAATAGAGAATCACTATACTACATGGACTATTATACAACCATCAAAATGATATCTATAGCACTTTTAGAAGGATAAGAATGAACTTAATTTGCATGCTTAATAAAAAAGCACAGCACATAAAAACTTTAAATACATATAAAGGAAACTGAAAATGACATCAAAATAGTAACCTCAACTGAGTCATTCATTCTTTTATTTCACACATGTTTTTGAACATTAAACTGTGGTCTAGGCCAGCAGTTTTTAAACTGTTTGATCTCAAGGTCCCTTTATATTCTTAAAATTATTCAAAAACACAAAAAGGTTTTGTTTATATGGGCTATGTCTGTTGCTATTTACTATATAGAGCTAAAATTTATCATTTTAGAAATATTTATTCATTAATTCCTTTCTTAAAGAAATAATAAATCCACAACATGTTAATATGAAGAACGTATAGAGCGGTATTGTTTTACATTTTTGCAAATCTCTGCAAGTCCAGCTTAATGGAAGACAGCTGGATTCTCCTGTTTGCTTCTGTGTTCAATTTGTTGTGCTATCACACTTCACGAAGACTCTGGAAAATTCTGCCATATAGCCATGAGAATGAAAGTGAAGAAGGAAGAAAATGTCTTAGCTATTCTGAAACTAGCTTTGACTCAGAAGTGAAAAAATATAAGGTTGACTTCAATGGACCCCTCAAAAAAGTCTGAAAGTGTGTATATATCCACATTTTAATATGTATTTTAGATAAATGAATCATACTCTACATAGAGTATGATTATACTTGCTTTTTTCATTTGATCATGAATTGTGGACATATATATATATATATATATATATGTATGTATGCTGCTGCTGCTAAGTCACTTCCGTCATGTCCGACTCTGTGCGACCCCATAGACGGTAGCCCACCAGGCTCCCCTGTCCCTGGGATTCTCCAGGCAAGAACACTGGAGTGGGTTGTCATTATACATACATTTATATATAACAATGTATGTATATGCATATATATATATATATATATATATATATATATAAGCACACACATGTTATTTTTAATGACTGCATTTAATCCATTCTGCAGCTGTATCCTAATTTAATGATCCACTTCTCTACTCCTGGGCATCAATTCTTACCAAGCATCCTTTCACTTTACACACTACTCTGATTAATTTTTAAGATAGATTGCTGGATCAACCAATATCACAAAATCCTGCAGACAAAGAGGAAAAGTAACAGCTCTGGTGCACCTTCTGCCCCACCCAGCAAGGGGACCCATAGGCAGCGTGTGCAGAGTCTTTTTAAGTGAGGCTTATTGATCATTGATTGATTGATTTCCTGAATATAAAAGCAACATGAGGGAGTTTTTTTTTTTTAATGAAGGTTGGTTAAATAAATAGTAATGCATTATGCCAAGTCAACTTTGTACTGAAAGAGAAAAGGGGAGCAGAAAAATGCTTCTGCTCTTAAATTATACTGAATACAACACAGGATTGGTTGGAAAACAGCACAGAGATTTAAACATGCTATGCTATGCTATGCTAAGTCACTTCAGTCGTGTCCGACTCTGTGTGACCCCATAGACGGCAGCCCACCAGGCTTCCCCGTCCCTGGGATTCTCTAGGCAAGAACACTGGAGTGGGTTGCCATTTCCTTCTCCAATGCATGAAAGTGAAAAGAGAAAGTGAAGTCGCTCAGTCATGTCCGACTCTTTATCCTTGCATGTGTTCGAGTAACCATTCCACAAACATTTAGTGAGTGCCAACGCCTGCAAGGCAGGACCGGAGAGGGAGATGAAAGGTCTACCTAGGGGCGCAGAGTGGCCAGACATCGGAGGTAAAGCTCAGAGCCATGAGGGAGGTCAGGACTCCCTGGGTGGAACTTGAGGTCAAGGTGCAAAGGCGAGAGCTGACATCAGGGGAGGCAGGAGACCCCAGCTCAGAGCGCAGAACAAGATCAGCCAGAAACCAGCACCCACAGGGCATGCAGAGCAGAACAGCGGCTGTGGGAGGACTCCCTGTCACCAAGATTCTCGTTTTCACGTGCCTTGTTGGCCAAGGTTTAAAGGGTTGATAAAACCAGAGGTGAAAGAGGTTTGAGGGACCAGGAAATGGCAATGGCTGGTGGCTGGACTCCACTGGAAACCACATTGGAGGATGTTTTGGCAACATCCCATAAAAGACGAAGCATGGTTACTTTGACCACCCACCCCGACTCCAGCCACAGAGGCCAGCTCACAAACAGCCATGTGCATGCAGGCTCAGCATTGTTCATGGTGGTGAAACCTCGACAACCATCCTGGAGTCTGCGCATCCCATGGAGAGCCCTGCAGCCCTGAATGAGAAGGAGGCCGTTTGTGTGCTCACAGGGTGCAGACAACAACGGGCAAGCTGGGCAGGGACCCTGTTTGTGCACGAAGAAGCACATGCACACGTGTGTGAGGATGTGTGTGCGTGGGTTAGGCTCGGATGAGCCTGAAAGGCAGTATCAAGCTGCGCATGACAGTTTCCTCCAGGGAGGGAGCATTGGCTCTTAGCTCATATGGCTTGACGTTTTACAAGGAAGACTTTTGACTTTTATTTACTTTAAAACAATCGCTTGAACGGAAAGGACTGAAGAGCTTCGTGTTAGGTGAATCAACCATTCCCGGGGACCATCGGGGGTCCAGGAGGGCTAGTCACCCCTGGCGGCAGCAAAGGAGAAGTGGTTGCTCACATTTCTCTCCAGGTGGGGCCCCTGAGGGATGGAGAAGTGACTTGAGCGAGCTCATTCCTGGAAAGTGATGTCGCGGAAGCTGGGAGACGTGTCTCTAGGCAGCAGGGATTGGGCCCTCAGGGAACAGAGTGTGCTGAGACTCACCAGGGTTAAGCGGGAGCAGCGCTGGGCTACCTGGGCCCCGCACACCAGAAAAATCTGAATCCTTCACGGTCACAGGTTCTTCAGAACCACTCATATTGCTTGGCTTTGTTTTCATTCCTAATCAAAAAACTGACCTGCAGTAGAAAAATTTTTCTAAGTCTAAGAGCTAATAATGCGGACAGACTTTTACAAAGTTCTTCATGTGCGCACAGCCTCATATTCTGAGCATACATACTGCAAACCGGCATAAATGTACTCAGAGGAAAATAGATATAATTAGACAGTCACAGAAAGAGACCTGAAATCTATCACATGAAGAAAGCAAATTCGAAGGGGTTTACCTAGTCTGATTCTTATGTATAAATTTTACTTGCACTTTGGTTTACGCATACCATCTTTCTGTAAGTATTAAAGCCATGAGTGTCAATTTCCTTCTAGAAGCATGGAAAGAGCAAAGATTTCAAAAACTCAAACATATTGCTTTTGTTCTTATTGTTGTTTAGTCTCTAGGTTATGTCCGACTCTCTGTGACCCCATGAACCGTAGCCCACTAAGCTTCTCTGTCCATGGGATTTCCCAGGCAAGAATACTGGAGTGTGTTGCCAGTTCCTTTTCTAGGAGATCTTCTCAACCTAGGGATCAAACCCAGGTCTCCTGTATTGGCAGGTAGAGTCTTTAATGCCACTGGGGAAGCCCCATATATTGCTTTTAAATTTTATTTTTTTCATGTCAACAGAGGTTATCTAGGTTCTGGAATGATGGGATATTTCACTTCTCCCTTATATTTATCTCGAGTTTTAAACATGAATAAATTCCACAGAATAAAATCAAAGCTAAAACAATGTTCTTAGAAAGAATTTGGAAAATGCAAAATGGTATATAGGAAAAAGCAGGAATCACTGAGGATCCACATATCCTTGGATAAGAGCTGTTCACCAGTGGGATCGACTTCTTCCACATGTTTTATGTGTGGAGAGATGCACGTGTGTTTTTAAACTGTAGTAACCACAGCCTTTACAAAGTTCTAGAATCTTCTTTCTGTGCACGCACCACCAAGGCATGAGCCAGTGTCTTGATTACTGATGCAATGTGCTCAGTCAACCCCTCGGCAAATGCTCTCTGCAGGTCCTCAGTCACTTCTGCCTCCTTGAGGGGAAGGTCACAGGCACACCTGTGCCCCAGGGGACTCCCTCTCACCCCCGGGGACAGCTCGGGTCCATGTCAGCACCTGCTTCCTAACACCTGCATCCAACCGTGGTTTCATTGCCATTGGAGCCTAATAGCATTTCATTTCATTAAGCCGCGAAAGGCATGAAGCATAATGGTATTTTGCTAGTAACTAAAAACTGTGCTCTACCTACCTGCCACATTTCAGACTATTTTCATGGACCCCAGTGGTCCAGAGCAGAACTTGGTCAAGAAGCAGCAGCAGAAGCTCATCAGATTCTGCTGGCACTTCTCAGACGTCCCCCAGGTGTCAGAGTACCTGATCTGCTCCCCGACTGCCCACCCAGCACACACACGGGCCCACACGCGCCCTGGGCCCTCGGTCCGACATTCCCGTGAGTAAACACTGCCCCTTGAGCCCACTGCTCGCCTCACAAGCCAGGGCTTATCGTGAGAGCTCCATGAGACCGCAGACAGAAAACAGCATCGATACCTATGTGATGTTGGTTTCATACGTGGGCAGCTTTATTCCTCCACCCGCGGTGATTCCCAGCATTTTAAATCCCTTTATATGATCGGCAAAGATCAGAGTTATGACTCCATGAGGTCGCCCCTGCTCTGGGTAAAGGTCAAACCTCCTTCCAGGGCCGAGAGTAAACAGTGATCAGGGTCTTTCCTGCTGCTCTGGTGATTCTGGGTGCCTCGGCCGCTGTGTCTGACTTCAGGGCAGCACCATCCCCCAGCCCTCCATGGAGGACGAGAGCCGGCCTGCAGCCAAACCACACACGCCTGACAAACCAGCGCCTCGGGCCACCGCGGACGCCGCACACCGGAGAAGTCAGCCTGCCCACGCCTCAGCGGTGGTGCGCTCCTCAGGGGAAGCGGAGTGCAACGCTCATGACCGCTTGTCTGCTCATCAAAATCAATTCAGAGAAGTTCACTACCACACATCAGGATGGTCCTTTTGAAGCTGACTTGTATTTTAAGAAGTCATTAGGATGACTAATTTAGAAATAGCATTCGTCAGTCTCAAGTTTTCAAACGACTTGCTTTCCTTATAAAAATCACACCCTTGCTACTGAAATTAAGTCCCCACGATGTATGTGAAATTTATTTCTGAATTGTGTCTACTTTTATGGGCAAAAATAATCAAGAAAAGCCACTGGCTATAAAAACTGCAAACAAAATGAACCTTTAAAAAGCTAATGACTTAAGGGTGGTTGTACAGACACATAAAGTATGTGGGGGGTTTACGCTATTTGTCATTAACACATATTCTGAAAGCTTCGCTAATATAATGTGACACAAAATTAGTCAAACACAATTCATGCAATATTGTTTAATTTTACTCCTCATTTAACTTGGTTTTAAGCAAAATCATTATGTCACATGATAATGTTCACTTGAACAAGAAATATTTCATACTGGTCGCTGCCTTTAGAAATGAGTTATTAGGGGCTCCATGCTGAACACATTCTTAACTATGAAAACTATAAAGCTAATAGTTTAATCATATTTTGACACCATCTACATACTTTATGCATTATTTACAAGAAAGATATAAAAATGAAACCACTGAATATCTCACACAATACTTCACAGTCATAGTTAACTGGTTAAAAATATAACACATTCATCTTCCAGGGGCTTTATATTTGCATATAGATATTTGCATACCATGTTGCAATGTGCTGTTAATGTAAAATTTAACCTTTGTTCTTTCTCTCTGATGTGCAAGGTACACTCATTAAGTTAAAAATAATGGCAAAAATAAGTCTTCTGGTGATATATATTTCATAAATTATTCCCCAGAGTAGCAAGGAAAGGTAAAATGTGGGTGGGAAAATGTTTAATTGAATTAATTCCTCATTTTCTATATTTTTATTTTACAACTCAAAGACAGAGCAATTTGACTAGTATATGTCAACCCTTTGAATTGCAAAGGACCTCGTCTCAATTACTCAAGGTGTCAACCCTCTTAATCCTGTATTAAAACAATTCCACATTTCAGGACCGAGACGAATGCACAGCTTCCATTACACACCTGTTAGATGGATGGCCACTGATCACCAGAGGGAATACGTAAGCGCTCCATGCGAAACACGGGTTGCAGCTTGCATTAGGCTATAATGTGCATGTCAATTTCCAATAAGGTCCTTGTATGAACTACAGAAGAGAGAAAAGGATTTAGAAATCTGGTGAAGACCATTACTAAATACCTAAACTCCAAGTCTCTTTTATCCTGTTGGCACAATCTGCACCTCAGATGTATTGTTGAGCCAAAAACAAAATAGATGAACAAACCCAACCACACCAGAACACACACATAGATATGAGAACAGAGCAGTGGTTCCCAGAGGGGAAGGTCAGGGGAGGATGGAGGAAGTAAAACTGCACGGTGGTGGGTAGAAACTAAATTCTGGTGGTGAGCGTGCTGCAGGGTATGCTATGCTAAGTCACTTCAGATCAGATCAGATCAGATCAGTCGCTCAGTCGTGTCCGACTCTTTGCGACCCCATGAACCGCAGTACGCCAGGCCTCCCTGTCCATCACCAGCTCCCGGAGGTCACTCAGACTCGCATCCATCGAGTCAGTGATGCCATCCAGCCATCTCATCCTCTGTCGTCCCCTTCTCCTCCTGCCCTCAATCCCTCCCAGCATCAGAGTCTTCTCCAATGAGTCAACTCTTCGCATGAGGTGGCCAAAATACTGGAGTTTCAGCTTCAGTATCATTCCTTCTAAAGAAATTCCAGGATTGATCTCCTTCAGAATGGACTGGTTGGATCTTCTTGCAGTCCAAGGGACTCTCAAGAGTCTTCTCCAACACCACAGTTCAAAAGCATCAATTCTTCGGCGTTCAGCCTTCCTCACAGTCCAGCTCTCACATCCATACATGACCACAGGAAAGACCATAGCCTTGACTAGGCGAACCTTTGTTGGTAAAGTAATGTCTCTGCTTTTGAATATGCTATCTAGGTTGGTCATAACTTTCCTTCCAAGGAGTAAGCGTCTTTTAATTTCATGGCTGCAGTCACCATCTGCAGTGATTTTGGAGCCCAGAAAAACAAAGTCTGACACTGTTTCTACTGTTTCCCCATCTATTTCCCATGCAGTGATGGGACCAGATGCCATGATCTTCATTTTCTGAATGTCACTTCAGTCGTGTCCAACTCCGTGTGACCCCACAGACGGCAGCCCACCAGGCTTCCCCGTCCCTGGGATTCTCCAGGCAAGAACACTGGAGTGGGTTGCCATCTCCTTCTCCAATGCATCAAAGTGAAAAGAGAAAGTGAAGTCGCCCAGTCATGTCCGACTCTCAGCGACCCCATGGACTGCAGCCCACCAGGCTCCTCTGTCTGTGGGATTCTCCAGGCAAGAGCACTGGAGTGGGGTGCCACCGCCCTCTCCGGCTGGAGGGTATACAGAGTAGAAATACAATGTGTACACGTGAAGGTCTTTTTAGAGTTGTTTTCATTAGAGGATAATTGCTTTGCAGTGTTGTGTTGGCTCCTGCCACACAGCAGCGTGAATCAGCTCCGTGCACACATACATACATCACCCGCCTCTTGAGCCTGCCTCCTACTGCCCCCACCCCACCCCTCTAGGTCATCACGTATGGAACTTATAATGTTATAAACAATGTCACCACCATAAAAAAAAATACATTTTGATTAATTCATTGATGCACTGCTAAAGTAAACCCTCTATCTGAAGTCATGTGGAGGCAAGACAGGGTCCAGATACGGCTCTTGGAAGACGAAGAAAAGCGAGACGGCCAGTCTGTCCACAGTCCGCCAGTGTCCAAGTACTTTCATGAGCAGTTACAATTCAGCGACCTCTGCCCTAGAGGATTCCAGTTCAGGGAAGCAAGCATGTGCCCCTGACTCAAAGCAGCCAGTGATGGGGGGCCACACAGACGTCCAAGTCTGAGGGTGGTCGGGGAGACGGGACCAGGTGGCCCCACAGTGGTCAGGGAGGGCTGGAGGGCAGGTGGGCTGCCTGGGGAGGGGTGCAGGAACACGGCAAGACAGCAATCCCATCCGGAGTTCTGCAAGGGGCAGAGTGGTTCCCCTGGGGCCCTGGGGCCCAGACAGGGCTGCTCCCCACTGGTCTTTTCTCCAGTGGGATCCCCGAGCCGACAACTCACAGACAGGACACACATGAGAAATCCTGGCTCCAGCCAGGGCGGGGCGGACCTGAGATCACAAAGCCGTCAGCAGCCGATGGAATCTGGACGGTGGGCCCCTGAGCACCCAGGGCGGGTGCTGCCAGAAGCCTCATTTCCTCATGGACTGTGGGGACGGCTCGGGGCTCCCCTAGATTCCCTGCAGGAACTGAGGGCAGGCTGTCACCCCACTTCCTTGCTGCAGGGCAGCCACCAGGCTTAGCGCTCACCAGACAACCAGCCCGGACCTTCCATGCCTGCCTCCGTGGACGGCCTCTTTGGGGATCAGACGGCTCCGTCTCTGAGCCGTGTCTCCCGGGTACAGTAAGATACCTCTGCTGATTCCGCGAAGGCTGCCGCCGTCCCTGCAATGAGGTCACCTTGTCGTGATCATCTAACTCAGGGCCCCGAGCGGCCTCCCACACCGTCCCGGATGGTGGGTGGACCTCCCCTGCCTCCCATTCCCCAGCGGAATCTTCATTTTTCCTTTTAATGATCATTTTATATATAAGTAGACATAAAACATACTTAGGGGCTTCCCTGAAATAACCTGCCTGCCAATGCAGGAGACGCAAGATACATGGGTTCGATTCCTGGGTCAGGAAGATCCCCTGGAGGAGGAAATGGCAACCCACTCCAGTATTCTTGCCTGGGAAAGCCCATGGACAGAGGAGCCTGGTGGGCTACAGTCCATGGGGTCGCCAAGAGTCGGACACGAATGAGCCACTGGGCATGCACACACACACACACTCACACACACACACACACATTCACACACACACACATACACGATGTACATAAGCTATGGGAACATAGGTACTTAGGATATTTAGTCTAATCTTCTAGAGAGTGTTACTCTCTCGTTTTGGAACCACTGGAAGAATAAATGCTCTGTGATGAGCCCTCGCTTTCTGTAAGAAAGGAAAGAATGACCCCAAAACACTGAGTGCTTTTCGAAGGAGCAGCGGTGCCAGCTCTTTAACGAAGCGCCGGGGCCCCTGAAACGGAGGCACGTCCATCTGGCAGCAAGGCAGCACATTCTTGCCGTGTTTTCCAGACTCCTATCTGTATGTGATTGTTCTTGTAAAGGTTCTTACTGAGGTAAATAAAATTGTAGAACCTTGGAAACATACTATTATTACAGCACAGAGCTAAGGTGTACAGAACGGGAAATAACTCTCCAAGGGATAAATTACATGTGATGAGGGCTAAAAGAATACAGTTCCTATTTCAGGAAGTCTTCCCAGCGAAGGCAGGGATTTGGCAGTTTTAGCGTTGCCTTTCAAGACAATGCACGCACACCAAAAACATTATTCTTCACAGAGCGCCCCAGAGGCCACGGCCGTCACGTGGGCGCCAGCGCTGTTCCGTTGCCTCCAATTCAACACAGATCTTCTTTATTAATTTTAATTTGTCATCAATAGCCTGACAGGCACTCTTTCGGCAAGAAATACTGCATTAACTGTTTCACTCACTGTGGCAGCTATTAAAACCGAGATGGTGATTAGCAGGAATGAGGTCAAACTGAATAATGTGAGTGTAAGTCGCTACCAGCGAAATGTGTAACACAGGAGGATTTATTATGTTCACTTGCTGAAATGTAATTTAAAAACAGGATATCACCACCTGCTATGCCAGCTCGTAGGGTGACTCAGATCATTCAAACATTTCCTGCTAATATGTTTATTTGCTTCTGGCATATATTACATTTACTGTATTTCTAATAACTACAGTTGAAATAAATGTAATTGTTGCTATCTACTTCATGTAAACAGAGCAGGTAAATAAATCACCTCGTGCTTAGCTCAAACAATGCCAATTAGAGTGATTTAATCATCAATATTGGCACCAGAAAAAAATTAGTATTTATAACCTCTTTGCAAAGAGCTGAATTTAGTTCTCTATTGAAGAGTCTGTTTGTTAATAAGAATGTCCCTGGATGCTGGAAGACTCGGCTCGGCTAGAAATAATGTGACATACCATTAAGCGTGTTGAGAAAATGTTAAATGTTTTCAGATACTGAATGTTCACATGTAAACTTAAGGGGTGCTCATTTTGGAAAATCAGAAACCCAGGCACGCTGGTGAGAATCATTGTTGATCTGGGAGTCACAATCCACAGCCCTTGTCTGCACTTTTAAAGGAATTTAGATGGACGTAGAGTTCTATGGAATCATTTACAACTGGGCTTATTGGGAGACTATTTAAATCACGGGCTGAAAATAGAGAATGTGCATTTTAAGTGTGCAGCATATTTTAAACACTCACGTAATTTTTAAAATGAGTGCCCAGAAGATAAAGCAGCTAAAATCACCTGAGCAACACCGGTCAGGTAGTTGGGCATGGTGTTCGGTCCGCACACTGAGCATCATTTAAGCCTCTTGGAGATCTTTCAGAGCCCGGTCTGTCGATGGTAAGGGGTAGCAGGCAGCACAGGGCAAACCCACACAGTCAGACTGAAGGCCGTCTGGTGATGGAGGCAGAGAGCTTCTGTGGCCCCAAGGGCCAGAGGCTTCCACCAGGATCCCCGGAAAGTCTGCTTACGGGGCCGACCTGCTGTAATATGCCTTCCTTACACCTTTCACAGGGGGCTTTTGTGAAAGAAAGGAGGAGGGAGGGAGGGAGGAAAAAGGAACGAAAAAAGAAAGAAGGCAGGAAGGACGCTCTGCTTGCCTATCCTGGAGTGGGGTGGCAAAAATCACAGCCTCACCCAAAAGTCTGTAAAGAAATAATAAAAGTCTCTTTTATTTTCAGAAATTTCAAGAATGTCTAAAGTACTATTTAAAAGCATTTTCTGTGTACCCTATAAAACAAAATAAACCCAAATGCAGGAGAACCTCCAATTAATCATAGGAGTTTGCTTTATCATGGGCAGAATTGTGTAAGCAGCACTTTGTCTTATTTTGAACCTTAAAAAAAAAAAAACCTAGGCCAATAAATATCACCTTCTCCCTCACAATCACCATCCTAAGCGGGGCCTCAGTCTGAGTGCAAGGAGCACAAGTGAAAAAAAAGACGGGCCAAAGAAGTCTGTGTTTGCCTCTCTCGCACCTACGCGCTGCCTCCGGCCTAAATCAAGCCGTGCTACAGGAGGCAGCTTTAGCTTCAGAGCTGTCATGTTAGACAGTCAGAGAACTTATAGAAGAAAACCCATGGGTGTTAAATATCGCTGTCCTACTTGCAGAGCCCCGGCCCCAACCCAGCGCGTGGAAAATGGGCATCCTTGGTGCCGTGCAGCCCAGAGGCACGAGGTCACGCCACCCCACCGGCCAGCGGCCAGGTGCGGTCGGGCTGCGAGAGCCGCCTTCATCTAAGGCAGCGACTCTGGGCCTTCGTATCAGCTCTGTTTGAATCCACGACGGGAGCAATGTTTGTAATTCGACATCAAGCCGCCTGGGGCCTGGCGTTTATTTGTGCTGTTGTTTTGGCAGGTAATCCAGGTCCCCCTCTCATCCGACATGTCAGGTCTACAATCACACAGAGAGGACTGGCGAATTCACTTTTACAGTTAGGCGAGCTGAATGCTATTACCCGTGTGTTTGTCACGGACCCGCAGAGCCCAGCCTCTCATCTGCCATCCAGATGGATGCTACAAAGTGAAGAGTCGGGACATGCATTTCCCGGTAACTACCTGCTGCCAGCTATTATTTTAAGGATCCTGTGATTTTCTTTTATTTTGAGTAGAAAAAACAAGGCAGCTGTGGTAATAAAAAGGCATATCAACTAGTCACTTCCTGGCAGATTTGTCACTGGTGTGGATACAGTGGGGCCTTTTTTGTTGTTGTTGCTAGAAAATGTATACTCTCGAATATAATATTGTAAATCTAGAGTATGTGCTTCCAATAAAATCCTTTTTAGTGCCTTGCATACGGGTAAACAAAATAAAAATGTATGCATCTTGTAAGGAACTGCCGATACACACACACACGTGCAGAATGCCACCTACAAATCATGGGTTGACAGCGGATATTTTATGTCATATGATTTGGGGGTGAAAGTTATTATTTTTATTCCTAAATTCCATTAAAACAGTTCTGCAGCCATACATTATCAGAGCTCTCCAATAATGTTCCTAAATAGTTCCTAATGATGGACTTAGGGCCTCCTAGGACCCAGGGTTAGCTATATAATTCCAAGTTGTGAATTAAATGGCAAAACCAAGTGTTTCCGGTAATTCTTTCATTCCTGCACATTGCATAATCTTGTCCATCTTTTTCCTCGTTCGGTAAAGAAAGAGATCCCCCCAAAATCATCCGTCCCCAATAAAACATCAGTCATTCACTGCATGTTTCAGATTAATTAGGAAAGAGATTTTAAGAGCATCACGCCTCCGGCGAAGCCTCCAAAACCGCCACTAGGTGCTTGCCAAGCCACGTAATTACAGACAATAGGTCTCTGCCTCACCCTCCGGGTTTTGAAAGCTGCACAGGACTCCCCGAATCAGCTGCAAGGTTGCAGCCCTGCACGCCAGTCCCCACCCCCAGGTGTGTCCACGGGACCAGGGGACCCACACTGAACAAAGAACCGGGCCGGAGGCTCCCACACGGGCAGGATTGGATGATCGGAACAATGAACTCGGCCCAAACAAAGAGTGATTAATGACTCGGGGAGCGGCGACGCCACGTCGGCCAGAGCAGCTCGGAGCGAGTCTTAAGGAGAAATGGAAAGAGTTTCAAGCTTTAAATATTTACCATTTCATTCGTCAATGGAGCATGTAAATGCAGAAGCAAATGTTCACCGGCTCCTCTCCCAGGACTCTCTTGTGCACGCTGTACTCACGTGGGAAAGTCTGTTTGAGGCCATCACCTCCGTGGGGCTCAGGGGCCCAGAGATTCCTCAGAGCAGGTATCTGTTCTCACCCTGAATTTTGTTTGGCACCAAGGTCTCTCAGAGGTTCCATGATAGCATGTAACCCATCCAGTGTCAAGGACCAAAGTTTCAGTCAGATTTTGCTGTTTCCACACAATAGGTTACTCAAAAAGTGGTCCATCTCCCTGTGAAAATGAACGCTTATTTAAAGGGAAAGCAAATAGATGTTCCTACAGCTTGAACATTCTGCATTTCAAGGTGTTTTAAAGCATCACTGTGGTTACAGTAGTTGGGAGGTGTTACTGTGTAATTGTGCCTTTCGTTTTGCTGCGTGTGTGGCTGAAATGACCCTGTTTTAGGGACCCCTGCGGTGACAGGATAACTCCCGCAGGGTCTCCTTCACATGGCTGTCCAGTGCGCCTGCTCTTTCCATCGGAACCGTGTAGCTTGCGCCCCACACCGCCCTGCACGGCCTGCCTACACACTCCCGAGCGCCTGGCGAGGCACTACCCCCAGTGGACCGCACTCAGTCACCCCGGTCTGTTTTCTGTGCGGGGCCCTAAGCATCAGGGTGGCTTCCCTCTCTTGATCTAGTTTCAGCTCTTAGCTCAAATGTCACTTCCTCTAGGAAGCCCTCCATGACAGACTCCAGATCACGTTCCCTCCTGCGCCCCCTCTGCTCTTCCCAGGGTTTGTACCGTCTGACTTCAAGATTCACCTGTGCCGGGGGAGTTCCCATAAAACAGAATCATCACTTTCTCCTCCTCAATACCATTATGCAGCCAGCATAGAGCAAGCCCCACGATAGTTTGTTCCATGATGGTGGCTGAGTGAATGATTATGACTTGCTTGGTTTTTATAAACAGGCAAATAGGCAGTTCAGCCTAAAAAGTTTTACTAGCATTTCATTTTCAACCTGAATTATTTCAATTCTTTTAGATTGTGCTAGATTCTTTCAATCTAGCAGTCCAAATTCTCACAGTGCTGAGAGCTATGTGAACTCAGCGTCTAGGCTCAGAAAGTTCAGTATAAGAATTACTAAAAAAAAACAAGGAAACAGCATCATGCACGTGCATGCACACACACACACACACACACACCCTTGGCACATTAAGACTGGAAACCAGCAAGTGTAGGTCTTTGTGACCATTCAGTGAGGGTATTTTCACTTTGTACTTGCAAATTACAGACTCAGTTTTGGCTGGGCCTTCAGAAATGTCTGTTTGATAGAACTTTAGGGATTTTGTAGAAGGGAGAGCACCTGCTTCAGGGCTGAGCAGTCCACAGACAGGCCCATGTGTGCGGGAGCACGCACGCGTGTGTGTGTGTGTGCCTGTGTGTGTGTGCCTGTGTGTGTGCCCGTGTGTGACCTGTGTGTGTACCTGTGTGTGTGCGCGCCTGTGTGTGCCTGTGTATATGCGTGCCTGTGTGTATGTGCCTGTATGTGTGTGCCTGTGTGTGTGCCTGTGTGTGTGCCTGTATGTGCCTGTGTGTTTGTGCGCCTGTGTGTGTCTGTGTATGTGCGTGCCTGTGTGTATGTGCCTGTGTGTATATGTGCCTGTGTGTGTATGTGCCTGTGTGTGTGCCTGGGTGTGTGTGTGTGCCTGTGTGTGTGCGCCTGTGTATGTGCCTGTGTGTGTGCCTGTATGTGCCTGTGTGTGTGTGCCTGTGTGTGTGCCTGTGTGCTGTGTGTGTGTGCCTGTGTGTGGCTGTGTGTGTGTATGCCTCTGTGTGTGTATGTGCCTGTGTGTGTGCCTGTGTGTGTATGCACCTGTGTATGTGCCTGTGTGCATGTGTGTGTGTGCCTGTGTGTGTGCATGTGTGTGTGTCTGTATGTGTGTGCCTGTGTGTGTGTGTGCCTGTGTGTGTATGTGTGTGCCTGTGTGTGTGTAGAGAGAGAGACTGAGAAGTGGGGGATTGTCCTGGTTGTGCTTTTATTCGTGTGCATCAACAGATCTGTCGAATTGTCCCAGCATTGCCTTTCTGGGAGAAAGGCCAATTTTCTTCATTTTTAAAATATCATAACATTTGTGTTAGCAAAAACTACTATCAATGCCATCAGCTACAGAATTCCAGTTTAATTTCTATTTTGAGTTTACCAAATTTGAGAAAAATATCTTTGGGGACTACAATTATCTGTGCTTAGCCTCGACCCACAAATAAACAGAAACCAACAGCTCCCTGAGCAAGAAATGGTCCCGGAGAGTCCCTCTTAAGTGTCGACCAGCCACCAAGGCGAGAGCTGGACCAGCCCCACAGCGTAGTCTGAGCGCTGGCACGCCCATCCCAGGGACCACGCCATGTGGGCCAGCATATTGAATCTGCAGAAACCATATTAGAAGTACACACAATATTTATGAGAAAGCAAACACTGATTCCTCACACTGATTCTTACCTGAGTGTGGATCACTTCTTGTGTGGTGCCTTTTAACAGCATAATTAAACAAATAAGAGCACTTATATCCCTAAGACCCAGACATAAGAAGCCATGGTGTTTTAATATTTTAGTGTTGGAGGCTGCCTAACGCATCAGCAGTGGTTACACCTGCTGAAACTCCCAGTGACGATGCCAGTCATTCTAGGATCTAATTTTCTCCTCTGGCTCCATTTAAACTCATCATCTTTCTCAACAGCTATTCTTTACTGGTTTTATAATCTGACTTCTTGGATATAAACGAATATCTGTAGTTCCCAAAACTGTATTTAAGTGTTTTAACAGGCCATTCAAAAATATAGTTGGTTAACTAATTAAACTAAGGATATTTTTCATTTTTATTTTTTAAACAACTTTTAAGTTTCTTCTACTTGCAGTTGTTGCAGTATATTGGCAATATTTCCCACGTGGTGCGATACACCCCTGAGCCTCTTACTCAGCTGTCTGCGCTTTCCCTCCCCCACCTCTGTCTTGCCCCTTCCCCCACACACACTGGTATCCACTCGTTTGTCCCCTACGTTTGTGAGTCTGTGACTTTTTTGTTATAGTCACGAGTTTGTTGTATTTTTTTTAGATTCCTTATATAAGTGACATCACACAGTATGTGTCTTTCTCTGACTTCGTTCATGGAGCACAATAACCTCCAAGTCCATCCATGTTGTTGCAGACAGCAAAATTTCATTATTTATGGCTGAGTAGTATAGCATCATATATAGATTATATATATATATATATTTCACATCTTCTTTACCCATTCATCTGTTGATAGACGCCCAGGTGGCTTCCATGTCTTGGCTATCACAAATAATGCTGCTATGAATGGCAGGATGCCTTACACTTAGTCATACTTTAGACTCCTCATCTGCAGTATCAATATTTATTAGCAAGGGTAAAATCACCAGTGGACTTGGCAGCACGCATGCCATCAACGGGATGACCAGCAGCCTCTGCCTTTCCAATCAAAAGCAGCGTCCAGGCTGAGAGGAACCTGTGCCCAGCTGCTTCCTGGCTCCTTGGCCTTTAAAATGCTCTTGACCAGTGCCCTCCCAGCAGGGGGAGAGAACTGGCACACTCACACTGGATCAGTGCGTTGCCTTAAGTTTTTTCTGAAGAAAATGAAAAAGAAACCACAGTAGCCAAGCCTTCACCAGACAATGTTATGGGAGCCCTGTGTATTCCTCCTCAGTGCTAGATGGGCAGCGACTGGGGTGCCTGGAATTCAGACGCTGGTGACGTGTGATGGAGGAATCACCTCACCCGGGCAGAGTGAGCACTGCATGGCCCCAGCCAAACTCAGGCCTTCTAATCTCCTTCCAGTGTTCTCACAGGGCTTCTCACTGGTAAAGAGCTCACCTGCCAATGCAGGATACATAAGAAATGCAGTGGGTGAGACCCCTGGGTCGCAAAGAGCCCCTGGAGAAGGACGTGGCAACCCACTCTATTATTCTTGCCTGGAGAATCCCATGGACAGAGGAGCCTGGAGGGCTACAGTCCATAGCGTCATAAAGGGTCGGACACGACTGAAGCAACTTAGCAGGCAGGCATGACATCGCCATCTTGGGACATGACAGATGCCCTTCATTCTTTTCCTTCCTCCTTCCCCTAAATGCAATGTGGTCGAGTCTCTTCTCCCACCTGTTCTGATTCCTCAAATTCAACCAAAACCGTCTCTCAGTCCCTGTTTCGCTTGTCTTCTCTCAGGGCTCTGCCCTCTGACTGAGCCCTTGGGCTCCTGGCCGTCTTCATTTCTTGGGTCAATCCAGGAGCCAGCAGTCTTCCTGTCCTTTCAGATCCTCTGGTAATAAACCTAAGGCTCTAACAGTCACATGTATAGTGTTGACAAGGCCATCAGTGTAAAGATGTAGGTTTCACTGTGTGAGATCTCACAGAGCTAAAAGAGACTTCAGAGGACACCCATCTCCACACACTGCTTTTCAGAGGGTCAAAACTGTTCAGACACTCGCTCAGGGCCACATGGTCACTTGGTGCCAGCAGGGCCAGGGCAGGGTACCAGGCTCTTCACTCTGCATCCCTCCCAGAATAGCTGCCAAGGACAACATGCTGATGCAGAGCCCACCCGGCTATGTATTCATAGAAGACATCACCTTATGAACCAAAGGAAGCCACAGTTATTCCTGAAATTTGATGAGTTGTATACTGAAAATGGGCTTCCCTCATAGCCCTCAATAAAGAATCTGCCTGCAATACAGGAGATCCAGGTTCGATTCCTAGGTCGGGAAGATCCCCTGGAGAAGGACATGGCAACCTGCTCCAGTATTCTTGCCTGGAGAATCTCAAGAACAGAGGAGCCTGGCAGGGTACAGTCCATAGGGTCGCAAAGAGTCGGGCATGACCGTAGGGACTGAGCACGCATGCACATAATAAAAAGGCCTAACAGCGGGAACTTTGAACAAGTGGCACAGTTTGCCAGGGTGACGTTCTCATCACGGCCCCCTAGATAAACATTTCAAGGACCAAACTGTCACGTAGCCTGCCATTCTCAGCAGCAAGGACACTGATAATAGAAACAGCTCTCGGTGGCTGGATGCTCAGCAGGTACGCTACATGGTAGAAATTATCGGCAAACTGTCTTGGTTTCTCATGAAATCCCCACAATCAATACTAGCGGGTATCCTCTTTCCTCATTTCACAGATAAAGAAATGGAGAGCCAAAGAATTTGAGTAACTCATCCCAGGAGAGGAGTAGGAAGTGGACGAGCCGCTTTCAGACCCAGTCCCGTCACTGCAGCAGGTGGCGCCCGTCCCCTCCCCATGCGACGTTCTCAGGTGTCCCGAGAAGCACGGTTTCCATGACGGAGTCAGTCTGCCATCCATCCAGCAGCTCTTGGTGGAGGGCCTCCTCCTACCAACCTGTGACTGCTCAGGAAGCCCAACCAGGGAGCCCAGCCCTCCCGTCCAAGACATGATTCCTGGCTTTAGACTTGGCCTTGGAGAATTCCGAACTTGACATTTTAATGCCTCTCCTCCAATCTGCAATTGACCAGTCATTTCCTAGTCTTTACTATTCCTCACACGCCACCTTAAGGAGTAAGAAAACCTTCTTGCTCAATGGATGTAGAATACAGAAAGGGGGAAAAAAGTCTTTGAAAGCAAAGCGTTGATCATTTGCCACGAAGAAAGTCTGTTAGTGGATTAAAGCATATTCCCCGGGCCTTTAAAGACATCTACTAGTAATTTACAGAAATTATGAGAGCTGAGAGGCTGGTTGTTTTCAGAATTCAGAGCTCAGCCTGTGGCCTTCCACCAGACAACACTCCAAGCCAGCCTCTCTGGGAATTCACATCAAACCCCAGCTCATAATTTCTGTAATGACATATACTTGGACACTGATTAGCTACCTATCAGCTCTGTAATAAAGGCAGCGTAACCCCTAGTTTATCATTCATTTATCTGAAGTCATTTTGAATAATATCACAAGATTGTAATGCAATCATTATGCCGTACAGCAGTCCCGGGCCTGCACGCAGGGCCGGCGGGGTCACAGCCCTGGCAGGGTTCACACCGCTTAATTTACTCACTTCTTACACATTTGTAAAATTGGAGTCAACAGCGCAGTAGCGGAGTTGGACCCGCGCGCAACGCTTACGCAAATTGATAATAAGATGTTCGACAGGAAGTAGAGGGAGACCTAATAACAGTCATAACAATCTTTGCTGAGAGCCGGCCGGCACTTGAGTTTGAAACAAGTCATTCAGTGCTCAATGACTAGTACAGATTTCCTTTGACTCCGCTCGACCCGGAGGGTTTATCGACAACCACTCTGCTGCCGTGAAGCGCTCTATTAGGGAAGTGCGTCTTCAGGCCACAGGAGGGTGCCGGCAGGCGAGTGGATTCCTCCAGAGGAGGGCTTGGTGGGAAGGCTCCGGCGGGGCAGCCCCGGCAGGGTGAGAGGCAATGGAGAGCTGAGAAGACAGAGAGCCAGTTTCAGGGAGGCCCGGCGGGTGGGGGGCAGAGTGGGGGCCCCTCACAAACCCTGGGAAGGCAGACAGGAGGCCGTGGAGGGAAGGGATGAAGGAATCGGGAATCAGGGTCCTGTTTAAGGGGACTGTTGCGTTCATCTGTGTCCACCTTCCCGTCAGTTCTCGGGGGTTTTCAACCGCATTGACTAAATATTAGGTTACCTTCTGAGCCCCGTGTGCCTCTCCCAGTGTCGTGGCCACAGCTTGTCCTCCGCAGGAATAGGGGTGAGGGGCTGGTGGGGGAAGCAGCCATAACATACCCCGCCCCCATACTCAACTGTGTAAGGACCAACACGGACCTTTCTGCAGCGAGTCCGAGCCCAGGCCTGAAAACCGCAGTGACAGGAAAGAATCAGTTTGGAAATAAACACAGCAAGGCCAGCTGACCGTAACAAAAAACCCGTGAGGCTCCCATGAACAGCTCATGTGAACAACGCATGATGCAGAATGACACAGACGAAAGCAAGCCAGCGTCCCAGCAAAGCGAGAGGTCCAAGCGTCAGGCCACGTTCCAGGGTCCCTACCTCCCCTCCAGACGTGCTGGGCCAGCCCAGCAGGTGGCTCCACGTACCTTGGTGGCTCCGACAAAACAGGAGTCCAGCCATGACCTGGCCAGGGGGCTTCTCAAGCTGCCCCCAGCCAGGGACATTTCCGGTCACTGTCCAGTGAGGAGGGGCAGCTGGGAAGGCCCAGGAGACCCCTACGGCTGCAGCTGTGGCGGCAAGGGACTCAGCAGCAGGTGCCGAGTCCCAGCAGTGGCCCCTCTGGCTCTGGAGCGAGAGGCCCTTTCACCAAGGACCAGGCAGACCGGGTCACTTCCTGCAGTGGACCTTGCTCCTGGAAGGTCTGTTTCAGACGTGTGCCTGGGGAGGACCGTGGTGGGTGCTGCACGGGTGTCCTGGGCGTGTGCGGCCCGGATGGACGATGCACATGGCGTTCTGACCAGAGGGCTCGGCTCCAGTAAGACCTCGCGCCGCTTTCTTGCTAATAACTGATACTGAAAATACAGCCTCTGTGAGCTCCAACCAGCAAAGCACTTTCTGGACGGAGGAGCCTGGTAGGCTGCAGTCCATGGGGTCGCTAAGAGTCAAATTTCCTCCACATCAGGCATCTCAGCTGAGTTTTTTTTTTTAATTCTGATTCTCAAGACTCTCAAAATTAAATTAGGAGTGTGTATGTGCATGCATATATATATGTACATATATATTTATGTCATATTTATATATATGTAATATACACACATATATTTATGTGTATGTACACACATTTGCCAACAAAGGTTCGCCTAGTCAAGGCTATGGTCTTTCCTGTGGTCATGTATGGATGTGAGAGCTGGACTGTGAAGAAGGCTGAGTGCCGAAGAATTGATGCTTTTGAACTGTGGTGTTGGAGAAGACTCTTGAGAGTCCCTTGGACTGCAAGGAGATCCAACCGGTCCATTCTGAAGGAGATCAGCCCTGGGATTTCTTTGGAAGGAATGATGCTATAAAGCTGAAACTCCAGTATTTTGGCCACCTCATGCGAAGAGTTGACTCATTGGAGAAGACTCTGATGCTGGGAGGGATTGAGGGCAGGAGTAGAAGGGGACGACAGAGGATGAGATGGCTGGATGGCATCACTGACTCGATGGATGTGAGTCTGAGTGACCTCCGAGAGCTGGTGATGGATAGGGAGGCCTGGCGTGCTGCAGTTCATGGGGTCCCAAAGAGTCGGACACGACTGAGCAACTGATCTGATCTGATCTGATCTGATCTGATCTGACACACACATAAGGGCTTCCCAGGTGAAGCATCCGCCTGTCTGTACAGGAGATGTAAGAGAGCAGGTTCAGTCCCTGGGTTGGGAAGATCCCCTGGAGACGGGAATGGTAACCCCTCCCTCTAGCATCCTTGCCCGGAGAATCCCATGGACAGAGGAGCCAGGCGGGCTACAGTCCACAGGGTCACAAAAGAGTCGGATGTGACTGGACATCCGCATGCACACACACACACCCCGATACACATATATGTATGTACGTGTGTATGGTGTGTTTAAACACATATACACATTTTCCCTAGATTGTGTCAGAGTCACAGCAGGGTGGGCAAGGCCCGGGAGGAGAACACGCGGAGCTGGCTTGTTGCTCTCCTCAAGCCTGAGGCCATCATCTTACTCCATCTTGCCCCACCATTCAATCTAAGCCTGGTAATTTCCTAGAAAGGCAGGCTTGTCAGCTGAGAAATGTTCAGGCAGAGCCGGGAGGGAGGGAGAGGGGAGCTCTCTGCTCTTGCCGATGCCGGAGGAGGCAGGTTCCCACCCAGGCCGGAATTTGATGTAAGCCATCTCAGCAGCTTTAGGCCAGGTTGGCCCCGAGGCCAATGCGTTCCTGTGGACTCACCGCCAGAGAGGAATCCATAAGAGAAGCTTTCCCAGTGGTGACAAAGAGCCAGGGGGGTGGGCCTCATTGTTCATGGGAGCTGGACCCTGGGAGATACAGACACCTGTGACTTTCCAAATGATGAAATTCTTCACAAGATGCACAGCTGTGTGAACGCGCGCTACGTCTGTGCTGGAAACAGTCACTCAAGTTTGAAGAAATCAAAGTCATGGTAAATAGGATCAGATCTTTGCTTCTCTATCATTCCAGAGAAACAGGAACACACTATCATTCCAGAGAAACAGGAACACAAGCAAACATACAGGTCGCCTGTGAGCCCTGACCTTCCACCTCCCTGCAGAGAAAATCTTCTTCCTCTTCCTTCCAAGGACCACTCTTCAGCGAGGGTCCCCACGGCAGGAAACAAACACACTGAGTGATTTCTGTTGCAGTATCCTGGCTTCCCACTTGATTTCATGTCCTTAGGTTCACCAAAACACAAAAAACAGTCCTTTGCCTTTTTCTCTGTTGTTCAAGATAAGGAAATGAATCGAGGATCAAAGAAATATAAAATGCAATTGTATCCCAAACCTCCATAAAATGAGAGGGAAGCCTGTCCCTTCATTTTATTGGAAGGATTAAAGGATTGAGACTAGGTAAGAAAGATGTGGGAGAAGGCAATGGCACCCCACTCCAGTACTCTTGCCTGGAAAATCCCATGGACGGAGGAGCCTGGTAGGCTGCAGTCCATGGGGTCGCTAAGAGTCAGACATGACTGAGTGACTTCACTTTCACTTTCCACTTTCATGCATTGGAGAAGGAAATGGCAACCTACTCCAGTGTTCTTGCCTGGAGAATCCCATGGACGGAGAAGCCTGGTAGGCTGCAGTCCATGGGGTCGCACAGAGTCAGACATGACTGAAGCGACTTAGCAGCAGCAGCAGTAGCAAGAAAGATGTAAAAATATCAATCATAGTGGAGGACCTATCAGATCAGATGTAAAAATATACTCTAAAGCTACAGTCATCAGAATGTAATGATGTTTTCCCAGGAGAATCAACCACATCAGTGGACTAGAGTTCAAAAACATGTATGTATCACATGCTTATTTATGTAAAGTTATAAAGTGGCATTTCAAAATACACTCTTTCATAAATGTAAGTTACTGGGAAGTTGGCCATCTATTTGAATTAAAACACTTAGAACATTCTATATATAATTCATTGTTTAACTCCTAATGTTAAAAAGATTTGAATATTTACAAATATAAAAATAATCAGATAAACATTTGTATATTGTGAGAATAAGAACAGCTTTTGAAAATGCCGTAACCAAGAAGACAAAGATTGGCAGATCTAATAGACAAAGAGATTAGGAGTCAGCCTGTGCAAAGAAGACCTATGAATCAATCAGAAAAAGACAAACAATTCAATAGACAAATGTGCAAAATACTTAAACAGCCTCTTCACAAATGAGAAAAATCTAAAAGCCAATTAAACGTCAGAAAAACTGCCTTTTCACATAAATACTGCAGGAAATAAAAATTAAAACTAAAATGAGAAGCCACACTGTCCAGATTAGCAAAAATCTACAAGTCTGACCAGAGAAGACAATGGCACCCCACCCCAGTGCTCTTGCCTGGAAAATCCCATGGACGGAGGTGCCTGGTGGGCTGCAGTCCATGGGGTCACACAGAGTCGGGCATGACTGAGCGACTTCACTTTCACTTTTCACTTTCATGCATTGGAGAAGGAAATGGCAATCCACTCCAGTGTTCTTGCCTGGAGAATCCCAGGGACAGGGGAAGCCTGGTGGGCTGCTGTCTATGGGGGTCACACAGAGTCGGACATGACTGAAGCAACTTAGCACAAGTCTGACAGTATCAAATATTGGCAGAGATTTATAAAGCAGGATGTCACATACCCCGGTTCCAGTACCACTGATATAGTCACACAGGAAGGCAAGGGTGTCAGGACCTGTGAAACCCAAGAATGTAATATCCTATAACCAAGAAATTCCATATCCAAGTATATGCTTGGAGAAACTCTTAAAGATGGGAGAAAAATTTATCACATGGTTGCTTGGAATACTCACAACTGGGAAAAACCTAAACATTCATCAATCCATAAGTTTTAAAAAAACAAACCATGGGGACTTCTCTGGTGGTTCAGTGACTAATCTCAAGTGCCCACAACTAAAGCCAGAGCAGTCAAATAATTAAAATAAAACAAAATATGTGTAGTTATATGGTAGAAAGCGAAGAGGACCTAAAGAGTTTTTTGATGAAGGTGAAAAGGAGAGTGAAAAAGCTGGCTTAAAACACCATATTCAAAAAATAAAGATCAGGGCATCTGGTCCCATCACTTCATGGCAAAGAGACAGGGGAAAAATTGGAAACAGTGACAGACTTTATTTTCTTGGGCTCCAAAATCACTGCAGTTGCTGACTAAAAACATGAAATTAAAGGACCCTTGCTCCTTGGAAAAAAGCTATGACAAACCTAGACGGCATATTAAGGAACAGAGACATTACTTTGCCAACAAATGTCTGTATACTCAAAGCTACGGGTTTTCCAGTAGTTATCTATGGATATGAGGTTGGACCATTAAGAAGGCTGAGTGCCAAAGAGTTGATGTTTTCGAACTGTGGTGCTGGAGAAGACTCTTGAGAGTCCCTTGGACTGCAAGATTAAACCAGTCAATCCTAAAGGAAATCAATCTTGAATAGATGCTGAAGCTGAAGCTCCAATACTTTGGCCACCTGATTCGAAGAGCCGACTCATTAGAAAAGACCCTGAGGCTGGGAAAAATTGAGGGCAGGAGGAGAAGGGGGCGACAGGGGATTAAAGAGTTGGTTGGATGGCATCATCGGCTCAAGGGACATGAGTTTGAGCAAACTCTAGGAGACAGTGAAGGACAGGGAAGCCTGGAGTGCTGCACGCAGTTCGTGGGTCGCAAAGAGTTGGACACAGCTTAGCAACTGAACAACGACAATATAGTTACGTCCCAATGTGGATGCATCTCAAGATGATACTGAGAGAACTTCCCTGGTGGTCCAGTGGTGAAGAATCCGCCTGCAGCAGACACAGGTTCAATCCCTGAACCAGGAAGTTCCCACATAATGGGGAAACAGCCCGTGCCCCACAGCTACGGAAGCCCGCACGCGCTGGAGCCAGCCCCGCGACAAGAGAGGCCGCTGCAATGAGAAGCCTGCACTCCGCAACTGCTGCTGCTGCTAAGTCACTTCAGTTGTGTCCGACTCTGTACGACCTCACAGAAGACAGCCCACCAGGCTCCCCCGTCCCCGGGATTCTCCAGGCAAGAACACTGGAGTGGGTTGCCATTTCCTTCTCCAATGCATGAAAGTGAAAAGTGAAAGTGAAGTCGCTCAGTCGTGTGCGACTCTGTGTGACCCCATGAACTGCAGCCCCCCAGGCTCCTCCGTCCATGGGATTTTCCAGGCAAGGGTACTGGGGTGGGGTTCCACTGCCTTCCCCGGCACACGGCAACTAGGGAAAGCCAAAACTTAAAAAGAAATAAAAATCAAAAAGAGAATTTATTTTTTAAATGATGGTGAGTTTAGATAAGTACCAACTAAAAGTTACCAACGAAAAGTACCATTCATGAAATTTTAAATGCACACAAAACAATACCAGATACTTTTTATAATTATCTATTTTTCCAAGTAAAATATTTAATATGATTTCATAAGATCCATTGTAGTAATTACATACATGTGAGGAGGTAAATAACCTGGGTATGAGTGATAAAAAAAATCAATACTGTGTTTATGTTTTCATTTTATGTATAAAATTTTTTTAACTTGAAGTAAATACGTTAACATTTTATTTCTTGATATCTTCTTAAATTATTCTTTGTACTTCTCTATAGTTTTTAGATTTTCCATAATTAAAAAATATCATCAGCTCTAATATTTTGTTACCATCATTAAACCAAATAAATTCACACGTTGCTGTTTTACCATTTTTTAAGAGTACTAAATTTGGCTACATAAAAAAAGTAAAAATTTCATACAGAAAAAAAAAACCATAAACAAATAAAATTCACCAACAACAAATGAAGAAATTACCTTTGCAACATACATTAGGAAGCATATTCTTAATATATAAAGATTACATTCAGACCAATAAGAAAAAACATTCCACTAGAAAACTAGGCATAAAGAAGAGTAATGCAAAGGCTAACATTTGTTTGCAATAAAGAAATCCCACCTCCACAGGCAGCCCAGGTGAGCATCTGGATGCCAGAGCACAGCCCACCAGGCTCTGTCATCTCAGATCAAAAGTCTGGGTGGTCCTGTCAACCAGGTCAAACTCAAGCAGAAACAGAGAAAGAGAAGACCACCTAGTCCCCCCTCACTAAAAAAACGAAGAGAGGAAGCAGGGGAACAGGGAAGAAGGATCTTCTGTTTCAGGACTTGCAAGGAAATATGCATCTCAATCGGGACCCATAATATAACTCAGTTCCACCTGGTTTAGGAGAATTCTTGGCTCACATGCCTTACAAGACCAGAATTGGCCAAGTCCATGAATAACTTTCATCCTGCAGTCTGGCTCCATCTTTTTGTCTTCTCCTCAGATCAGATCAGATCAGATCAGTCGCTCAGTCATGTCCGACTCTTCGCGACCCCATGAACCGCAGCACGACAGGCCTCCCTGTCCATCACCAGCTCCCGGAGGTCACCCAGACTCACACCCATCAAGTCAGTGATGCCATCCAGCCATCTCATCCTCTGTCGTCCCCTTCTCCTCCTGCCCTCAATCCCTCCCAGCATCAGAGTCTTCTCCAATGAGTCAACTCTTCGCATGAGGTGGCCAAAATACTGGAATTTCAGCTTTAGCATCATTCCTTCTAAAGAAATTCCAGGATTGATCTCCTTCAGAATGGACTGGTTGGATCTTCTTGCAGTCCAAGGGACTCTCAAGAGTCTTCTCCAACACCACAGTTCAAAAGCATCAATTCTTCGGCGCTCAGCCTTCTTCACAGTCCAGCTCTCACATCCATACATGACCACAGGAAAGACCATAGCCTTGACTAGGCGAACCTTTGTTGGTAAAGTAATGTCTTCTCCTAGCCTCTGATTAATCCTCTCTGCCTGTCTGGCTTGCCTCATGGCAACAAAATGGCTGCAAAGGACCCAGGCCTCTCATCTTCACTGGGCGTAACCCACAGCCCAGAATTTCCAACAAATGTTTGGAGAGTCTCATCAAAGTCACCCATCTGTCTCTAAAGCATTAGCTGTAGCCCCAGGATGGATGTACTGACTGCTTGGATGAAGTGTCCTATTTCACTCCCGAAGCCAGGGTTAGAGTTAGTCTCCCTCTGCTATGGGTACCCCAGTGGAAGCTGGGGCCTTCCAAGAAGAAGGAGGGAGTATATCCAGAAGAGACACCCACTGGCAGCTCATCAAAAGGTGAAAGCTACATGGGGCTTCGATTTTCCTTTAACTCAGATTTCAAATCACTTTGCAGACTGAAATGTGTAGCAAAGAGACAATTTGTTGACTCTCTTCCCTAGACTGTGAGAGCAAATAGGTGGCTATGCTATGTTGCTCCAGTCATGTCTGATTCTTTGTGACCCCGTGGACTGTAGCCCGCCAGGCTCCTCTGTGCATGGGATTCTCCATGCAAGAACACTGGAGTCAATTGCCATGACCTTCTCCAGGGGATCTTCCCGGCCCAGAGATCGAATCCACGTCTCATTCTGTCTCCTGCCTTGACAGGCAGGTTCTTCACCACCAGCACCTCCTGGGAAGCCCTGAAAGGGGACCCCTCACCTGCGGGGGAGTCTGAGTCCGGGTCCCAACAAGGCTGGCGTCTATGCTCAAGTCCCAGTGCCTCCCAGCACCTTCATCCTTCGCCTTTAGAATGAAAGGGCGAGTTTAAGCGTCTTTGAAAGTGTGATTTGCCCTTCTAAATACAAGTTAAAAGATGATATGAATTTCTTTATTACTGAAGTCAACAACTTATATTAAAGGTACTTTAGCTCCCCATATTAATTCATAAGAAGGAAAAATTGGGACACTATACCATCAAATTTAAATCACATTCTAATGAACTGAAACTTTCCAATTTGTAAAACAAGTGCAGTGAGTGAAAACTGAATGATTTAGATATTTGTCAGTAACTAATTAAAACATATCTTAAAAAAAAAAAAAAACTTTCCCCATAGTTTCAAAGACAATTAGTTGCTTGAAAACTTCTCTCAGAGATTTATTCCTTTGGCCAGTCTGTATCATGCTCCATGTTCCATGTTTTTGATAACCTGGGCAAGATTAAAATTATAATTTTGTGTTTTTTTTTAATTAAAAGGGCTAAAAATAAATCCGCTGGCAAGACAAAGGCAAAGGTGGTAGATAGACTTTGTATCATACTAAGTGAAATAACGAAAATCGGGGGACGGACAGACATGAAAAGTCATTAGCCCCACACCAGGGGACAGACTGCTGCACAGGGGGTGCCTGGACGAGCGCCCTGAGGGGGACTCCCTTCTGGCACACGTGGCAGGCACCCACCGCGCTATTTCCTTTGCCGGGTACAGGGAAATTAATTGGCCGTGTGACTGTAGCTTATGCCTTTAAAGAAAAATCATTATTTTAAATTACCTTTTTTTTTAGCCTCTCAAAGAGAAGCACTAGAGAAACCTGAAAGTTTCCTAACGATGCAAGACTTGTCTATTCCAGGACTTTCTAGCGCGCCGTTCCAAGGTTCACCTGAGTC
The DNA here is from genome assembly GCA_935064755.1 of Tragelaphus eurycerus. Lineage (NCBI taxonomy): Eukaryota > Metazoa > Chordata > Mammalia > Artiodactyla > Bovidae > Tragelaphus > Tragelaphus eurycerus. The sequence goes on along the minus strand of CAKXYN010000088.1, from coordinate 3,449,262 downwards.
CCGTCTCCATCCACCGCGTCCGGCTGTCAGCTGTCACTTCTGCCGTCATGGTGTCATCTTCTAAAAGTCCTCCCGGATTCCTTCCAGCGTGGCGCTTCCAGCGGACACGAGCTGGGAAACCGAGATCATTATGAATTGAATATGAAGGCAGGGTCAGTGACGACGTGCTTGGCTCCGCTGCTGGCCCCTGGCGCATTTCTTTCCAGGATTCACAAGTCACTGCCTTTCCTTCTAAGAAGCCCAGCAAGCAGTGCAGCCTCGGATTCAACCCTCACGCTCACTGGCTGGGCAACCTTGAACACAGCTCACTTCATCTCTCAGGGCCTTGGCTTCCTCATCCATAAAGTGGGGCAAATAGTAGTGCCAACCCCAACAGTGGGTCTCACAACACGGGGCCGGCGTCTAAGGAAGCCCCTCCTATCCTGGAGCACAAACATGTGAGTTGCTGTTACTGGGTCAGTAGGGCCAGCAGTCAGTGGACAGAGGCAAGGGAGGCAAGGAACACATTTAAGCTTTTTAAAAAACTCCTTCCTGGATTAGCAGAACTTCTCAAAGAAAAAAAAAAAGTTTTTAAAATATTTTATGCAATTGAAATTTGTAACTGCTTTAAAATGCACAAATTTAAACAAAGTGTTGTAAATACAACAAATCCAAAGCATCTCTCCTTGGTCTCAGTTCACTGCCAGGCGGGGGGCGGCTTGGGGTGTCCTGCCCGTTCCTTCTACAACCACCCATCGAATATCTGCCTGTGCCAGGGACTGTCCCAGGCACCAAGGATCAGAGCCAGCTTCCTGGTGGAGTGTCAGGTCTAGGAGGGCAGACAGATGGCCAAGCAATTATAAATGTGACAAGCACAGCAAAAGGGAGGTGCCATGCACTGGGACAGAGTAAGCCTGGGACCTCACGCCCTCCACTCACTTTATCAGAAATCGGAAGGTGAGTTGACATTGGGTAGGGGGAGGTGGCAGGAGGTGGTCTAGAGTGGGAGGGGAGAGGTGATGGGGATGGAGGAAGAGGCCCACGCTGCAGGGGGGTCCTGAGAGGTCTGGCCTCACTAATGGAGGATGCAGAGACGGATCCTTGGGATCCATCAGGGATCATGCAGTTAGGATCATGCAGGGCTCCATGGCCAGAGGGGGCTTTAGCCCTTTACTCTAAACATCTGGGAAACTATGAAAAACTAGAACACGTATACTTAAAGTTTTGCCCTGTTTTATTCATTTACCTGAGACCCTGGGAAAACCAGAGATGTTTGCCTTACCAAGTTCAAGGCAAGGAAGTTTTCAAGGAAACAATAGAGAATCAGGAGCCGCTGTGGCTTATATTTCCTTGGACATCTACAAATCTGATGAGCATCATTTTCCTAAGTTCATTTTTCTACCTTAAAGGATAACAATTCCAGAGCCCAGCCAGACTGCGTTCATGGTTCAGGGAGCTCTTTACGCCCATCTACGTCGGGGGAGAAGTTGAAATCTTTCCAAAAATGTGAGTGTATAAATTACAGCTGCACAAGACGGGCCTCTTCATGTAATATGCTCTTGTATGAGACCCCGTCTACTCCCTCCGACTCTGAATGCCTCTTCACAGGGGTGGGGAGGAATATTCTCTTTCAAATTCTTCTTCTTCACTCCTATTTTTCTTTCAGATATCCTGACTTTTTTTTAATTGCGTCCACGCACTTCAAAACAGTCAAAGAAGCCAAGACTTGCCTGTGTGGCCTCCCAACGTTCCCTTTCTCTGGGAATAAGTGCTGCTATGTCTACTTACAGATCAGGTCCCAGCCACACTGCCCAATGTCTCTCAAAACCCTCTCCATCTTTGAAAAGCACTCATTTCACCTTTTTTTCCCCTCTGGATGAGTGTTTTTCTTTTGCAAAGTAAGAAAGGATAAGGCTGAGAAATCTTTGTGATACTCATCGTGAAAAAAAGGGATGGAAAATTGATTCCAGGGTTTATGCAGCCCTCCTCAGCACCTGCCCCCGCCTCCCGCCCCCCACCAGAGTCCCCGTGAAGCAGTCGAGTGGGCTGAATTCGCAGCTTATGCGAATTCTCCTCAACTTAAAGTGAAGCAAAAGGGAGTGATTTAAAGGTGTCCTACTTTCCAAGATCTACAGACTGTCTGCAGAACGTTAAGGGAGATTGGCGATCAGCCTGAAGTGTTTCTCCAAACCACCTCTTAAATATTTCTGGCCAGAACAATGTATGAAGCCCCAACTGTCATCTCGGTGGGGTGGGGGCGGGGGGAGACGAATGCTCTCCTGTTGCTCAGTGCCTCTGTTTCGCCCCAAAGCCCCCAGGTACTGTTAAGTTTCATTGTGATCCGATACCCATCTGCCAGACGGGAGCCTTGGGGTGCTTTCAATGCCAAATTTATACAGGCTGATATTTGCATGCAGATATGTAGCTAGAAATGAGTACTATAATTAGCATCCATAGAATTTGCAGGTCTGTCTTCTTCAAGCCCCCTGCACAATTTGGGGAAAGAGGCAAGTCATGGGGTTTTTCCTCATTTGATCAAAAATCATTGTAGGCTTGCCTTGAGGATGGTTCCAGCTAAACTTGATCCTAAATGTGAAGACATAGACATCTAGAGATTTGATGTTTATTTAGGGAAATTTCATTCTGTCAGAAAGTCGGGAAGGTCGGACACATAAATAAGTAGTAACAGAAGGAGAAATATCCTGCTCCAAACAGCTCTGGAGACGATAACTGAATATAATCAAAGGAAACCCGTGGTTTCCTATCACCTGTGTCAGGTCTTAAATCTGGGTCGCAGTCCAGTAATTAGGTGAAACAATTAAAACCTGGATGTTTTTGTAAAGGAAACCAGCAAGAATTAATTCAAACTTAATTGAAGTGAGGCAGCCCCTCTCTTGGATTCGATTGGACACGTAGAGACGAACAAGGGCTTTGCTCCGCTGGAGAAATGGGAGAGGGCTCGGGCAACCCCAGGGACTCCTCACCCCATCACGGCATTCACAGGGAGGCGGGCCATCCTGGCGTGAATGAATGCGTCTGAATATGAATCAGGCAAACCTTTAACAGACCACCTCCTGGCGTGTACCTGGACTGGAGGTCTTAGAGGCAGTGCTTGTGCGCACCTGAACCAGATCTGAGGGCTGAAGCGCGTTCTGACTCCTGCAGGACCGAGGCCCAGTGACGCCGGTGGGAGCGCACCGGCACACACAGCTGTCCGCTGCAGCCTGAACCAGGTCTGAGGGCTGAAGCGCGTTCTGCTCCTGCACGACCAGGGCCCAGTGACGCTGGTGGGAGCACACTGACTCCTGCACGACCGAGGCCCTGTGACGCTGGTGGGAGCACAGCACACAGCTGTCTGCTGCAGCCTGTGTCACATGGGGAGCTGGCTCTGTCCCCGCCTCGCCCTCAGCCGGACCGCTGTCCAGGAGCCCCAAGCCGACCTCTCCGCAGAACGACCCTTGCGCAGTCTTCCCTTTCCAAGCTCCTCCTCGAACACGACCTCATGACCTTTTTAAACCTGGAGATCTGACAGCTCTTCCTTCTCAACTGGTTGGTAAGCAGGTCACTTAGCTGGAGCTCTAGGCTCTGTATGATGCAGAAACAAAGGGAAATCTTGTGAAAACCAAGTTGAAATAAAAACACAGTATCTTTTGCACAAGGCTGTACTCAAGAATCTGCTTACAAGCCTCTTCTCCAGACTTGGTTTTTCCCTTGTTGGTCTAGCTTAGCCACAGCTCTGCTAAACACAAGGGCCGCAGGCCTGGGAGAGGGGTCTTCGAGTTGGAAGGAAGGCACTCCCACTGGAAGTGAGAATGCCAGGCACACCGCGTGTAAAGACACTCTCCAAACCGACTTGGAAAACCCCAAACTTCCAAAGCCACGTAACAGAGCCCATTAAGGACTGAATATTTGTGCTTCCCCCACCCAAATTCAAATGCCCTAACCCCCAGCCTGATGGCATTAGGAGGCAGGACCCTTGGGAGTGATTGGGTTATGAGGGTGGACACCCCGCCCCAATGGGTTTAGTGCTCTTGTAACAAGACAGAGGCGAGAATCCTGTCTGCTGACCGCCAAGGCAGGACGCAGCTAGAATACGGCCGTCTGCCCGCCAGACAGAGGTAGACACCAGACACGGGTCTGCTGCACAGGAGCTCGGACCCCCCGGCCTGCAGAACGGGAGACGTGAAGGCTTCAGGGTAAGCCTCCAGTCTCCAGTAGTTTGATGTAGCCGAGCCCTCAGGCCAGGACAGAGCCAGTGCCCAGCACCAGGGCATGCGGGCTGGCCAGGCCGCAGACAGGCCAAGGCCCCAGTGTTTCTCGGTCTCCGGTTAACATGTTTTCAGCACAGCTGCCTCCTGCAAGCCACTGGAAAACCCAGTGAAGAGCCCCCCTTGTGACACAGGGCAGCTGGCAGAGCTGTGCTGGACAGAAATAAATGACTTTCCAAGGCTAACCCATCAGTGGTGACGCCGCATGGTCCTGGGGCCCCGAATTCCACTCCAGTGCTCCTTCGTCACCAGGCCATTCTCCTTGTCAAGTGTGGGGCTGGGTTTCATCTCTGTGCTCATGACAGTGAAGGCCGTGGCATCTATTAATCTTCACTAGAGGCCTCGAGAGCTAGTTAAGCATGAAGGGTGACAGCCACAGGCCCCGGGGACCTTGACTATTGCAGGTCCTGGGGCGCCGTAGTTCTGGGATCTCAGGAGTAAGAGGTAACTTTCTCTCTGCTGCCAGTGCCTGGTCATGGGAGGGGCGGTGGGCGATAAGGACTGTCAGACTCTGGGGGTGCAGCCTTTGTCGACAATGCTGGGCAGGTGGCAGCAGAGGGACGATCTGGAAAGGAGAGGGGCTTGCTGCCCCAAGACCGAGGACGGCACTTCTCCGGGCAGTGCTGGCTCTGCCCAGCCCAACACTGCACACCCTCTTGGTTCCATCTATTGAATGGAAGCCATGCTTATTTGCAAGCTGGAGTCACAAGAAATGACACTCCCCTGCCTTTTTTAGTCACCGTGCCACTCCAGTGACACATGAGGCTCCAATCAGCCGGCACCCACCCCCGCCTGTGCCCACATTCCAAGGGGGCACTCGGGCGCTGGCACCTTCCGGAACCTTCCCGCAATGTCCGCAAGGATCATCACCAAGTGCATAGTTGAGCAATGCCAAGTGGGGCTTCTTGCCTTTGGAAGTGAAATGTGTAAGTCCAGCCTAGGGACCTGTTCCCGCCTCCCCGCCCCCTCCCCTCCTTAAGTGATAAGAGACAACTGGAACAAGACCCTGGGGTGTCATGCTGTCAAAAAAATTCTTAATGAAATTAAAACCCTCACACTCTAACCAGTGCTATTTCTGGCTGTGGAGCTGGATGCTGCAGACGTGCGAGCACCTCCACACGGCTGTCGGCCTGGCGGCTCCACGTCAGAGAAGCTGCGGCATGTCAGTGACTGGCCCCAGGGGATACGGGTGGAATATTTTATACCTGGAGTGGCCTTATTTTCAGGCAATGGCACACCGTGAGACGCGCCTCTACTGTATACTCGAGGAGAAATGCCGCCTGGAAACAGGCAGAGAGAGGCTGGACAGAAGCCAGTGGGGGGATGCCCTTGAAATATAAAAGCGCGCCCAATAATCTACATTTCTAATTCTGAAGTTTTGGAGGAGCTTCCCTTCGAGCTGGAATCTCTCTCCTTTCCTTAAACAGCCCTTTGTCGCTCTCATAGGAAGACCTGATATTCTAGGGCAGTCAACACCATGATTCGGAAAACTGTATTTTCAGATGGGGGTGAAAGGTTACAAAACCACTGGTGTTTATTGGGAGCTTGCAGTTGACTCTCAGTGCCCCATCCCTATTTTTTATTTTTAAAAAGCACATTTAAGATTGAGAGTGATGAAATATTTTTTTTCTAAATTCTTATCCATTTCCAAACATTTTTTGTGTTGGAGTCTGCTTGTTCATTTTCTATAAGAATTTCCTCTGCACCAAAGGGAAATGTTTAAAAAAAAAAAAAAATAGTAAACTTCATCTCAAAACATAAACCTTCTTCATGTGCAAGATTCACCAAATTCCTCACCTCATGCCGGTAACACAAACGTCAAGTCTGGCTCATCGAAAATGAAAACTCTCAGAGTGGAACTTGCTGCCAGGCTTATCTGTTCCCTCTCCCCTCTCCTGTCCCCAAATAGTATTAAAAGGCTTCTGCAGAGACACAGGCTGCTTCTAGAACCATTCCTTTTCTTTTCCTGCTTAAATGTTTTTGTTAAATGTCACAGTGCTAAGAGTGCTCCGTGCTGGAGTTCAAGAACACTCTGAAGGGTCTTATTAATTCTTCATAACGCGGTGACAGGCAATGCTTAACAAACAAAGCCCGGACAAGCAAGCCCTGGTGAGTCACCGGGGGCTACACATGGCCCATCCCTGCCACGGCCTGGGGAAGCTCTCTTCTAAACAGGAAAGTCATTTTTAACCCTGTTTTCTTGATGCAGCATGCACGCTCTGAGTCGCATTCCTGGCACTTTACACTTTGTTTTTATTGAACACATACTATTAAACCCAAACTAAGATTCAGAGTCTCACAATTACCTGCAATTTTTGTCTTTAAAAGGAAAAAAAAAAAAAGGCCAGGGAGTCACCACTGCCCATATTTACTGGGAACCATCTGTTACGCCTCTAATTAAAACCCACTTGTAATGAGCTTGTTAGCGCACGCACTGTGTCAGGTATAGGATATTATTCATGAAGCGGTTGTTTTGGTGGCTGAACACTGCCTTAAAATCCTATTAGTTTAACAAAGTAATGTATTAGTGTTTTGACCCAGTATACAAGAGACTTCAGAATGACCTGGCATTGTGCTCTAATATTTTTTTTTCACAAATATGTTGCTATTCCTAGCTAATATATAGTCAGATGGCCTCTTTTAATTGCAGTATCAAATCTTTGCCTCAATTTCCAACTGCAGGTGATTTCAAATGATTAAAGGTGCACGACAGGGAATAAACAAAAATGCTCACATGCAATTATTTTTAATTAGTATTTGGCTATAAAGTGTATGCCTTCATAAAAAAGTCTGTTATTCACATAAACATCTGTTACCATACACACAAGGAAACACTGCGAGTCTGTCATCTCACCAGCAAACAGAAACACGGACGGAGGCTGGCAGGAAAGCCTGCACTCGGAGTTTTCAAACAAAAGATGAAGTGTAACAGCCAAAACAGACGCGGAGCCACACCCTTCAATTAACATCACTCACAATCAAAGGAAGAACCCTTACCCATGGCATTACACTTGAAAATGTTAAAATAGATCGAATTATTCTTTGAAAACAATAGCATCTCTGCGCACAAGACAATTTCAAATTCTTCTACTGATTTTGCCTGCATGCACATAATCAGACAGCTTCCTGTTGGCTTGCTCTCAACTGCCTGCTAATTTTCCAGTTTCTCTGCACTCTTATTTTTGTTCATTAATACATCCGAACTTTGTGAGATGCGGCGGCTTGAATCCCAAGTGCCGAATATTCGCCTTGTTTCATGAAAGCCTCCAGCAAGGGGGAAAATATATATATTTTAAGTGAGCATGCCCCCACCATGCATGCGGAGAGAGATACAGGGAAATAAATTAGTACGGCTGTAATTGATAGGTGGAGACGAGGCTGCTCTGTGGAATACTGAGAGGGGAATGAAGGGGAGGGGGCGAGAGTACCTGGCCCGTGAATTACTGAGTCAGTGGGAATTGCAGGGCTCAGATCAGAGGCGCTTGGCAACCCACACCTCCAGGACCACCCGAGTTAACACATTCTTCTCACAGCCAAAAGCTGCAGCTTTTATTAAAGGCACAATTCACGTGCCAAGAGAACTTATCTTCATTTGCATAAAAATGCGAACAATAATTTAATTGGATCGCACAAATCTGCTTCTATACCGTCGCTGCACTCCATACTGTCGAGTGGGCCCAAATTAGGCAGGAATCATGACCCCTCGCTGTGGCCCCTTAGGGACCCAACAGCGGTTGTTACGGTAACGCTCCCACTACACACACGGCTCCGGTCTGACACGGGCAAGGTGATGTCACTTGGGCACGGCCCCCTGGAGGGATGTTGAGCTGGGGGTTCTTCTGAGTAAGTAAATGGACAGAAGGCCCTCAGCATCTTGCCCTCAGTAACTCTGACTGTCCGAACAAGGATGGAGCTGGGGGACCAGCGTGAAAACACCGCACGGCTCCTTGCTGACCACTCCTTCCAGCCAGCTCTCCTCCTCCATCTCCCAGGTGGGAGCCAAGCCCAGAAATGGAATCGCCTGTGAGGCTGTATTAATCTGCAGCCACGATGCCTTTAAACCCTGGCCACCGAGCATCCAAAGACCCCGCTCACTCAAGGGCAAGCTGCACCATCATTAGCAGCTCCGTATAATTTAAAAATATAACCAAGAACAACTGAAGGGAAGAAATATATTGTGGGACTCAATCTATTGATCAAGAGCCCCCCAAAGACAGGCCATAAATAAAATGGCACAATGACCAGAAAAGGCAGGTTTTACATTAAGAAGCCGCAAATTCATTGCCGAGGTGAGCCGGGGGGCCAGGCCAGAGTGCTCACAGCCTCCTCGCAGGCAGGCGGGTGAAAGATGGCCCCATTCCTCACGGGGAGACGTGCTGGGCGAGGGCCCGGTGCCCTTTGCTGAGCGCCCGTTTCTCATGTGGGGAGCTTCATTTTTCAATCACACCCGTGCTCAGGCTTCATCTGGCCACCCCACCACATCACTCCCTCGGCATCGGCTCTCCAAGTAAGAGACACTTAACCACGTCCTGCCCTCACAGTGGGCCTCCTCTGTGGCTGAGAGTTCGAGAAAGGCTGTCTTCCAATTGGGAGGGGCACCCAAGTATTCGTGGGGATACTGGAGTATTCATGAGGCATCCAAGTGTTCACAGGGATACTCAAGTATTTCTAGGGGTGCCGAAATATTCTTAAAGATACCCAAGTATTCACAGGGGCACTCAGGTATTTGCAGGGATACCCAAGTATTCATAGGGGTACCCAATTACTTATAGGGGTACCTGATTATTTGCAGGAATGCTCAAGTATTCATAAGGGTACTTAAGTGTTTGTAGAGGCACCCAAGTACTTGTAGGGGTACCCAAGTGTCCATGGGGATACCCAAGTATTGCTAGGGGTACCCAGAAATCCCTAGGGACACTCAGAAGTCACCATCATTATGGAGGGCACGTAGCCCAGCAGGTGATGGGACAGTGGGCCAGCTTGCCAAGCCCTGGGCAGCTGGGTGGCCTAGAAACTCTGTGCCTCCTGCTTATCTCAGAAGTGGGATTGTGACATGCTGACTAGTGAGGACCCACGTTTAGAAAAGCAAGGGTTTCTAGCCCTATGCTGCATGTGTTAGAAATGAAAACAACAAATAAGGTATGTACTCAAGGTTCATCTGAGATAACCCTATGACATCATGGGCTGAGCTTCAGAGTATCCATTCTGGTCTAGAAAGTTCCCAGTGATGTTCCCAGTGGGATGGAAAGTGAGACATCCTCCTTGGGCACAAATTTTGCGGTGCTGCCCCAAACTGTGTAATTCATGAATAACATTTTAATATTCTAAAAAATGAAGATGAAGGCAAGTTAAAGAGTTACAGTGCTACATCAAACCGTAGGAGAGACGGAGTCAAGAGGACACATGGATGATAATGATGCTGTCTCCACGTTAAATGCGGACACTTGGTTCGCTGTGGATTTTTTGCATTTGTTTGGATTTTTAAAAATATTGCATTGAAGTATTACAAGTTTTGGTTACTGGGTTCTCAGGATCCCATTAAATTTTGAGTCCAAAGTGAGTGCCTCGGTCATCTCCCCCAGCCTGAGCTCTGCTTCCCACTCTGGAGGAAGCTGAGACCTGATGTGAAAGTTCTCCCTAATTCTTCAGATCAGGGCTCAGCATAGCTGCGCTGTGCTGGTTCTTTGGTGGGCACCTTATGCTTTTGAGGACTGCCCTGTGGCTCAGATGTTAAAGAATCTGCCTGCAATTCAAGAGGCCTGGGTTCAACCCCTGGGTCAGGAGGATCCCCTGGAGAAAGGAATGGCAACCCAGTCCAGTATTCTTGCCTGGAGGATCCCATGGACAGAGGAGACTGGTGGGCTACAGTTCGTGGGATCACAAAGAGTCGGACACAACTAAGCAACTAACACCTCCACTTTCTGTGCTTTTGAAGATTGTTCAGTTTCCTAAGGACAAAGCCCTGCACACAAATTCTGTGGCTTTACGGAGTTTATGGAAAGCAGAATGTCTCCTCTTTGCCAAGGACTTGGAGGTCTCTGCTGCTGCTACTAAGTCGCTTGAGTCATGTCCGACTCTGTGCGACCCCGTAGACGGTAGCCCGCCAGGCTTCCCCGTCCCTGGGATTCGCCAGGCAAGAACACTGGAGTGGGTTGCCATTTCCTTCTCCAATGCATGAAAGTGAAAAAATAAAGTGAAGTTGCTCAGTCGTGTCCAACTCCTGGCGACCCCATGGACTGCAGCCTACCGGGCTCCTCCGTCCATGGGATTTTCCAGGCAAGAGTACTGGGGTGGGGTGCCACTGCCTTCTCCGTGGAGGTCTCTGGGTAAACTGAAGTCCCTCCTGCACTGGTTATTTTCTAATGTTTGTACTTAACCACATTAACTTCCTGGTTTGATTCCTGGGTCAGGAAGATCCCCTGGAGAGGGGATAAGCTACCCACTCCAGTATACTCTGGCCTGGAGAATTCCACGGACTGTATAGGCCATGGGGTCGCAAAGAGTCAGACACGACTGAGCGACTTTCACTCACATCAGCTTCCTATGTGTGCATATCACAGGGAATGCACCCAGTATCAAATCAGTCACGAAGGTGTCTGCTGGTGGGCACTGCACCCAGTCTGGAAGGCCCTCTGACTTCACGGCCATTTCTTTTCTTGTCAGCAGAGACTGGCCGCAGGGTGCAGATGCAAGGCCGCTGGCCGGGCCAGGGGCGGCTTTCTGGCCCCGCCCGGTCTCCCGTGGGTGGCCCCCCGAGCTGCACGGGACCGCCCGCGTCCACCTTCGCTCCGTGCGCCTCTGCAGGTGCTCTCAGCCCCGCACCACCACCTCCCCTGCTGTGCACAGGCTCCGACCACCTGCACACCCTGGTGACAGCATTTCTCTTCGGACGGCACCGCACAGCTCTCTCCTGCTGCCCCTGGCTGCCCAAGAAGACCTCCTGGGTGGCCACACAAGCACAGCCTAGGAGAGCAGGGGTGCTTACACCTTTGGGGCACCCACCTGGACCAGGAGGGAGCAAAAGTAACATCGCTGGGGTTTGGTGGGGCCTTACGAAAAGGGCCTTGGAGCAGCCCCTTGGAGGACAAGGTGAGAAGCATTTCTCCAGTCTATGAGGCTCCCTGAAGCTGTTTTTCTCTCATCTGGAATTTTCTGCTCTGTCTTTGGCGGACGAAGTTGCTGGTGCGTTCCCTTGTGGCTGTTTTATATTCATCATCGCCCTTTCAGAGGTTTAGTTGTCCATCCTCCGGTTAAATTATAAGTTTGTCTCTCTGTACGTTCTTTTGAATTCCTTCACAGAACCTATAATAATACCCCATAACACTTACCCAATACTGACTGGTTGAATACATAAATAAAAAGCTCTGGAAAGCAAACTTAAGAAAGGACTAGAGTCATAAACCTAGGACTTCACAACAAATGTGGATGATAGAAACTCTTGAGTAACTAAAACAAGACTGTGAATTGGAACATAACATTTACTAAATCTTTCCTAGAGCATATGGTAAGAAAATAAATCAAACCATTGGGATGTTTTCAATAGTTCCATTTAAAGAACAGAATAAATTTACATTCAAGTTACTTGGATAATATTTGGAAAACACAATAAAATGGTAGTGGGTATTTTAAGGTTTGGGCGTGTTAAGGTACACCTTTCTTTCACTTACTTTACATTTCAAAACAGTGTGCGCACTTTCTGGACAACAGGCCCTGCGTCCTTCCTTGCTCGATGGAGTGGGGACTTTATTTTACTTGCTCCGCATCCACGCCTCTGCCCTGAGCAGCTCTCCTTGCATTTTCCCAGCAGCCCCATCTGTAAGGACCATCTCCCTCTGCCACAGGAAAGGGCACAGAACCAAGTCAGCCCTGGTTGGTGATCTCCGTTAGTGGTTCAGGCAAAGACACAGCCCACAGAGAGGTCAGTAAAAGGCTTCCCAAGACCTGAGATATTGAGGCTGAAACCGTCTCTTTTTCCTCCATCCCTTCCTCCAGCATGAAAACTATAAGGGCCATCCAAGGGTGCCTGGAGCTGGTTCCCAGGCAAACCCCGTGGAAGGAGCTTCACGCAGGATGCGGTCAAGCCTGGACAGCAATATGTGTGGGGAGCTGGGGGAGAGACACACACAGAGAGAACAAAGACCCAGAATATGCTTTGGCTTCTAGATCCAGCTGTGCCAGAGCTAGGGTCCTCAAAGTCATGAATCAACTAATTTCCTTGGCTTCCAGTTTCTGTCACTTCCCATGAATGACTCCAAGTGACACAATTGTTTCTAGGAAGGAGGACCTCTCCAAGGCTTGTGTCACATGTCCCCATCCATGTAATATGAGGCTTGACCTCATAACTGCTGACATGTACACACCAGTGCTTCGAAGTCTCTGGATGCTAAAATGGTATTTTTGTATGTGTGACTCTGTTCTGATTTCTCAGCAAAGAGCACCTTCCTTCTGCTTCAAATTTATACAACTAAAGTCTGCTTAGGATCTGTTGGTGGCAAGAACAATTTCACACTTAGTTGATAGTGAGTATGGATTTGTTTTCATTTCAAACTTCATTGAAATAAAAAGTATATCCTGCAAATAACGCTAAGGGAAGCTTCAGCCATAAAAACAAATGCTTGGTACAAGCCTCCTTAGCAATAATGGAAAGAATTAGCCGTTAATTTTTTTAAGTTCTCAAATTTGGTAACGGTACTTCAAATGATTTTAAAGAACCAAGACCCAAATCAGCCTTGACTTGGCCAATCCTCCTAAGCATTGATCAGTTTCAACAAAAGGGAACAGAAACCCAGGTCTTCTGCACTGCAGGCAGCTTCTTCATCTCCTGAGCCACCGGGGGAAGCCCCACTCTGAGCCACGCGCTGTTAACACAAGGTTCTAGGACGGTGAAGATGCATCTTTATTCCTGGCCGACTTATTAAAAGATGAAGAGGAATACATGACTTTTCCTCTCTGTGTCTTTTAAATCAAGCCACTTATTCATCAACCACATCCCGCGGTGTCCTTCGGGTCCTCCCACCACCTACAAGCTGCGGACATGCTGGGCGATGGGTGGACTTGTTCCTGCCCTCGTGGAACCTGCAGTCTGGTGGGGGACACAGAAGAAGAAAAAACAACAAGCAAATAATTACTATTTATTAACTGAGATAAGTGCCAGCAGGGGGAGAAGCCAGAATGTTTTAAGGGAATAATGAGGACCCCTGCTTTGTATTGGCAGAGGTGGCGGGGGCGGGGATTAGATTTTCTGCCCTATTATTGCTTTCCCAGGAGCGACGTTCTTTCTCTTAATATCTGTCCTTCCGAAGTTGAGCATATATAAAACCCAACTATAAACATAGCCGGGTTTGAATACAAATAGACACACGAGGGGATGTTATGAGCCCGCATGGTCCATCGTGAGTGTGTCATTAGGGCTTGCAAACAAGGCGTTCTCCCGAGTGGAGGAGGCTCTGAAACCAGAAAGGTGGATATCCAGGCTTTCTTCCAATCCCCGCTCTGCCATTTACTACATGCGGCCTTCGGCGGGCGGCCCAGCCTGTCCACACAGGGGCTTCTGACAACAGTGCCCACGTGACGGGGCAGGATCGGCTGGGCTGGAGGGGACATCCCTGGAGATACACGGCAGGACTGGCCGGCTGTGGGGAAGCCCTGTGGAGAGGAAGGCTGGTTCTGCACAGACTGAATATTTTGGCCCCTCCACCAGCCCCTTGGCTCCTGGAAACTGTGCCTTCCCAAAGCTGATGGAGAAGTCATCTCAGTGCCCAGACACAGTTGGCGATCTCTCTTCCTGGCGGCACCACAGCCCCAGCACGTGCTGTCAAGGTCACGCCCTAACCCCGGCGGCCCAAGGGCCACATCCATAGAAGGAACTTCACACTTTCCTTAAAAAGGAAAGAGCAAAGCTGCTTTAGTTAAAGCTTCATCTTTGTGTGGCCCCTGGGAGTGCCACAGCGGCCACTCCAATTCAGACACGCTAACAGTCAGGGCCCCGGCAGGGGTCAGATGGCCTTCAGGCTGGTCACCGTGTGTGCAGAACAGGCTGTTCCATGTTCTGCAGGAGGGGAGGCCACCCCTGAGGGGCCTGTGTGCACTGGCGGTGCTATCACTGACGATTCTAGAAACATTCCTTTGTGTATATTAAATGGATGTGGCGAGAAGAAAACACAGCTCCTGTTTAGAAGCCAATGCCGCCTGCCCAGCTCCTGAGTTCTCTGGCTCAGCAGAACTCATCCAGGGGATAGATGGTCATTTGGTGGGTAGAAAAAGAACTTTATTGGGCCTTTTGGTTGAGAGAGAGAGGTGGCCAAGAAAGGGTGAAATGCAAATCACTCATCCGTCCTGCCCCACTCAGGAGACAGCGGCTGGGGAGGGACCACAGCCAAGAACTTGGGAGGCAAGTGGCCTGGAGGAGTGGGGAGAGGGGTCTCCAGCCAGGGCTGCTAATGCAGGGGAGACGCAAAGTACGGAGGCAGTGGGGCCTGCATGGGGGGCCCGGACAGGGAGACGTCACGGGTGGGGATGTCAGATGGGTTTCAGGGCAGTGGGAGCCGTGAGCCCAGACTCACCTGCACTTTGTCACCTCATACTGTGATGACTTACAACCTCTTTCCATTTCCCCCAAACTGTCAGTAAGGGGGCCTCACAAGCGTCCAGAGCTGGGAGAACACTGGCCGGTGAAGGACGAGGGGCCACAGAGAGGGCGAAAAGGAGAGGGAGCAGGGCTGAGCCCAAGGATGCCCGAGAAGAAGGAGTCAGAGCGGCAGGGGCTAGAGCACCTTCTCCCCCAAATCCTTTGGGGCAAGGAGGCACTAAACCTCCCAGAGTGTGCGTGACAGGACAGCCAGCATTGTTACTGCAAATCCCGCAGGACAGAAGAAGCCAGGGAGTTTGGAGACGCCCAGGGGACAGCTCAGCAGGTCACGTGAGTCACTAGCCAGCCCGCTGCAGTCCGGCGTGTCCGTGTCCAGGACCAGAGGAGTCAGTCGTGGCCTGCGTCAGCCGTGTTGTGTGTAAATGTTTTGTGGGAAGTCCACTATGTGCGGGGATGGGGACGCTATTGATAACACTTTGGAACACGACGGACGTGAGGAATGTCTGGTTTCCCTACTTTTCCCCTACTTTTCTCTGCTTTGCTGCTGTCTCCAGCTTCAGTGCTTCGAGCTCCTCTCCTATAGAGACCCGGTCCTCCACCACCTGCGGGACCTGAATGTCATGGGAACAACCAGTGACGTGGAGGAGGAGTGACCGCCTGGTCAGCCCCGTGGGTCAGCCCCGTGGGTCAGCCGTGCTATCTATAGACACTGCTTCTCCCGGTGAGAACAAGTCCGGGTGGGGCTTGACCCACTTTCCAAAAGATTTGTTCACTTTCTCCCAGTGTACTGTGATAACAGAGAATCTAATTTCTGAAGCAGCCAGATGTTTAGGTCTTACAAGGAGGGACCCTCGTTCACATCGCTGTGGTGGTACCTTTGGAGGATACGGAAGTTCATTCTCAGCATAAAAAAAAAAAAAAAAAAGATGTTGGAACAAAGTGAACCTGAGATGCGCGTCTGACAAAATGGGATCATCCAGGGAAAGTTTCGCGTTGCTGCAGTGAGGTGCGTTTTCTGGTGGTGTTTGATGGACAGGCCGTGGAGGGTCACCCACGTCTATGGGGCACCAGGACTGATCTGCCCAGAAACTCTTCCTGTGCTCAAACCTGAGAACCTGGGAAGACCCTGTCTGTCTGTCTCTACATGATCCCTGGAGAAAAGGAACCTTCGAAATGTTGTAGGAAAATGACCGCACATTCTGCAAGTTCTCCAAGACTCCAAAATAGAGAATTATCTAGACCCATGAGAGCATTTGGCCAAAACCACATTACCAGTCCTAAAAAGAAAATGTGAAATAAAACAGCCTAGTCAGTTGCAAGCAAATGAATCTATTCTTCTGAGATTCAATATTGATGATCGAGGGCCATCTGGACCCAATATCAGAAAATAGAGCCAAATGAGGGTGGGGAAACACCACGTTCTCACAGGAGACACCGAAAAATAAACAGGAGTCTCTCTCCGTGGTAAGCTGTTCTGAACACGACTGTCTCTTGGTCATTAGAATCTCATTTCCATTAACTACAGTAAAAAGGGAAAAAGGCAAAATCAGAATTGAATTTCCTAACCTCTTCTCTCTGCCTCACAAAAATAGTTATCTTATTTCTAAAATAATTTTCTTTGTTGTCATTTTTCACCCCTGAAAATAATCATTTTTCAATAAAAATAGTAAAACCTGTACTTCCAGTGAACTATGGCAGACTGAACACACTTGTTTATCTCCATCTCTTCCTGAAATACCACTAAAATGACAGTAATGGAATTATAAAAAGTCATGAACTCATAAGGACAAAGAAAACAGGATAGGGGATGACAGCCAACAAGAAAAGATATCAAGTTTTGGGTGATAGAAAGCAGACAGATGAGTGTAAACATTGAGAATAGTACAAACAGCTGAAACCTGCTGACTTAATAAGAACTAAGTCAATTTATGCTGCAGAACTCAGAAAGGCCCAGATTTGAAGGCACCTGCTACTTCAAGGCATCAGTACATATAATGACTTGAAAACAGAAGTGCTGGGAAAGCTTCCTAAAGAGCCCTGAGACCCCAGGTGCCCTTCCCCCAGCCCAGACGGCCTGGAGACTGCCCCTCTTCCACCTTGGCAGCAGAGAGGCAGAGGCTGCCTTCTAGATGGGCTGGTCCCTAGATGGTCTGGATATGGGGACACCAGGCCACGTGAAGCTGAAGGCATGGCGCCATACTGAGAGCAGGGAAGGGAGAGTCTGTGTGCTGAGTGTTGTGATGCCCCACTTGCTTCTCCTCCAGGGCCCTAAACTTGACAGCCTCCAGGTAGGAGCTGTAGGGATTTTTATCTAAAGAAACTGGCCCGTTCAAAGGAAGAGACATTCTGATGCTGAACTCTTTCCCCACCCGTATGGCATGGCCAGTCTTTACTTGAATACCAGATGGCAAAACCACCAGTTCAGAAGCCCCACTCACGGACAGCATCCCCAGAAACCTCTGCGGTGCCTCACGACAGACAGCCAAGAGTCCTCACATATTAGAAGAAAGCCACTAACTTGAGTCGGAATAAGTAAACGGTGAGGAATGAGTAAACGCGTAGAAAACAGAGAGTGAAGTGAGCAGAGTGAAATGCAAATGGATACGCAATTAATATTCTCAGAGGTGAGAGGTTGATTTGGCACTCCTGAAACAAGAATACAGGATTAATTTTTTTTAAAGGAGGATTCAGAAAACAATTTTTTTTTAAAGTCCTTGAAACTAAAATTACAGTTTTTAAAAAATGTTAATGCAATAGAAGGTTTAGGAGATGAAATTGAGGAAATGTCCAAGAAACCCATATTAAAAAGAGAGAAAATAGTAAAGAAAAGATAAAAAGTTTAGGAAGATTAATCAAGGAGGTCTAATATTTAAACAGTAGGAGTGCCACAAGGAGGAAGGCAAAGCAGATGAAGGGAGGTGATTGAAAGCATTGGTTTTTTTAGAAAAATGTCCTGAGACCTGAAGGCCATTGGTCACTAGATCGAAGTCCACCAAATGCACAGTCCCATGAATGCAAATAATCCTTCACTAAGGTGTATCACCATGAAATTCTTAAGAGACCAGGAATAAAGGGAAGAATCTAAAATGTTCTTGCAATGATGAGGAAGAAATAGGCCACATACAAAAGGAAGAAGGAAGACAAGAAGAAGGAGAAGATAGCGAGGAGAAGAGGAGGAAGAAGGAGGAAAAGAGGATTTTTATTATTATTAGGGTTCTTAACAGCTACGTTAGAAGCTAGGTAACAAGGGAAAACTGCCTTCAAAAGCTTGAGATAAGATTACTTACAACCTGGAACTCTATACACAGCCAGGTGATTAGTTGTGGGTGAGGGCAAACTCAACAGTTTCACTTATGCAAGGAGGAACTTACTCACATAGAGCTTTTCCCTGGATGTTACTGAGCAACTGAGGTAAGAGAAGAGAGGACTCTAGCACAGCTGCCTGCAGTTTAAAAAAGTGAAACTTCTTTATGTGTGTTACTGCATTAATGAAAGTTTGATACCCCATGCAAAGATCTGTCATGTGAAACAAAGAAATGTATCAAATAAGATTACACAAGTGGTTGTTTTTTTTTTTTCTAATGAAATAACCACCACTAACTTCAGAAAAAAACAAAAAGGTTTACAACAAAATTAACATATCAAAGTGAAGGGCTCTGGACATTTACAAAGTCAAAACAATATAAAAACTGAATACTATTTTAATCTACCCCCCTTCCCACCCAAACAACCTTCATACACTTTTCATCAAGAGAGGGCCTACTCTTCTATTAAGTTAAAGAGGAAAGGTAAATTCTAGAAAATCAACTATTTGACAAGCAACTTTTTCTCAAGGGAAGCACAGATTTCTTTTTAACAAGACCCTGGATTTTGAAGGCTGGACTGAGACACTGTGAGTGTGTCTCTTGGATATCAGGGCTCCTGGAGCTGAGGTTGGGATTTCTGTTATGGCTCGACTGGCTTTCAGTTGTGGGCTTCTTGCCTTGTCACTTCAAACGGACGTTGAGACCAGCTTTGCCGGCTTGTCTCAATCATCAAGTTGTGTGCACGGCCACTGTCCTCTCTCTCACTAGGATATGGGTCTGGCTGCTTTTAGGAGGAAGACAGTAACCGCCCCAGCTGGGTGGTACAGGGTTAAGGTGGGGGCTTCAGGGACCCAGGCTCCATCTCTCTGCTGGCTCTGCCATCTTCAGAGGTAATACTGGGGAGCAGCGAAGTGTGCACACTTGAGCCAGGCTGCCTGCGATAAAATTCCAAATCTGTCATTCACTGGATGTGCCATTCCTCTGTCTCTCAGTTTGCTGATGTCTCACAGGCGGCGCGAGTGGTAAAGAATCCGCTTGCCTGTGCAGCAGATACAAGAGACCCAGGTTCAATCCCTGGGTCGGGAAGATCCCCTGGAGGACAGTGTGACAACCCACTCCAGTATTCTTGCCTGAAGAGTCCCAAGGACAGAGGTGCCTGGCGGCTACAGTCCATGGGGTTCCAAAGAGTCAGACACCACTGAGCACTTGTCACCTATGTGGGAATAGTGGTTGTGCCTGGTGGGCTGCAGTCCATGGGGTCACTGAGGGTCGGACACGACTGAGCGGCTTCACTTTCACTTTTCACTTTCATGCACTGGAGAAGGAAATGGCAACCCACTCCAGTGTTCTTGCCTGGAGGATCCCAGGGACGGGAGAGCCTGGTGGGCTGCCGTCCACGGGGTCGCACAGAGTCGGACATGACTGATGCGACTTAGCAGCAGCAGCAGCAGCAGCAGCAGGCACTCTGTCAGGTCACTGTAAGATAATAGGTGTGAAATACCTTGAACACTGCCCGACATAATAACTGCTTTTATGTGGCAATGAGCACCACTGGCCCAGAGGTTTCTCTCTCCCACTGATCAAGATGCCTACTTAACCTAAACACTTTGTAGCCCACATGGAGGGCTCTCTTTACATTCACAGCCAGACATGTGCCCTCCTCCCATTGCCTGAAGCTAAATCCTGTGTCCTCAACCGGTTCCAAGGTCACAGGAAGATGCAGTCTTCGTTCTAAGCACTCAAGAGTCCCCTGAAAAAGTCATCACCAGCAAAGGTGGCATTACTGGAGGACAGCTAGCAGTCCTTGCCACTATACCCAAGTTAGACGTGTGATGCCAAGTTCTACATTTATACAGTAAATCCAAAGATAAAAATATCAAAGCATTGATCTACCAGTGCCCTCATAAGGTGTTTTACATTTTGCTTGTTTTGCCCTGATTTTTCCTCAATTCAGAGATTAGTTCTCTTCAACCGTATTCGAAACAGGAGAGGTGACAGGTCCTACCACGGGAGCACGTAGGAGACGCCACTTACACACTTCTTCCTTAGCTTTACCACAGGGAGTACATTTTTTTAAAGGTAGACATTAAACTCGAGGAGACAAGCAGCTCTAGTTCTATCAGCGCAACTGTGGGATCTTAGAGCCACCAAAGCACAAACAGAGACCGCGTGCACTCACTCACCGTGACCGACTCTTCTGTCTTGTGGAATTGAAAGTTATAAGAACAGTTTTCTTTAAAGCAATATAGAAACTTTCTTTTTTTTTTTTTGCAAACAACTAAATAAAGGCTGGCAAAAACAATAGGTTCATTTTTTACTGCAGATCTTCAAATTACAGGAAACTTGTCTCTTGGCCAATTTGGGCTGGCTTGGAGCCAAAATAGATGTCTCCAATCTCATCCTCACCCTTATACTTATTGTGGGCAAGATAAAAACCCTTAATTTTAAAAACTCAAGCCAAGCATTGGGTAAGAGACAGTGTGGCTCCCTAAACCACACTGGTCATGGGAAAAAAATTGCATTACTTGACACTCGTTCATTTTTTCAGTCTCTAGAAATCAAGTACTGAGAGCATGAAACTTTTTTTAAAAAGTCTCAAATATTTTGATAGTCTATCATAAATCAAGTTTTAATAACGAGAGGGACATATGAGAACAATCCATAAATGTGAAAAGACTCACTGGTTACATATTTCTGAGCGATGGCTTTCTCTAGGTGGGTTGGTTAAGAAGATCAGCAGGCATCTTTCCATTTCAAAGCACAAAAGACATGTCTTCTGTTTTTAGCCATGTCACCCTCCCCCTTTTTAATTAACAAGATTAGAGATCATTTGGCAAATTATAACCATAAAAGTGAATATTGTGATTGGCTGATGTTTTATCACTTGAAAAATAAATCTCACTGCTTCTCTCCCTGTGTACTTCATAAACGTTGCTTCCTCTTCATATTTATCTTGTTTTCAAAATCCATTATGCCATTGTCATTTCATTGAAATAAAAAAACCATCTTAATTACACAGGGATGGATTATAAATCTAGTTACCCCTGTCTATATATGTTCTTTTTTTTATAATGACTACAGCTATAGGTCTAGTTCTGCACACAGAAGATCAAAATGGGTTTTACTGGGTTAAAATTAAGACTTGCCAAATCGTATATCCTGATAGACAAAACAAAGCAATATGCACATGTCTAATTTACAGTAAAAATGTGATCTTGGGCTGACGAAAGAATGCAGAACTTGTTAAGTCAAAGGCTTTGGAAGACGCAATGGAAGCTTCACTTCCTCCCCAACCAGGTTAAATTCAGCAAGTATAGATCATCCTTCCAACAGGAATTAGAAAACACTGCAGTTGATGATGTTACAGGGAGAGTAGCTCTTGCAGCCTAACTTGCCATAAATGGCCTTTCATAAGATCCGAGTCCGCTGCGTATCCTGGGAATTAATCACAAGGAGACACCACCTCTTAAGTATTAAACACCCTCTAAATGGAAAAAAAAAAGGCTGCATGCCTAAGCACTGAGATTTGATTCACTTAGTATGAACTTTCATCATTTATTAAAGTGGTTTCAATTTTACTTGTGTGATGTCTGTGCATTTCTGGAGAAATAAATATCCAGAATTATTTTTTCTTTTAAGATGAGGGTGCACAATATGCTCCTTATTCCAAAGGCAAGCTGCATGGCACTTTGCTTATGAAATGAAGATTCCCATTTTTTAAAGGCTGATTGCAAGAGGAAAAAAAGCCCCTGATGGTAAGTTGTACTTTAATACACAGCGGGGACAGATGTGTACTGAGGACAGCCTGCGGCAGGCGCTGGGCCCAGAGCGGATGGCCAGGGAGGCTCCAGGTGTGGGCCCTCGACCCAGGGGGAGGCAGGTGAGGACTCCAGTAACTGTGATCTGATGAGATCGAGGGCTGTGGAGCTGAGGGATGGGGCTGGGGTTGATTTAGACCCCTGGGAAGCCTGAAGGCTGGGCCGCCCGTGCGTGGGTAACTTCCCAGCCACACACAGAGGGCCTGGCTCAGTGCCCAGCACCTCCACCTGCTACCTGGTGGAGCAGGGCAAGGGCAGGGACGCTGCTGCTGGTGAATGGCTCCAGAAGGGGCCCTTGTCCTGAAGGTGGAGTCGAGCCAAGCCAGAGAGAGCCAGCGCGGCCGCCCCTCGGGCCCAGGTCCCCAGCGAGTGTCACTAGGACACGCAGGAGCTGGCAAGCAGAGGAGGAGCCCTGGCCCTGGGGTCCCTGGTGCTGGATCCACACCCCTGCCCCTCCTGCCAGGGGCCCCAGGACTTTCAAGTGAGACCACTGCTCAGCAAAAGCCCGTTGAGGGGAGCATGCCGCCTGCTCCAGAGACATTCACAGACCTCACTTGGTGCCAGGCTCAGAGCAGACAGCAGGGGCCCTGAGATGGGGCAGCCAGTCGGGTGGGGGACCATGGAACAGAGATCTCTGGGGACGTTCTAAACACCTCCCCTTCATCCCGCCCTCCTCTTCCTCCCTGGGTGACCATGAATGTCATCACGTTATCTATTAACGATTATAATCGTACCAAGTCAGGACAGAGGGGCTCCACTCCTCAGCTCACAGCCGTGAAGTTTACCAACTCTCTGTCCAGGGGATAAATTACCATTGCTGATGTCTTGTTCATGTACGCAGAGCATTTTTCCTCAAGATAACTGCTCTTTTTCCTTTTAATCATCCAACCAAAGAATTTTTTTGTTAAACCAGCTTGATTTTCTAGAACATGCCGAATATTTTGGGATCTGAAGAGTAGGTTAGAAGCCATTATTAATGATTAGATAGAAAAGATATTTTTGAGCCCTGAAGGGAAGCCCAATTTCTCCTCCTTTGTAATCCCCACAGGGTGACCACATAACTGTATACTCTCTTGTGGGTTGCACTCAATGAGAAATGGGCCCCCAATGGTTTATTTAAAAGTGTATTGTTGAGGATAATGGTTTCAGATTAAGTTTTTAGGCTCCGTGATCACCACTGTTGTTCCGTGGACTAATTGTGTCTACCTTAGGTTCGCTAATGTGGGCCAATCAAGTTCATCACATGAGACAATATTTCTAGTGGTTGTTTTCCTAGGTTTTCCCCTCCACAATGGTACCAGTGGGTATTGAGTAACAGTATAGAAAAGGAATGATTAATTCAAAGTTCAGGTGCACGACAGGGTCAGAAAAGAAACGTGCCTGGATAGAGTGAGCATTTCAAGATGAATTTGTGGCTCGAAACATCATTTTATGATACATTTTCTATTTTGTTGTCAGGGGAAGTCTGAAGGCAGACACACTAGTGATCCAGCGTTTTGGTGCCATGCTCCATGATGGGCTTTTCATAAAAATTAGCTGACATTGTCGTGAGCACACAAGGAAATTTATAGCTTTCATACTGGACTGCCGCTCCCAGAGCAGTTTCCAATCACTTGGGCTTTTTATTAAGTTTATTGTTCTTTTATTGTTCAGTGGAGTGTAAGCAGTGAGATTACAAGTAAATGTAAGTTCCGCTGGATATGAAGGTGAGCCTGTAGAATTAGGAGAGGAGCAAGCGCAGGAAGGCAAACATTAATGTGAATCACCGGCGATACGAGACACCAGCAGTGGACTTTCCTGCCACCTGCTTATGCACAGAAGTTGGAGAACTGACATTCCGCTCACATTAAAGCTTCCCCAGAAAAGCCTCCGAGAAGAGGTCGTCGTGCTGAGACTCAGGACGGCCCTTCAGTTTGTAATGTGAAGGAAGGGCGTCGTTTTTGTCCCTCTTCCAAGTTCCTTTTTGGTTTGTTGTCGCTGTTTTTCTTTTTTAAATTCTGCTTTCTTTTTAATTGGAAGATGATTACAAAGTCGTGTTGGTCTCTGCCATCCATCAACATGAATCAGTCCCAGGTGTACACGTCCCCTCCCCCTCGAGCCTCCCGCCCATCTCCCCCCACCCCACCCCACTGGGTGCTCACAGAGCACTGACCTGGGGCTCCCCGTGCCACAGGCAAACTCCAGCCGGCTATGTAACTTACATACGGTAATGCGTGCGTTTCAGCGCTGCTCGCTCCAGTCGCCCCACCTTCACTCTCCCACCGTGTCCACACGTCTGTTATCTGGGTCTGCGTCTCCACCGCTGCCCTGCAGACAGGTTCATGAGCACCCTCTTTCTAGATTCCATACCTATGCGGTTTTTCTTCTTGCTTCCTCGCCTGGCAAGTGTGCCATGCCGCATCATGAACATTCCTGCCAAACCCTGGTGAGGACCACCTTAGAAAACTTGAGTATCGAGCTTGCGTCCCTCTCTAGAACCAATGAGACCAAGGGGAGAAGAACCAACTTTCTTCTACTACTTGAATTTAGTACCATAAGCACGGGGCCACTTAATTTATCATTTCGTTTTTATTTATTTTTCCCCAAAGAGATGGTCCTCTGCGTCACTAAAGTTTTAAAGCTTTTTTTTCTTTTTTTCAGGAGTTGACTGAAAGTTGTTATTTGGGGCTTGTTAAGATGAGAAGAGTGATGATTTGAAAGGAGGGGGAACTGTGAGTCTCTAAGGTCCTTCTCGTATCTTATCAGTCAGGAATCACCCAGGTTAAGAAGATGACCTTTTAATTTTAGTGGACATCTCTGTGCAAACACTGTGGGTAGCCAACTGAGGAGGGAGGAAAAGGACCAGACAAGCTCCAGCTGCAGAGGGCCAGACTCGGGATCCCAGCAGGGCCACCTGCAAATGCAGGCTTCTGCGTCTACACCACCACACTCACTCCACGGCCCTGAAACAGTCCACAGCGAAGAAGAACTGGAATAATCCAGAGAAAGCAGGGCCCAGTTACCACATGTCCGAAGTCCATGGACTTTGAGATTATCTTCCTAAATATAGCTTTTTTTAAACCTGCATGTTTGACTTGGAGTAAAAATTAACATTCAGTTTATTAAAGAATAAATCTATTCTTGAGTTACGGGCTCAGGCAGTGAAGAATCTGCCTGCAATGCAGGAGACACAGGTTCAATCCCTGGGTTGGGAAGATCCCCTGGAGAAGGGATGGAGAAGGGATTGGCTACCCAATCCAGTATTCTTGCCTGGGAAATTCCATGGACAGAGGAGCCTGGTGGGCTACAGTCCATGGGGTCACAAAGAGTCAGACATGACTGATTAACATGTCTACTCTCACTTCATATTCTTGAGATATGTACTACCAAACACCGACAAGGACTTGATTGGGAAGAGCTAAGTGGACACCCAGCTAGGGTGCACAGCCCCTATCGACAGGGCCCCATAAGCAAGAGGATCTGTGCTATAGTGAGACAGGGCAGCCCTTTCTCCAGCTATGGACGAGACCTGGACCAGAGCTGGGCAGCCTGTCCTCCCAGGCCCCAGCCCTGCTCCGTCCTGCAGCTCCCTAGCACTGTGCCAGACCAGAAGGACGTGGATGGATCATGGAAGTTGGGAACTTGCCCTCTTCACCCCTGGACCCTCAGCAGGCAGAGCGGGCTCATGCTGATTGAGTGAGGGCTGGCACCACGTAACCTTTCCACACTGGCTGTGTGTTTGCACTTGGACCAATCCAGGGGGCACTGGTTTGGTCTGAGGATTGCAGTGAAATGCTGAGTCATTTTGAAATAGCTTCTTTCAGAAAACAGACCACAGGGTTTGTTTGATGATTCCAAGTTTCAAAGAATTTTTGAGCAAGTGGTTATAAGACGGGTTGTTGGTGTTCAGTTGGTAAGTTGTATCCTACTCTCCGCAACCACATGGACTGCAACAAGCAGGCCTCCCTGTCCTTCACCACCTCCCAGAGTTTGCTCAGATGCATGCCCATCGAGTCGGTGATGCTATCCAACCATCTCATCCTCTGTCACCCCCTTCTCCTCCCGCCTTCCATCTTTCCCAGCATCAGGGTCTTTTCCAATGAGTTGACTCTTTGCATCAGGTGGCCCAAGTACTGGAGCTTCAGTTTCATGATTAACTGGTGGTGAATAGTCATTACATTAATATTTTCATAAGTGGATAGTGTTTCATCCATTTCCAAGAAGACATAGTCAGCACAAGTCTGAAGAGAGATGAACTCTTTGTCTCATTGAGTTTTTTAACCATCCTTCAAACAGCTCTTTCTCCACCAGGGCCCCTCATGAAGCTGATGACCAGATCTACCTGTCCCTTGAGGTTTCCTCAGCCATACCCCAGACCACACCTGGGCGTGAACTGGGTGCTCACCTCGGTGTAACAAACCTCACCTCCCTCTGTGCGCCGACCTCCCCTCCACGCCGCCCACCATCCAGAGCCAACCCAGGCTGTTCACCCCACCAGCCCCACCTTGCCTCTCACACGCTCCATGGTCTGTGACTTTTGGCGCCTCCTCCCTACTGCGCTCCAAGTCAGATTGTGCATTTGGTCCAGGTTAGAACCTTCAGTGCTCCCATCGCCTGTCAAAAAAAGAGCAACCTCCTTACCCACACAGCCAAGACACTTCCACGTCTCATCTGACTGCCCTTCCAGCCTTTCCCTTCCAACTGCTCTCCCTGGATCTGATGGTGTACCAGCCAGACTGGAGCTCGGCCTCCCATCAGCCCTACCCAGATGCACAAGCCTAGGGACCAGCAATGGCATCTTAGAGAAACCCTTGCCCGTCTCCTTAGCCTAGCGTTCCTCCAGCCCTCAAAGGCCCTTTCAAATTCCCCTTCTTTGCCTCTTTCCTGATCTTCCCAACCAGCGGGAATGTTCTCCCTCCTTCGAGTCCCCTTGCGCTCCCGCAAACCTTCACCATCCTATCTTCCCCTCATCCGTTCCTGCATCCAGCTCACACTTGCCCCACCAGCAGCTTCTGGGAGTTTATCAGTTGGGTCCTGAGCTCTTGGAGGAGAGAAACGGACTGATCTGTCATTAAACTTCCTGGGCCTGGCTCAGTGCCTGGCTTACAGTAGGTTTTCCAAAACTGCTTTCTGGATTAAAACTGAACGGAATACAGAAGCAGTTGTTATTTAACAAGACGGTGCTTCAGAATATATTGTTCATCAAAAGAACGAATCGTTGCTCCCATTCCATAAACAGGGCTAGAATGAATGGGGGAGCCCCAGCCATTTGCAATGTGATTCCCTTTGCAAAAACCCAGGCTGTGAGGAGCTTCTGCCCTGAGCAGCCCCAGCCTTCAGCCCCCGGGCAGGCAGTCTTTAGCCTCTGGGCCTGGGAAGCTGGGCTGAGGCCAGCCCTGCAGGCAGCGAGGGAAGCCCACCCATTTTGCATCTGTGCAAACCAGTGCTAGCAGCAATATTCATCTTAATTTTCTCTTTAAACCCTTGAGTTGCGTTACAGCCTCCATTGTGCTGGTGACAGACAAATGCCTTGCAATAAATCAAAGTTAGGGTGACTGATACACTAAACACCTTTGCTTAATGATGTGATTGTTTCTTATCTGCAAAGTAATGTCACTTACGGCTTTGCTATTTATAGTCAATGTAGTGTTAGACCATTTTATGCCCCTGATGCCTCTGTGGCCAGCCCATTAGCTGCGATTATGGACCAAAGGGGATACAGCCGCCGAAAGCCGGGAGGAGAAGCCTCCGGAGTGTCACAGCACCTCCACCCATGAAAACTCACTACTGGTCCACGTTCACCTCCATCTCTCCCCAGCCCGGGTGAGGAGTAAGACGCCAGCTGATATCGTTCGTCTGTGTTTCACCTGTGTCAGGACTGAGCATCTTCGGGACAGCGTGATGGATAGTAAATGTTAAAAATAAAACAAAAGGCGAGGGGCCGCCTCCTCTCTGGCACATGCCCAGCCCAGCAGGGCTCAGGCAGGTGCAGAGAACAGGGAGGGACGGCCGTGCGGGCAGGTGTCCCGTCGGGCTGGCCTGACTGCCATCATTCATTATTCGCTAGGCATTGCCCAAACTATTCTCTTTGAACAGGGCATCGGTGGGGAGAGCAGAGTTCACTTGGGCCTCCCTCCTCTGCTCTGTCCCTGCAGTGAGAGGCTTCTCCACCAACTTCAAAGGCGGCCCCCAGGGTGGGACCAGGGCTCCAGGGCTCCTTCCACACCAGGCTCCTGGCCTGGTGCCTCTGCACAGGCTCTGAAACCTCCCTACCACCCTAGACTCCAGGTTTAGACAGCTAGGGACCCAGAGTCCTGGCTACTCTAGGGAGAAGGACCAGAGGAGCTAGCAGCCTGTTGGCAGCGCTGGAGAAATCCTCTCTAGGATGCTGGATACTGGGGCACCAGCTGCAGGGGTTGGAAACCATGCCAGGCCCTTGGGTGCCACTGCCCCAGGAGCAATGCATTCACCTGACAAGTAACGACAAATTGTGTCTCCAAGTCCTAAACCCCAGTACCCGTGAATGTGACTTTACTTGGAAACCAGGCTCTCTGCAGATGTGATCAAGTTCCAATGAGACCACACTGGATTAGGGTGCACCCTAGTGCAATGGCAGGGCTTCCCCCGTGGCTCAGTGGGAAAGAATCTGCCTGCAGCGCAGAAGACACGGGGGCACGGGTCCTGCAGCGCAGAAGACACGGAGGCACGGGTCCTGCAGCGCAGAAGACACGGAGGCACGGGTCCTGCAGCGCAGAAGACACGGAGGCACGGGTTCTGCAGCGCAGAAGACACGGAGGCACGGGTTCGATCCCTGGGTCGGGAAGATCCCTGGAGAGGGTCATGGGTGGCAGCCCACCCCAGTATTCTTGCCTGGAGAATCCCATGCAGACAAGAGCCTGGCGGGCCACAGTCCATGGGGTCGCACAGAGTGCGTGAGCATGCACGCACTTGTGCAATGGCTGGTCTCCTATACAGAGAGGGACATTTGAGAGACAGAGACGCAACAGACGCACCACATGGCGGCCAAAGAGCACGACAAGGGATGCAGAGAGTGGAGGGGTGTGTCTACAAGGCTAGGATGCCAGGCGTTGCCAGAAGCCACCAGGATTTGGGAGAGAAACCTGAAACAGTCTCTCCCTCTGAACCTCCAGAAGGACGCAACGCTGCCGACACCTTCATATCCGACTCCTGCAGTTGGTAGCACACCGTTAGTACATCATTATTGCCGCTAACACAGGGACCAAGTCTCTCCACCGCTCAGCAGACGGCGATCAGGCAAGCCCCCTGGCGGGAGTAGAATGATAACCCCCCCAACCCTGGCCACATCTGCTCTCAGGGACTTCCACTCAGAGGTGGAAGGGCTTCTGAGAATTTGGTGCCAGACACAGGGACTTAAAATATAGCCCTCATAGCTAAAAACAAACAAATATCGTCTACTGTGGATGTGTATTTTTGTGTTTTATGCATTTGTCCTGGACTCCGAGGCGCACCATGCCATTAATTTTCTTTTGATGTTTTGCAAAGAACACTTTCTGTGTTTCTCTTGCTAACTACCCACCATGGTGCATTCATCCCATCCAGGCTAGCATGTTTCTTGAGCACATGGAGTCTGGCTCACTCATCCCTGTCCTTCCCCAGTCCTGGTCCCTGGGGACATGACCCATCCTTCAGAGTCCTGGACCTTTCTGCCATTTAACACGAGTTTTCACACAGTTTCAGTCAGGATGCATCTGGACACAAGACATAGGAGCTGGCTCAAGGTGGCTCCATAATGGAGCTCCGACTTTTCCTCACGGAAGGAGGCAGGTAAAGGGCAGGTCCAGGGGTGAGGAAGTCAGAAGCACAGCTGCCCCACACACACAAGGACCTTGGGTCCCCATCCTGCCTTCCAGCCTCTTCAGAGGGCTGGTACCTGGTTGGGCTCCCTGTACCCCTCGGTGGGGAAGAGCTGTCTAAAGAGACGGAGGGGAAGGAAGAGTGACAGGAGTGTCACAGATATAGTTCATTTGAGCTTAGAGATCAGTATCTCACAGTAAATCCCAAGTTATAACATTTAAGGAAAATTCAAGGAAATAACATAGAGGCTTATTGTGGATAATATTATCCATATCATCCACAATAATAACAAGACAGAATTTTATAAATAACAGATGCAGTAGTCGCTCATCGTTTTCAAAATCCGCTTTGAAAAACCAATGTGGCTTCTGGGACAGGGGTCGAGGGTGTCTTTTGTCGGCAACACCCGCAGCCCGATAACCCAGAGGTCCCTGCACGAACAGGTGCAGCGGTCAGAGGACACGTGTGATGAGTGAAATCGGCGGCGTCGACCGCGATTCAAACCGTGTGGCAGCACTCAGGAAAGGAAATCTCTCGTACTTTCACATTCTCACTTACAAAAATCGCAAATGCTACAAACTGTTAAACCTTTAAACCAAATGTGATGTTTCAGAGGTCTGACACTAACAAGAACATTTTAATTAAAAAGTAAGCTGGTGGGAAGGCTTGTAAAATTCTGTGAGGTCAAAAAGATGTTTTAAACATGCAGGGACCCTTTGGGGGCAGGGAAAAAAAGGGATTTTGCAATAGTAATAGCTCTATTCCATTTTAATATTTTTGAATGTAGTGGTGTTTCTTAATCCCGTTTCAGAGAAAGCAAGATTTATCACTGATTATGTAGTGGTAACAAATGGTGAGGGAAGTGCTGTAAACACTGCTCTAGCCTGCATTTTATTTTTTGGTGATATCTTTCCGCTTCTGGTTGAAAACAGGAATAAATTAAAGGTGATTGCGTGGGACTGCCTTATGCTTACTCAAGAGGGCTTGTGGTGGAGGGCAGCCCCATAGCAGGTCCATGTTCCAAAGGGGGACGCCGGGGCATGTTCATTCTTCTAAGCAGCCTCAGCGCTAAGCTCACCATTACAGTGTTTTTTTTTTTTTCATTCAGATCCAAATTAGCAAGTGTTATTAAAGACTTTCAGTTATTTGGCTAAGAAATGGCTCCCTTTAGGATGAATGCTCTTTATTCAACCTTTCAATGTCAGTTATCATTTTTAAAGCAGCTTGACCTGGAAGCAGGCAGCTGAAATTGTGGGGACTGTTAATGACAGTTTTATTGGGCACGATGCTTATGGTTCACATTTTGAGGTCTGTATGTAATTGATCTTTCTCCCCTACATGAGAAACACAGCAATAAGCTGGTTGCAGTGCCACATTATAGATATAGAGAAATAATAATGATGTCACCTTGAGATTCAAAGATCGTGGAATAGTAATAGTCTCCTACCTCATTTCTCCCAACTGTGATGACCTCTCCAATACTAAATCTTAACAGTCTCAGCATTATTTTTGAATTATTCATGCTCGCCTTTTCCCTCTCTACAAAATCAAGGAAAACGAATGCATCATGCTCTGTCAGCTCCACAGGTATTTTGGTAAAAGTATAAAATGTTATTTGGTATCACACACAAAAAAAGGGGGGAGCCAGAGTACAAGCAGCAGGCTTACCTTGAACAGAAACACACACACACAAGCAAAACACACACAAAAAATCATCTGTGAAGAAAGAGTGAGTGTGTATTCCTAGCAATTAGAAATAGATTATTGGCTAATCATGTTTTTATCTGGAGAGTGAGATGTTTCTGGCTTTTACTTAAAAGTGCACACTAGAGTAGATTCTAGAGAAGCGTGAATTGGGAGTTTCGGGTTAACAGATGCAAACTATTATTTATAGAATGGATTAACAGCAAGGTCCTACTGTATAGCACAAGGAACTGTGTTCCATACCCTGTGATAAGCCATAGTGGGAAAGGGTATAAATCACTGAACCCCTTTGCTGTACAGCAGAAATTAACACTACATTGTAAATCAACTCTACTTCAATTTTAAAAAAAAGTAGATTCTATCAGCAGTCTGCCCCCAAATTATGCTAATAAGTAACTAAGACGTCTGTGCGCTCTCTATGCTGGCCAGTTACAGCCAATGTTAAATGTAAAGCTTTTGCTTTTAAAATATCAAATCAGCATATATTTCTTATTTTAATTCAAATTAGGTAGAGAGAGCAGCTTGACAGCTCTCCTAGTTTAGCCAGCCGGGAGGATATGGAAGCGCTACAGTTTTATTCCAGTGATGTGTCTCATAAAAAGCGCGTGTGGGAATAAAATAAAATGCATGTAAATGTAAACTCAGGCAGGTACCCTGATCCATCTGTAGCTCTTGACCTTTAAGTTCATGATGAAAAACAAATGTCAAGCTTTCAGAAGACAGGAGGCTCCCTGGCTTTGCTGGGTGGTGCTCACTGTCGCACAGGCTGTATTAATTTAGTATAGCATCAATAACCTTGAAATCAGGATTTTTCACGAAAAACTCAGGTTTATGTTTACTCAGAAACCAAAGGAAAAAGGCAACTTCATTTAAAGGAGCCCCCGTGGCAAGTGAGTGCCGCTCACCACTCCAGATTTTTGGAGCCGCTCTCCGGCTTCCATGGCAACAGATACTTAAGACGATGAGGACCCAGAGATGTTCCTTAAAGAGTCTTTTCATTTTGCATATAATTCTAATTATAGATGTGATGTGCTCGTTTGGCTAAGTAGACCACACCTGGAGAGGAGGCATGGTCAGTGACTCCTCTTACTGAGCAAGGCAGACACCCCCCAGGGGGGATGAGACAAAGCCCTTTTTGTGGGGCAACAGGAGCTTCGTTCTCATTAGCAAAATGCACTTTTTTTTTTTTTCTGAGAAAGAAAGAAATAGAAATCATCCATTCTTCTCGCTGGACTCTGGACGTAAGCCTTTCCGCAGGAGGAGATGGGGGCCGTTCTGCGGCAGATGAGCTGTGCACGGCTTCCGCTCCCACCCGCCCCATGGTCAGAAGAATAGTGGGCCTGGTGGAATCACACAGCAAGGCCTTGATACCTTCACAGTCCTCAAGTCAAGGATCAACCTTCAGGGTAGATTTCATGTTAAGTGTGTTCCATGATATTCCAGTTCTCTAAACGCACCCCTGGCAAAATAACTGGTATTTTGTCTTTTCCATTGATAGCAATTTCTCGGTCAAAAAAGAAAAAGAAAGAAAGATTATGAGTTTCTCTCCTCCCTCTCTGGAAGAATAGCCAGCCCACCCTGAGGTAAGGCTTCCCTGCCCAGGAAGAAGTGAAATGCAGCTCTCCATGTTTCAGAGCCTGTCTGAATTCAAGCCCCTTTCAGTGTTGGGCTGGAAGAGCTCAGGAGTGGAGGTTAGAGGCTTGCTCTAAGGAGACACGAGAGCGTATGCTTACCTGCAGCCGAAGAAGCGGGAGTAGCCGGACCTCTGGCTGGTTTACCTCTTGGGCCTGGGGCGGGAGATGATCTTGGAGATGGGTAGTAGAGACGGGCCCTGCCCCCTTGCAGGGGCCTAGAGATAGAATTGCCAGAAGGAACACAGATGTCCTGGCATATTTGCATTTCAGATAAACGATACAGATAATATTTGGGCTGTATTTATTCAAAAAACTTTGTTTATCTCAAATGCAAATTTATCCACCACAAATTTTAATTTTCTGAATCTGGAAATGCTAGGAAGCCACAGCAGGTTTAAGATGGAGGCGCTGTCGTGGCCCTGGGCCTGAGCTCCTTGGCTCTGCGCTGGCTGGGGGAGGTCCTGGAGTGAGCCTTCTCCTAAACTCTAGTCTCTCTCTACCCAACATGATCCAGCAGGCAAGTTCTAAGAATCTTCTTCTTCTGGCTATTCCATGTCTCAAGACCAGGGGCACTCTGCTATTGAGCAGGCTAAATCTCCATTCTGGGGTCTGGCGTGGAAGCACCTCCAGAAGGCAGGACAGAGGAGCAGCCGCCTGATGGTCAGACCAGGTGCCCACCTGAGCCCCTTCCTGGAAACCTACAAAACCAAAGTCAAGATTTTCCTGTTCTCTGGGTCTTCCAGTCAGTATTTGCCCCAGATGGGGCTGGACCAGCCCAGGGCTTTGCCAACAACACTCCACAGAGCCCACAAGCCCTGGGACCACTCTTTCCAGTAACCAGTCCAGTGATGACTTGTTTTTATGCATGCATGAGTGTGTGCAGGCGTGCTAAGTCATTTCCGGTGTGTCTGGCTGTTGCACCCCATGGACTGTAGCCCACCAGGCTCCTCTGTCCATGGGATTCTCCAGGCAAGAACACTGGAGTGGGCGGCCACGCCCTCCTCCAGGCGACCTTCCCGACCCAGGGATTGAACCTGTGTCTCTTGTGCCTCCTGCATTGGCCGGTGGGTTCTTTATCAGTAGCGCCACCTCAGAAGCCTGTCTATTTATAAGCTGGGCTTCAAATCAGGATTCTTCTGCTTCTAGGATTGTTAGAGTCCATTGAACTAGTTGTTGCTCAGTCACTAAGTTGTGTACAACTCTTTGCAACCTCGCGGACTGCAGCTTGCCAGGGTCCTCTGTCCTGCACTATCTCCTGGGGTTTGCTCAAAGATATGTTCATTGAGTCTCTGATGCTATTCAACCATGTCATCCTCTGTTGCCCCCTTCTCCTCCTGCCTTTAATCTTTCCCAGAATCAGGGTCTTTTCCCATGACTTTGCTTTTTGAATCAAGTGGCCAAAGTATTGGCACTTCAGCATCAGTCCTTCCAGTGAATTTTCAGGGTTGATTTCCTTTAGGATTGACTAGTTTGTCTCCTCACTGGTTTGATCTCTAAGGGACTCTCAAGAGTCTTCTCCAACACCACAATTCAAAAGCATCAGTTCTTCAGTGTTAAGCCTTCTTTATGGTCCAACTCTCACATCTGTGTATGACTACTGGAAAACCCATAGCTTTGACTAAACAGCCTTTGGTCAGCAAAGTGATGTCTCTGCTTGTTAACACAGTGTCCATATTTGTCATGGTATTCTTTCTAAGGATCAAGAGTCCTTTAATTCCATGGCTGCAGTCACCATTCACAGTAATTTTAGAGGCCAGGAAAATAAAATCCACTGCTTTCACGTTCCCCCTTTTATTTGCCATGAAGTGATGGAACCAGATGCCATATCCTTGTTTTTCAAATGTTGAGTTTTAAGCCAGCTTTTTCACTCTCCTCTTTCACCTTCATTAAGAGGCTCTTTAGTTCCTCTTCACTTTCTGCCATTAGAGTGGCATCATCTGTATCTGAGGTTGTTATTTCTCCTGGCAATCTTGATTCCAGCTTGTAATTCATCCAGCCTGGCATTTTTCAAGATGTACTCTGCACATAAGTCAAATAAACAGAGTGACAGTGGACAAGAAAAAACAGACTGGTTCCAAATCGGGAAAGGAGTACATCAGGGCTGTATATTGTCACCCTGCTTATTTAACTTCTATGCAGAGTACATAATGCAAAATGCCAGGCTGGATAAAGCACAAGCTGGAATCAAGATTGCTGGGAGAAATATCAATAACCTCAGATATGCAGATGACACCACCCTTATGGCAGAAAACGAAGAAGAACTAAAGAGCCTCTTGATGAAAGTGAAAGAGGAGAGTGAAAAAGTTGCCTTAAAACTCAACATTCAAAAAACAAAGATCATGGCATCCAGTCCCATCACTTCATGGCCAATAGATGGGGAAACAATAAAACCATTGACAGACTTTATTTTGGGGGGCACCAAAATCACTGCAGATGGTGATTGCAGCCATGAAATTAAAAGAAACTTGCTCCTTGGAAGAAAAGCTATAACCAACTTAGATAGCATATTAAAAAGCAGAGACATTACTTTGCCAACAAAATTCCATATAGTCAAAGCTATGGTTTTTCCAGTAGTCATGTATGATTGTGAGAGTTGGACCATAACGAAGGCTGAGTGCCAAAGAATTGATGCTTTTGAACTGTGGTGTTGGAGAAGATTCTTAAGAATCCCTTGGACTGCAATGAGGTCCAACCAGTCCATCCTAAAGGAAATCAGTCCTAAATATTCATTGGAAGGACTGATGCTGAAGCTGAAACTCCAATACTTTGGCTACCTGATGCGAAGAACTGAGTCACTGGAAAAGACCTTGATGCTGGGAAAGATTAAAGGCAGGAGGAGAAGGGGACAACAGAGAATAAAATAGTTGGATGGCATCACCGACTCGATGGACATGAGTTTGAGCAAGTTCGGGAGTTGGTAATGGACAGGGAAGCCTGGCGTGCTGCAGTCCATGGGGTTGCAAAGAGTTGGACACGACCTACAGAGACTGAACTGAATTGATGTAGCCTTCTAGCACTCCTTTCACAATTTTGAACTGGTCCACTGTTCCCTGTCTGGTTTTGACTGTTTCCTCTTGACTCACATACATGTTTCTCAGGAGACAGATAAGGTGGTCTAACATTACCATTTCTTTAAGAATTTTCTATAGTTTGTTGTGATCCACACAGTCAAAGGCTTTATCATAGTCAATGAAGCAGATGTTTTTTTCTGGAATTCCCTTGCCTTTTCTAAGATCCAGCAAATGTTGGCAACTTGATCTCTGGCTCCTCTGCCTTTTCTAAACCCAGCTTATATATCTGGAAGTTCTCAGTTCACACACTGGTGAAGCCTAACCTTGAGCATAACCTTGCTAGCACGTGAAATGAGTGCAGTCATACAGTAGTTTGAACATTCTTTGGCATTGCCCTTTGGGATTGGAATGAAAACTGTCTTTTCCAGTCCCATGGCCACTACCGAATTTTCTAAATTTGCTGACATACTAAGTTCAGCACTTAAGGGCAACTCTTAGGACTTAAACTAGCTCAGCTGGAATTTCATCACCTCCACTGTTCGCAGTGATACTTCCTGAGGCCTACTTGATTTCACACTCCAGAATGTTTGGCTCTAGGTGAGTGACCACGCCATTTTGGTTATTTGGTTCAGTAAGACCTCTTTTGTACAGGTCTTCCGTGTATTCTTTCCACTTCTTCTTAACCTTTCCTGCTTCTGTTAATCCCCTGCCATGTCTGTCCTTTATCACTCCAGTCCCTGCATGGAATGTGCCCTTGGTATCTCCAGTTTTCTTGGAGAGATCTCCAGTCATTCCCATTCTATTTTTTCCTCTGTTTCTTTGCATTGTCCATTTAAGAAGGTCTTATTCTCTGGAACTCTGCATTCACTTGGGTGTATCTTTTCCTTTCTCCCTTGCCTTCCACTTCTCTTCTGGGTTCTGAGCCCAGGAGCAACTGGCTGCCTCAAGAGTCCACTCTGGCTGCCATGCTGGGAAATGGCTGCAGGGAAGCGTGGGGTCCAGAACATTCCCCGTCTCCAGCAGCAGATATTGCTGGAGTCTTGGGCCAACTCTGGATGTACCTGAACCTCTAGCCAACAGGTGAACCTGCCACCCCAAAAGGGAGGAGTGGGGACAGATACCTGCCGTGACCTCCCATAGGCACATGGGGCCTGGAGCCAGAGTACAATCTAAACATTAAGAAGTGTAACTGAATTCCCAAACTATTTGATGTTTTCTATACTCTAGCTTTTGTGATGATGAAATAGAAAATTACCTGTAAAGCTATGGCTTTTAAGTGGCTGGACGTTGGCAACATGTCACTGAATCTAATGCTTATTGCAGTCTGGGGATACTTTCATGGACCAGCAATATTAAAATAAGTGAAAAAAATAAAAACATCTATAATTCATAAATTAGCATGGACTTTCTCCATCAGACTCACTTTTCTTTCCTCATTTCAATATAATCATTAGTTAAGTTGTACAACCAAGATTTTCACATAATTTGTCTTCTAATATCATTAATAAATAAAGAACCAATAACTAAATTATACTGAAGAGAAGGAAATGTGAATATTTTTGTCAAAAATGTAAACTGAATGTAAAAAGGAATAAATTTAAATTATTTGTCATGATTTCAAAAATTATTTTGCTTCTAAAATTCAAAATTAGCTATTAAAATTAAGGGGCAAAACACATTTTAAATATTGAATTGGTGGTTTAGTCGCTAAGTCGTGTCCGGCTCCTTGCAAACCCATGGTGTAGCCCACCAGCTTCTGGTGTCCATGGGATTCTCCAGGCAAGAATACTGGAGTGGGTTGCCGTTTCCTTCTCCAATTATTGAATTAATATATAACTGAAATTTTAATTTATATTTTTGAAAGTTTAATTAAAACATACAAAGTAGTTTGATAAAAATAAAACTATTTGTGGTCCTCCTGGACATTGTTCATCCAGGTGCCAACGTAAAGAAATGGTATTTCACATTGTAGGTTATATCTAGACTTACATATATGCAAATTTGAGACTGCAGATTGTCTAATGTTACAATCCATGCTCCTTAGCAACTGGGTAGTGCTGTGATGAGTGCCATGCGCTTCTGTAAATAAGTCTGGAAACACAGATCAAATATGAACACAAGTAAGAAAATGGACCCTGAGCAGTCCTGGGGAGTGAAACTTCATTAGGCTAGAATCCATTGCACTCCTGCTTAAAGGAGAATCTAACGCGTTAACACATCTGTCTCTGCTCTCCTGAAGCTCTCTGATGCTCGAATCCTGCCTACGCTCCCAGCAGTGTCTGTCTCCAGCACTGTCTGGAGCTTCACCACATACCTCTCTGGCACTCCGACAATGGCCTGCAGAGATAATGTGGGGACTGTGGGGTCTAAATGGTGTCAGACTGGAGTGTATGTTTGTGGACATGGTGGTCCTGCTCAACCAGATTGAAGCCCTGGATCACATGTGTTCTTAAGAAAGTGATGTGTGTGTGTGTACACTTGTGCACACGCACACTCAGTATAGGGGCCCTCTAAGTAAGGAGCCCTCTGAAGTGTTCCTCTGGCTCAGGTCTGTAGGCAGCGCCACTTGAAGGATGGGCTTGTCATCACCCGAGAGGCAGAAGCTGAGGATGAAGTAGGCAGGGAGGAGGTAGAAGGGGGTCAAGCAGGAACTGAGGTTTGAAAATATTGAGTTTGAGATGTCTTTTAGTCACCCAGAGGAGGGTATGTAAGCAGCTATGTGAATGAGTCTGGATTTGGGAGAGACAGCGACTGAGAGAGAGAGCTGGGCTGAAGCAGAGCGCTATTAGCACGTGGTGCTCTGTGACGCCCTGTGACTGGACGGACCAGCAGGGACAGAGGACAGACACAGAAGAGTCCGGGACTGAATCCTGGAGCACAAGACATGCACAGTACAGACAACAAGATAGGGGTCATCCCTGAAAGTGAAACAGAAATAACAAGTATCAGCAGCAGTCACGAAGCAAACGTCAGAACCGCACACTGAACAACAGACTGGTTCCAAATCAGGAAAGGAGTACAGAAAGGCTGTATATTGTCACTCTGCTTATTTAACTTCTATGCAGAGTACATCATGAGAAATGTTGGACTGGAAGAAGCACAAGCTGGAATCAAGATTGCCGGGAGAAATATCAATCATCTCAGATATGCAGATGACACCACCCTTACGGCAGAAAGCAAAGAGGAACTAAAGAGCCTCTTGATGAAGATATAAAATGAGAGTGAAAAAGCTGGCTTAATACTCAATATTCAAAAATCGAAGATCATGGCATCCAGTCACATCACTTCATGGCAAATAGATGGGGAAAGAATGGAAACAGTGACAGATTTTATTTTGGGGGGCTCCAAAATCACTGCAGATGGTGACTGCAGCCATGAAATTAAAAGACACTTGCTCCTTGGAAGAAAAGCTATGACCAATCTAGACAGCATATTAAAAAGAAGAGACATTACTTTGCCGACAAAGGCCCATCTAGTCAAAGCTATGGTTTTTCCAGTAGTCATGTATGGTTGTGAGAGTTGGACCATAGAGAAAGCTGAGTGCCAAAGAATTGATGCTTTTTAACTGTGGTGTTGGAGAAGATTCTTGAGAGTCCCTTGGACTGCTAGGAGATCAAACCAGTCAATCCTAAAGGAAATCAATACTGAATGTTTATTTGAAGGACTGATGGTAAAGCTGAAACTCCAATACTTTGGCCACCTGATGAGAAGAACTGACTCATTGGAAAATCCCCTGATGCTAGGAAAGATTGATGACAGGAGGAAAAGGGGACAACAGAGGATGAGATGGTTGGATGGCATCACTGATTCAATGGACATGAGATTGAGCAAGCTCCAGGAGTTGGTGATGAACAGGGAGGCCTGACATGGTCACAAAGGGTTGGACACAACAGAGTGACGGAACTGACTGACTGTACAAATATCAGAAAGAATGTGGAGAAGTTGGAACACTTGTTCATTGTTCATAAGAATGTAAAATAGTGCAGCAGCTATGAAAATAGTAAGATGACTGTTCTAAATATTTAAAATAGAATTACTCTACACTGAAGCAATTCCACTCTTGGGTATGTACCCCGAAAAACTGAAAGCAGTGACTCAAAAAGAGGTTGCTACACCCAAGTTCATAAAAGCATTATTCACAGTAACCAAAAAGTGGGCACAACCCAACGTCTGTCAGCAGACAAATGAATAAACAAAATGTGGCAAATCCATACAACGCAATATTATTCAGCCTTAAACATGAAGGGAATTCTCACTCAAGTTTTCACAAGCTACAATGTGGATGACTCTCAAAGACATTACATGAAGTGAAATGTCAGTTACTATTGGACGAGTATTGTATGATTCTACTCAAATGAGAAACGGGTGTCACCCACTTTTCAAAAGTCCACATTATGCCACTTTGCTTTTATGCAAGACCTGCGTTAGTATGTATTCTTGCTAATCAAAAGAAATCACTGTCATGAAAAAAGTGAAACCAGCACTCCCCATTTTTTTGCAACAGCCATTGTAGAGGTCGCACACAGTCAGCAGTGAGAGGACCCCCACCAACCTCCTTCCCCGGGAGCGCACTCGGCATCTCGGCATCCAGCCGCCAGAGCTGCGGACTGTGTGTCTGAGCATCTGTGCTTTCTCTCCATTTGTTTTGTGCATCCCTTAGCAAGATGGGTCCTGGGGTCATTGCATCTTCCCTTTACACCATTTTGGCTTCTGACAGGTTTCGTAGGAATGCTCTACTTTCAGACATCAGGGGAAACCTGTACTTAGGGTTAGCCCAACTCAGAGAGACAGAAAGTAGAATGATGCCCGCACAGGGCTGAGGACAGTGGGGTGGGGAGATTTTGTTAAATTGGGACAAAGTTTTAGTTCTGCAAAATGGAAAGAGTTCTGGAGATGGAAGGTGGAGATGCTGTGCATGGTAATGTACACTAATAAATACCACTGAACAGGACACTTAAACATGGGTAATATGGGAAATTTTATGTTATGCATATTTTACCAAAAATTTAAAAAAAAGAGAGAGAGAGATTTTTTAAAAAAAGAATTGGAGGTGAAATGAGGGACCAGGAGACAGGGGAGAAACCAGTGATGCCCCTTGGGCTTGGGCCTGGCTGGTTCCCACAGGTCTGCAGTGGGATGGTGGTCTGTCCAGATGCAGCCATGGGCTGCATGTATTCAAAGAACACAAGATGTTTCCTTCCTACTGTTCTAAGCTTGTCTCACTGCGGTGACTGTCTGTCCTTAGGTTGCTCCTCCAGTTGGGCTCCTAGGTCACTGTTTCTTGGACCCCTAACTTCCTCCTCCCTGGCCAATGGACTTCACACACCTTGCCTGTCTTCCTTTACTTCACTCCCTTCTTAGTTCAACATTTGTGTCTAAGTAATCCTAACCCTCAGAGAAGGCAATGGCAACCCACTCCAGTACTCTTGCCTGGAAAATCCTATGGGCGGAGGAGCCTGGTGGGCTGCAGTCCATGGGGTCGCGAAGAGTCACACACGACTGAGTGACTTCACTTTCACTTTTCACTTTCATGCACTGGAGAAGGAAATGGCAACCCATTCCAGTGTTCTTGCCTGGAGAATCCCAGGGACGGGGGAGCCTGGTGAGCTTCGGTCTCTGGGGTCGCACAGAGTCAGACACGACTGAAGCGACTTGGCAGCAATCCTAACCCTCACTCTCTTGTGCCATCTCCACGCTTCAGATCTGCCGTCAGCTCCTTACCAGCCATGTGACAGATAACTTTCAAAATGAATGATGAAGGAAGGAATGAAGGACCCAGACAACGAACAAGGGAAGGTCTTTCCACTCCTTGTTCCTCTCGAGTCTGCTCTCATCATCAATGGCCCAAAGTGGGTCCTTAGTCTGTAGAAGAAAGTAAGGAAGGAAGAACAGAAGGCCGTTCTGGGGAAGAGGACAAGAGTGCTGGTCAAGAGAAGCTGGCTCTTGCTCAGAAATAATAAGGAGCTCAGCCAATATTTCCTAAGAGGTTCATGCTCCACACATTGACTACTGAACAGTCGCTCTTAATTTAAGAACATGTGGATGCAAGGCTTCCTTGGTGGCTCAGATGGTAAAGAATCTGCCTACAGTGCAGGAGACCTGGGTTTGATCTCTGGGTTGGGAATGACCTGGAGGAGGGTATGGCAACGGACTCCAGTATTCTTGCTTGGAGGATCCCCATGGACAGAGGAGCCTGGCGGGCTGCAGTCCATGGGGTCACAAATAGTTGGACATGGACTGAACGACTAAGCACATGTGGGTGCAAGGAAAACGCATGTCTCCTTTACTCTTTGGGGAGTGTCAGTGAGTACACTTGTGTCACCTGTATATCTATGGAGAACTCTTTAAGAAATAGTCCAAGACCTGGGTTTCCACACAGGGTCTCAAGTTGTGTGGTCTGAGTTACTGATGATGGAGGAGTGGATTAAAATAGCCAACACATGTGTCTGATACCAGCGTGTGAAGGTTAATATGTCCACCTGACTGGGCCATAGGGTGTCCAGATCTTTGGTTAAATGTTGTTCTGGGTGTGGCTGGGAAGGTGTTTCTGGAGGAGATCAGCATCTGAATCAGCAGATGGAGTAAAGGCGATGGTCTTCCATAGTCTGGGTAGGACACATCCAGCCTATCAAAAGGCTGAAGACAGCATGTCCATCAACAGAGGAGTGGATAAAGAGGACGCAGTACACATATACAATGGAATACTACTCAGCCAGAAACAGGAATGAAACTGGGTCATTTTTTAGAGACATGGACGGTCCTAGAGATTATTATACAGAGTAAGGTAAGTCAGACATAAAAATAAATTTCATATATTAACACATATATGTGGAATCTAGAAAAATAGTATAGATCTTATTTGCAAAGCAGAAACAGAGACACAGGTGTAGAGAAGAAATATACGGATACTGTGGAAGAAAGGGGACAGTGGGAAGACTTGGGAGATGGGGACTGACATATAACTATTAATACTATGTTTAAATAGACACCCAGTGATAACCTACTGTATAGCACAGGGAACTTCACTTGGTGCACTGTGGTGACCTGAACGGGAAGGAAATCCAAAAGGGATGGGATATGTGTGTATGTATGGCTGATTCACTCAGGAGAAGATGAACGCACGTCCTTCTACTCCATCATTTTGAATGAAAATGATTCCATTTTTTTTCCATCCATAAAAGATACCCCACGTCCAAGGGCAAAGGCTAAGCCCCAGCAAGAGAGTAGGAAGGGCAAAATCACATTTAGAATCAAACCCCATACCTGCCAGAGACTCTTTGAGGACTCAAACAAAACCTTGTGTGCACCAGGAGTCCCTACAGAGACTGAGTCACACCTGCCTTTGAGTATCTGAGTGTCTCCTGTGGAGGCACGGGTCAGCAGTGGCCTGCCGCAGAGCCAGGGGCTCTGGGAGCAGCAGATCTGGTGTGCCATAAGCCCTCTTGGAGCAGGTCACCATTAACCCCACCATAGAGCTACCGAGCAGATGACCCTCAAACTACAGAACAATTATACCAAATAAATTCTCACACTGTTGAGAAATTCTAGGACTCACAACAGACTTCCCAACCTGGGGATCTGGCAAAGGGACTGAGAACTCTCAGGCTATTTGACTTTGGAGGTCAGTGAGATTTGGTTACAGAGCTTGCACAAGATGGGGGAAACAGACTCTGGGAGGGCACAAACAGAACCTTGTGTGCACCAGGACCCAGGACAAAGAAGCAGTGACCCCACAGGAGACTGACCCAGACCTGCCCGTGAGTGTCCAGGAGCCTCTGGTGGAGGCGTGGTCAGCCCTGTGAGTGTCCAGGAACCTCTGGTGGAGGCATGGGTTGATGGTGGCCTGATGCAGGGTCGGGGGGCACTGAGTGCAGCAGTGCATCATGGAGCCTTTGGAACAAGGTCCCCATCACCTCCACCAGAGTCTGGCCTCAGGTCAAATACAGGGAGGGAACATAGCCCTGTCCTTCAACAGAAAATTGGATTAAAGATTTACTGAGCATGGCCGGCCCATCAGAACAAGACCCAGTTTCCCCCCACAGTTAGTCTCTCCCAACAGGAAGCTTCCATAAGCCTTTTATCCTTATCCCCCA
This sequence comes from Tragelaphus eurycerus, assembly GCA_935064755.1. NCBI lineage: Eukaryota > Metazoa > Chordata > Mammalia > Artiodactyla > Bovidae > Tragelaphus > Tragelaphus eurycerus. The sequence goes on along the minus strand of CAKXYN010000088.1, from coordinate 3,405,047 downwards.
GAGGGCAGACAGACTGAAAGCCACAGTCACAGAAAACTAACCAAACTAATCACATGGATCACAGCCTTGTCTACCTCAATGAAACTATGAGCCATGTAGGGCTACCCAAGACAGACGGTTCATGGTGGAGAGTTCTGACAAAACGTGGTCCACTGGAAAAGGAAATATCAAACCACTTCAGTATTCTTGCCTTGAGAACCCCACGAACAGTACGAAAGGAAAAAAGATAGGACACTGAAAGATGAACTCCCCAGATCAGTAGGTGCCCAATATGCTACTGGAGAAGAGTGGAGAAATAACACCAGAAAGAATAAAGAGATGGAGCCAAAGCAAAAACAACACCCAGTTGTGGATGTGACTGGTGATGGAAGTAAAGTCCGATGCTGTAAAGAATATTGTGTAGGAACCTGGAATGTTAGTTTCATGAGTCAAGGTATATTGGAAGTGGTCAAACAGGAGATGGCAAGAGTGAATATCGACATTTTAGAAATCAGTGAACTAAAATGGACTGGAATGGGGAAATTTAACTCAGATGACCATTATATCTACTACTGTGGGCAAGAATTCCTTAGAAGAAATGCAGTAGCCTCATAGTCAGCAAAAGAGTACAACATGCAGTACTTGGATGCAATCTCAAAAACGACAGAAGGATCTCTGTTAATTTCCAAGGCAAACCATTCAATATCACCGTAATCCAAGTCTGTTCCCCAGAAGAAGCTAAAGTTGAACAGTTCTATGAAGATCTACAAGACCTTCTAGAACTAACACCCAGAAAAGATGTTCTTTTTCATTATAGGGGACTGCAATGCAGAAGTAGGAAGTTGAACACCTGGACTAACAGGCAAATTACTGAAGCTGGTCAAAGGCGCACAGGGTTTTCCCAAGAGAACACACTGGTCATAGCAAACACACTCTTTCAACAACACAAGAGAAGACTCTATACATGGACATCACCAGATGGTCAACACTGAAATCAGATTGATTATATTCTTTGCAGCCAAAGACAGAGAAGCTCTATACAGTCAGCAAAAATAAGATCGGGACCTGACTGTGGCTCAGATCAGATCAGACCAGATCAGTCGCTCAGTCGTGTCCGACTCTTTGCGACCCCATGAACTGCAGCACGCCAAGCCTCCCTGTCCATCACCAACTCCCGGAGGTCACTGAGACTCACATCCATCGTGTCAGTGATGCCATCCAGCCATCTCATCCTCTGTCGTCCCCTTCTCCTCTTGCCCCCAATCCCTCCCAGCATCAGAGTCTTCTCCAATGAGTTAATTCTTCGCATGAGGTGGCCAAAGTACTGGAGTTTCAGCTTTAGCATCATTCCTTCCAAAGAAATGTCAGGGCTGATCTCCTTCAGAATGGACTGGTTGGACCTCCTTGCAGTCCAAGGGACTCTCAAGAGTCTTCTCCAACACCACAGTTCAAAAGCATCAATTCTTTGGTGCTCAGCCTTCTTCACAGTCCAGCTCTCACATCCATACACGACCACAGGAAAAACCATAGCCTTGACTAGACAAACCTTTGTTGGCAAAGTGATGTCTCTGCTTTTGAATATGCTATCTAGGTTGGTCATAACTTTCCTTCCAAAAGTGGCTCAGACCATGAACTCCTTATTGCCAAATTCAGACTTAAACTGAAGAACGTAGGGAAAACCACTAGACCATTCAGGTATGACCTAAATCAAATCCCTTACAATTATACAATGGAAGTGACAAATAGATTCAAGGGGTTAGATCTGATAGACAGAGTGCCTGAAGAACTACGGACGGAGGTTCGTGACATTGTACAGTAAGCTGTGATCAAAACCATCCCTAAGAAAAAGAAATGCAAAAAGGCAAAATGGTTGTCTGAGGAGGCCTTACAAATAGCTGAGAAAAGAAGAGAAGCAAAAGGAAAAGGAGAATAGGAAAGGTATACCCATTTGAATGCAGAGTTCCAAAGAATAGCAAGGAGAGATAAGAAAGCCTTCCTCAGCAATCAGTGCAAAGAAATAGAGGAAAACAATAGAATGGGAAAGACTAGAGATGTCTTCAAGAAAATTAAGAGATACCAAGGGAATATTTCATGCAAAGATGGGCACAATAAAGGACAGAAATGGTATGGACCTAACAGAAGCAGAAGATATTAAGAAGAGGTGGCAGGAATACACAGAAGAACTGTACAAAAAAGATCTTTATGACCTAGATAATCATGATGGTGTGATCACTCACCTAGAGCCAGACATCCTGGAATGTGAAGTCAAGTGGGCCTTAGGAAGCATCACTATGAACAAAGCTAGTGGCGGTGATGGAATTCCAGTTAAGTTATTTCAAGTCCTAAAAGATGATGCTATAAAAGTTCTGCAGTCAATATGCCAGCAAATTTGGAAAACTCAGCAGTGGCCACTGGACTGGAAAAGATCAGTTTTCATTCCAATCCTAAAGAAAGGCAATGCCAAAGAATGTTCAAACTACAGCACAATTGCACTTATCTCACATACTAGCAAAGTAATGCTCAAAATTCTCCAAGCCAGGTTTCAACAGTACATTAACTGTGAACTTCCAGATGTTCAAGCTGGTTTTAGAAAAGGCAGAGGAACCAGAGATCAAATTGCCAACATCTGCTGGATCATCGAAAAAGCAAGAGAGCTCCAGAAAAACATCTACTTCTGCTTTATTGACTATGCCAAAGCTTTTGACTGTGTGGATCACAACAAATTGTGGTAAATTCTTTAAAGAGATGGGAGTACCAGACCATCTTACCTGCCTTCTGAAAAATCTGTATGCAGGTCAAGAAGAAACAGTTAGAACTGGATATAGAACAATAGACTAGTTCCAAACCAGGAAAGGATTACATAAAGGTTGTAAATCGTCACCCTGCTTATTTAACTTGTATGCAGAGTACATCATGCGAAATGTGGCCTGGGCCAAGGAATCAAGATTGCTAGGAGAAATATCAATAACGCCAGATACCAGATGACACCACCCTTATGGCAGAAAGTGAAGAACTACAGAGCCTCTTGATGAAAATGAAAGAGGAGAGTGAAAAAGTTGGCTTAAAGCTCAACATTAAAAAACTAAGATCATGGCATCTGGTCCCATCACTTCATGGAAAATAGATGGCAAACAGTGGAAACAGTGGCAGACTTAATTTTCAAATCAGATCAGACCAGTCGCTCAGTCGTGTCCAACTCTTTGCGGCCCCATGAATCACAGCACGCCAGGCCTCCTTGTCCATTACCAACTCCCGGAGTTCACTCAGACTCACGTCCATCGAGTCAGTGATGCCATCCAGCCATCTCATCCTCTGTCGTCCCCTTCTCCTCCTGCCCTCAATCCCTCCCAGCATCAGAGTCTTCTCCAATGAGTCAACTCTTCGCATGAGGTGGCCAAAATACTGGAGTTTCAGCTTTAGCATCATTCCTTCCAAAGAAATCCCAGGGCTGATCTCCTTCAGAATGGACCGGTTGGATCTTCTTGCAGTCCAAGGGACTCTCAAGAGTCTTCTCCAACACCACAGTTCAAAAGCATCAATTCTTCGGTGCTCAACCTTCTTCACAGTCCAACTCTCACATCCATACATGACCACAGGAAAAATCATAGCCTTGACTAGATGAACCTTTGTGGGCAAAGTAATGTCCCTGCTTTTGAATATGTGATCTAGGTTGGTCATAACTTTGGGGCTCCAAAATCACTGCAGATGATGACCGCAGCCATGAAATAAAATACACTTGCTCCTTGGAAGAAAAGCTATGATCAAACATGACAGCATATTAAAAAGCAGAGACATCACTTTACTGACAAAAATCCGTCTAGTCAAAGCTATGGTTTTTTCAGTAGTCATGTATGGATGTGAGAGTTGCACTATATAGAAAGCTGAGCACCAAAGAATTGATATTTTTTTGAAGCATTGAACTGTGATGTTGGAGAAGACTCTTGAGAATTCCTTGGACTGCAAGGAGATTCAACCAGTCCATCCTAAAGGAAATCAGTACTGAAATGTTTATTGGAAGGACTGATGCTGAAGCTCTAATACTTTGGCCACCTGATGTGAAGAACTGACTCATTGGAAAAGACCCTGATGCTGGGAAAGATTGAAAGCAGGAGGAGAAGGGCTGACAGAGGATGAGATGGTTGGATGGCATCACTGACTCAATGGACATGAGTTTGAGCAAGCTCCAGGTGTTGGTGATGGACAGGGAAGCCTGGCATGCTGCAGTCCATGGGGTGGCGAAGAGTCTGACACAACTGAGTAACTGAACTGAACTGATGGCTGATTCAGTACTTTACAGTAGAAACTAAGACAGCATTATAAAGCAGTTATACTCCAATAAAAATTAGTTTAAAGAAACAAAAACACTGAGAAATGAGAAGTCCTCCTTCTGCCTGCTTGTCTTCAAGGCTGGGTACTGTTCTTTGACATTAGACTGAGATTCAGGCTGGAACTACACATCATTCTCTCTTGGGGGTCTCCAGCTTGCTGACTGCATGTCTTGGAGCTTCTCAACCTCTGAAGTCTCATGACCCAACATACATATATACACACACAGCATAATTGTAACAAGTGGGGGTTTTGTGTGGTTGTTAGCATTAATTTCCCAGTTATCATAATGTTAAAATCTTGATTGAGAAAAAGAGGCATGTCCTCAAAGGCTATCTTCTGATATGTTTTAAACTGAAGAGTTGCTTGCGCCACCACCACGGTCAGAGCTTTACATGCTCATTGCCCAGGGATTTTTATCGTCGTGGTCAAGGTGGTGTCAGACTGGCAGAGCAAAATCATTGCTATTTGACTTTCAACTGTGAAATTTTGCAGTAATATTATGAGTTGTTCCCCTTAACAATTGTCTGGCTTACAGACTCCTGGGAAGGTGAGAATGATTTAGAGTTTATGGGGAGGACTCTAGTTTGATGATAAAAATGGGGCTGCTGCGGAGGCCAGGGGGGCACTGACAGGCTGTGTTCGCTTCTCCCATTCTGATTTTCCTCATTTTCATCCTGACATCTTTTTTTTTTTTTAATAGATTTGCTTTGTGCTTTTGTACATCTACGAAAACTATTTGAAAACTTGCTGGGTGGAGAATGGAAATGATTTTATGGTTGGGAAAGATTGTCCATGGATTTTTTCTGAAGGCAGTGGTTTCTGATTCTGGATTAAGAATGAGCTACTGTCGTCATATGAATAGATTTGCCCAGTTTGAGAAGAATTTGGTGTTTTTTAGTCACTACGTCGTGTCTGACTTTTTGCGACGCTACGGACTGTAGCCCACCAGGCTCCTCTGTCCATGGGTCTCTCCAGGCAAGGATCCTGGAGTGGGTTGCTGTTTCCTTCTCCGGGGGATTTTCTGGACCCAGGGATCGAACCCTGGTCTCCTTCATTGGCAGGCAGATTCCTTACCACTGAGCCACCTGGGAAGCCCTAAGAAGAATGAGATGAAGTCAAACACAGAACCCAGAGGTGGAGAACATGTTTCTGTGACACTGTCTTCCTAAGATGTCTCCTAAACGGCAGCTTTTCATCTGCGTTGGCCTGACAGGCATCTCGGTGACAGCAGACACCGGCTCCGATGAACGAGCCTCCCACTGCCTGATGGAGCTGCCATTTTCAGATCGAGTCCTGATTTCATAATAAAACTGTTTAATATAAAAATAAATTAGGGCCAATCTTCACTGTTTTACTACAGCTATTATATCCATATTTCCCCCATAGATTTGATAAGGAAAAAAAAATGTTTAAACACTGGCTACTCTTGGGGAAAAGGAAATGGCAACCCTCTCCAGTTTTCTTACCTGGAGAATCCCAGGGACAGAGGAGCCTGGTGGGCTGCCATCTGTGGGCTCGCACAGGGTCGGACACGACTGAAGCGACTTAGCAGGCATGCATTCTTGGAGGTCTTTCCCTGAAGGTTCCCCTTGCCTACGGGAACAAGTTGGCTATTGTCCATGTCCCCTGGGATTTAAAGAACCAGTCCTGTCCTAAGTGAGATATAAAGAGGACCAGCTAGAAGTCGGAGGCTTACCTCCCGTTTCTTCCTCCCTCTCAAGGCCCTCCACGGCTGCCCCCACCCCCCGCCCCCCCGCGCCCAGTGCTTGCTTGACCGCCTGATCCCTGCAGGTACCCCTTCCCCACATTACCACTTCCATTCTGGGTATTTTCCCCTCTCCAGGCCTCCCTGATCCCAGCTCAGTTTCCTCTTTGCTCCATTCTGAGTCCTGACTCCATCAGGAAGCCCTCTGCATGCATGAGTGCTAAGCTGCTTCAATAGTGTCCGACTCTGTGCAACTCTATGGACTGTAGCCCACCAGGCTCCTCTGTCCATGGGATTCTCCAGTCAAGAATACTGCAGTGGGTCGCCATGCCCTCCTCTAGGGAATCTTCCCAAGCCAGGGATCAAACCCTTGTCTCTTACATTTCCTGCATTGGTAGGCTGGTTCTAGCCTACCTAGCACCACCTGGGAAGCCCCAGGAAGCCTTCGGAGACCATCTCAACCCATGGATTCAAATTTCCTGCTCTTCAGTAGAATTATCGGTTCCTGGGTTCATTTACTCACTTGTTTGTTTGTCCATCAGATGCTTTTGGAGGGGCTGTTATGCTTCAGCCCCTCAAGCATCAGACACTATTCCAGGTGTCAAGGACACATGATGAACAAGTCACAGCCTTGCACTTTCAGAAGACACAGCCCCATTCCCACTCAAGTCGGAATGGGGAGGGACAGACACTATCACGGCAGTAGGTTGTCCTGCTTTGGGATTTGGCTGGAGCTCTGAGTCCTCTGAGAATGCTTTGGAGGTAAACTTGCAGAGGAAATCAAAGGCAAGGTTGGACCGAGATTTCATGAGATTGACGTTGGGCACGTGACCTGGGCTATGAAAGGGAAATTGGTAGCAGAGACCAGGTAGAGTCTTCTATAGTTATCCAGGGAGGAGATGGTTCACATTTAGACGAAGGCCCTGGTGGCAGGGCAGGAGAAAAGGACAGACCTGGTACTTCTTAATATATTTATTTAGAAAGAAACCACAATAGTATCAGGACAGGAGAGAAGGAGATTTCTACTAGAAATTATGTTTTCAATGTTGCCTAAAAATGAAAATGACCATATCCATCTATTTGTTCTTTTGTATAAACAATTAATTCTTATTATTTATTGCTACTTCTTATGTGCCTGAGCACCAAAGAATTGATGCTTTTAAACTGTGGTGCTGGAGGAGACTCTTGAGAGTCCTTGGACTGCAAGGAGATCAAACCAGTCAATTCTAAAGGAAATCAGTCCTGAATATTCATTGGAAGGACTGATGCTGAAGCTCCAATACTTCAGCCACTGATGTGAAGAGCCAACTCATTGGAAAAGACCCTGAAGTTGGGAAAAATTGAGGGCAGGAGGAGAAGGGGACAGCAGAGGATGAGATGGTTGGATGGCATCGCCAACTCAATGGACTTGAGTATGAGCAAACTCCAGGAGACAGTGAAGGACAGAGAAGCCTGGTGTGCTGCAGTCCACGGGGTCACAAGGAGTCAGAACACTGACACACCTGGGCGACTGAACAATAACAGATGATAGTAATGTGAAAGGTCACTCAGGATTCAGTGAGCTTTGCCATTCATGAACAGAGCCTGAGTCTTTCAAGAAGTAAGCAAACTCCAGCCATTTTATTTCTTCTCTCTTTCAGAGATGTGCAATCATTTTTAGTGGATAAACCTCTACTACATTGCATTTTTCAAATCCTCATTGGTTCATTTTCTCTCAGTGCTGCTATCTCAAGCTTTTCTCCCAAAGCATCTTTCCTGATTATTTGTCCCTTCATACATATTCTACAACCCAAGCCCCCTGCTTGCTGAACACCAGGAAGGTCTTAGGGCAGGAATACGGTAATATTCAGGAAGGAGGGAGTCAGGCTCTTCTAACCTTGTTAGCCACAAAAAGATATTCAGTTTCCCATCGACTTAGAAATGCAGCGATTGGAATTGGGTTCAAGCCTGCATCTTGCATCAGTGGAGATGGGTATTATGATTGCTGTGTTGAAATGTGGGCTCAAATGCATTGGGGGTTTTATACTATTTTTCAAACTTCCAAATAGATAATGTCAGAACATTTCTGAAATGGGATACTAACATCAAGATATACGGCACCGATCAGCTAGTATCAGGCCAGAAGAGTGGAGGGGGAGCGTCTGGGAGACTCCTGGAGAATTTCCATTTCCATTCCCCGTGTCAACAGCTTGGCAACTTACCTCCTAGATTGCTTTATGGCTTCGGGAGAAATTCTCCATCGGCCCCGTGCTGTACTCCGCTCAGTGTTCAGAAGCCAAGGAATTAGATATGCTGTCATTGACAAAGCTGTTTATGAAAGTATCTTTTCTGAATTGTTCAAAAATTCAAAACGAGTCAAACTTTGACAGTTTAAGACAATGGCGAGAGGGTCCTGGGGGTCTCCCGAGTGCAGCCTTGGCTGTTTGAAGCTCTCTTGTTGAAAATGCAATTTCTTCTGGAGGATTTCTTCCAGTCTGTGATGCTCCGTTGAAAACTTTTGCCGTTTTGAAAGGATTTCTTCACTATGAGGCAGCCGACAAAGGTCGTATTACAAATATGTTTCTGGGATGATAACATTTTGATTAGATATGCAAGAATCTCCTAGCCTTCCCTGGGATGTCATATTCTAACATTTTTCATTATTTTAAGAGAATCATGTAAGTTGATACTATTCCGCAATAAGAACTTGAATTTTGTGGCTTATTTTCTTTGCTGTAATGTGCCAGCACCGTGGGCATCGTTGCAGGGAATAAATGACTCTTCCCCAATAAACCAAATACCTAAAGAAGCCCCTGGAGGAGGCAGGGATGTCCATAAAAGTTGAAATAGATTTCATAATATGGTATTCAATTTAGTATAATAAGTAGAAATCAAAAATAATCCAATACTCCAAATGAAAATACCTCTGCTACTAATCAAAGGGAGGTTGATTTTATACCAGAACCATGGCATTCTCCAGGCAAGAATACTGGAGTGGGTAGCCGTTCCCTTCTCCAGGGGGTCATCCCATCCCAGGGATTGAACTTGGGTCTCCTGCATTGCAGGCAGATTCTTTACCATCTGAGCAACCAGGGAAGCCCAAATATGGTTTAATATGTGCCAAAGTAAATTTATTAAATTATCTATTTTCCTCATTAGTTACCTGAGGAGGAAACTTAGAAATCTCTCTATTTCTGTCTCTCTCTCAGCTTGAAAAATTAGCTCCTTAAAGATGACTACAAGAAAGCATTTATCAAAAGGCGATTTGGGCTCTGGAGTTTATCACGAAAAGGTCCGTGTGCACTTTTGTCGTTCTGCCTCGAAGATGCTCAGTGACAGAAAATATTTCAAAAATGGCACCAGTGAGTGGACGTCATGAATTGTTCTCTGATGCTGGTGTTGCTGCGAAAAACAAAGCACTGATGCTCAGCATTAGAAGCTGTTTAGGGTGCTGATAGATGACGTCATGGTGCGCGGAAGTGCTCAGCATTGGAAGGCCAAGTGAGAAACTGTTTAGGGTGTTGATAGATGACATCATGGTGCGTGGAAGAAAAAGTGGGCACTAGGAAAGAGATGGAAATGCCCAGAGGGTGGTAGAAACAGGCTCTGTGCTCCTGTTCCTCTGGGTTTGATGAAAAGTCCTCACAAAGACAAGAGAGCAGGGAAAATGAAGAAAGATGAGCTGGCTCTCATCCACAAAAGTGTTAAACGCCCATCATTTCAAAAAATGTGATGCTTCTCAGTGATGTCCCAGAAATCAAGACGATCTAATAGATGCCGCAAAACACATATTTACCAACATAAAACTTACAAGTCTCATTTTGGAAACAACTTTTGGGAATTTAGTTTAAATTCTTTTTTATTTTAATTCCTAAATTTTCAATAACATAGAAATGAAAATAATTGGCACATAATCTGAGGCAACTTAATTGTTATGCTTTCATAAAATGTTCCTGCATCCACATTTTAGTTCATTCTTAAGCAAAATGTTCCTCAAGCAGTAAGTACAATTATTTGAACGTCTAATTCAAAAGATAATAAGATTTAAAAAAAATTTTAATTAGCACCCAAATGCCAGTTTTTCTAGATGTGTTCTCCCCTCCCCCAACCAGGGTCTATGGCTACACCCAGCCTTTTCGGGTGGTCCCTGGATTCATGTCCAGTGATTGGAACTGTTGAACTATAGCTTCCTTCGAGCCAAACTCTGCCAACAGAGATTTCCACTTGTGTTTGATAAGGAGCCAGAAATAACCTTTAAATAATTGAATTCCTCAGCTTGCTTTGGTGGCATGAGAAGAAAGTAGGTGCCTCGCTCCCCAGGATGGCTCCAGAGAGGAGACCCTGGTGCTCACCCCGGCTTCCTGCACTTCCTGGCCTGCTGTGCTCTCCAGGTCCCTCACCTGCACAGAGCCTCAATCTCCCTGTCTGTAACATGGAGACCCTAATACTTGACTCACTGAAGGTCTGCAACTGAATGTGTGGTTTGAGTGGGACTGCCCACCACAATGGTCCCTGAGCTGCATCGGGGGCTTCAGTTCCTGACTTCCTCCGTCCAAGCGGGGGGACACAGTGACAGCCGTCCAAAGGGCTTTCATATCAGGCATCGACTTTTCCGGTAAATACTTTAAGGGCCTGTTTCCGTCCCTCTCCTGACTCCAGGCCTGGTACCGGCAGTCTCTTCTGCATCACCCCAGAAGTGCCCTTCCTCTGGAGTGCCAGGGCTCTGTGAAATGTCAGCAGCAGCCTCCCCGCCCCCTGCTCCCTGGGCCCGGGCACATGATGCAAGCTTCTCTTTGCAGACATCAGGTTACAATGTGATTATTCCTGCAGCTAGACCTAACTGGTCTTATTGACTTTGGGATCTCTGGCCCAGACACATATATTGCTGTTGTTCCGTCACTAAGTTGTGTCACATCAGGTGGCCAAAGTATTGGAGCTTCAGCATCGGTTCTTCCAATGAATATTCAGGGTTGATCTCCTATCATCTAGAGAGTCCATTAATCTAGGAGCCCAGTACACTTGAGAATTAGCCCATGGACTCCCTAGTGTGCTGTGTCATGCTAAGTCTCTCCAGTCTTGTCCAGCTCTTTGCAACGCTGTGGACTGTACCCACCAGGCTCCTCTGTCCATGGGATTCTCCAGGTAAGAACACTGGAGTGGGCTGCCATTTCCTCCTCCAGGGGATCTTCCCAACCCGGGGATAGAACCCCTGTCTCTTAAGCCTCCTGCATGGATAGTCAGGTTCTGTACCACTAGCGCCTCCTGAGAAGGCCCGGACTCCCTAGTGTGGAGCAACAAAAAACTGCAAGACTAATGATTTCCGGAATCACCTTTAATGTCGTGTTTACACTTCTTCCAACTTATTTTTTATCATACAGGCACGGTAGATGGCACAGTGAATATTCAGTTACTATTTCCAGCTTGTTAATAATCAAGTTTCATGTTTCCAATCATCGACATTCTCAAGTGCTACAAATGAAAATCAAATTTGCAAGATGCAACACATTCAGGAAAGTCATATCTCCTCTTCCTCTCTCCAAGCAAGAAAGACAAGTTTTTAATCAGGAGTCAACTCTGCAGTCTTTGGAGCTGGTTTAAACTAAGTCAGTGACTCTGATTCTTTTATTTGAAGAACAAATAGCAGGATAAAATTCCTAAGCCTTAGAAATACACCATCATAACTTGCCGCCAAAAGATTTTAAATTCCTCAGTTCAAAAATGCTAACAGAGCCCTTTCTGTTTCTCTCTCTCTTTCTCACTTCCTCCCTCCCCTCTCTCTCCTCTTTATTTTTTCCTCCTTTCCACCATCCTACATTCTTAAGAATTCAGAAAATTCTTAAGAATTTTAATCCTTGGAGGATCAATAACTCTGTGTAAGCTGTATCTCTGCCATTTCATATCTGAGTGGCTTTGGACAGGTAACTTGACCTCTGAAAGTCTCACTTTCTTCACTATACAATAAATGTAGTAATGTTTGTCTTACAAACTTGTGAGTTCTTAAAAGGATAACACACGTAAGAACAGGTAGTGCAGCATCTGTAGGATGCTTGAGTCTTATAACAGCCAAGACTTGTGGTTACAAAAAAACAGAAACACAACTCAAACTTGCCTATTCAAACAAAAGAATTCATTGTCACACAAAAAAGTCCAAGGGTGGCTACCTTCAGATCTGGCTGGATCCAGGGGTTCAATGGTGTGGTCTGGGCCATTTTTCTTTATCTTGATAGGATTCCTTCCTAGCAAAGATGGCCAAATCACACAGTCTCTTCTTGGTGCCCCAGCAGCGAATAACTGAACATCTACCCAGGCAAGAATCTGAGTGGTCCAACAGGCTGTCTGCTGGGAGATTTGCCACATACAGTGGAGACAGTAGAGCTTGAAAGAGAGACCCAGGAATGTCCCCCCATGAAACCAAGTGAACACAGATCCCATTCTGGTACTGCTTCTGCAAGCCGAAGACACAGTAAACCAGGATGTAAACAATGCTAACACACGCTGCTGTGTGGCCTTGGCAAGTTTCTCAACTATTGTTTCCTCATGTACAAAACTGTGATGATACCTCTCTATACTATCTACCCTATATGGTTACTGTGAGGATTCAAAAAGATGATGAGCATCAAAGACCCAGCCAAGGGACTGCTACCTAATAAGCCATTGATAATATTCAGCTATCATTATTGTATTAATTTCTATGAGTCTTATCTTTCTAGGGTTTGAATAATTTAATGAATCCAATAAAGTGCTAATGAAGATAATCCCTAAGATGAAGGCACCCCGTCGTAGATGAATTTAGGCACCATCTGGCAATGCTTTGCTTTGACTTGAGTGGTGGGGGTTCAACTCTAGGACAGCACCCTGGTCTGGTACCAAATGGTCTCCATCCGTGAGCCCCATGAAAAAGGTCCCCTTGTCCACAGACTTTGTAGAAGATGCCACTGCACAGAGTCTAGCCCATCTGGGGACTTACTTGGTGGCAGAGAACACCTCTACTCCCAAGGAGGAGAAGGGGCTGTAGGAAGCCCAGCAGCTCCCCTCCTGCTACCCCGGCCACCCTACCCACCCACAGACAGTGATGGAGAGTTGTGACGACTGAAGAGACAGCACATGAGCTGATGTGTCAGGGCCGGCCACACAGTAGGTGGCCCATCCCCATGAGCAGGCAGGGTACAAGCATGGTGGCTCCCTACCTCTTGGCAATCCCACCCTCATCACGTCAGTTCTCCTGACCACACAGGTTCATGTGTCCCCGGGATGGTACCTCATCCCCCCAGCTGCTGTGATTGGTCCAGAGTGTGTCATAGTTACCTGTGTTGGGCCAATTAGAGCCCTTCCCTGTGATTTTCTTCTTCCCCCCAGGGGAAGCTGGGAGAGGGAGTTTGTTTCATCTCTGAGGAAGCAGAGCTGAAAGGAGGTAGTGTTGAGGTCAAGGTAGAGATGAGGGTCATGCCTGGAGCTGAAGAGGAGAGGACAGCTGGCCTCTCTGTTGCCCGGAAGCCCTCCTTTCTCCACTTCTCTGACTGGACTGGCTGACTTCCTCTTAAAAGCTCTTTATTTGCATGGCTTATTAAATGGCTTCCTAGTTACATCAGAAAGATCTCTGAATACTGGTAGAGGCCCCTCCCTGGGGAGTGACCCTCTCCAGCTTCACAACTTTCCTCCCTTTCCCACCAGGAATGAGAACTCTGTCTCTTCCTGTCCAGTGGCCTCCTGGACCAAGGAGGGCTTCATCTCCAGGGGATGCTGGTAAGAAAGATGGAGAGACCACTCCCAGGACCTCAGTCTCATTGTTCCTGACTCCCCAGACTCAGCTGGGTCATCTCATGCTAACAGATAAAGGGACAACTGTGCAGAGTGCCCCCTGCGCCCTCCTCAGCACCAATTTTGCCTCTCATGTGGTTATTACTCTTTCTATTTTCACCTGGTGTTACTTTATATCAATGGGCTTCTCTGGTGGCTCTGATGGTAAAGAATCTGCCTGCAATGCCAGAGACCTGGGTTTGATCCCTGGGTTGGAAAGAGCCCCTGGAGGAGGACATGGCAATGAACTCCAGTATTCTTGCCTGGAGAATCCCCATGGACAGAGGTGCCTGGCAGGCTATAGTCCATGGGGTTGCAAAGAGTTGGACACAACTGAGTGATGAAGCACAGCACTTTAAATCAACAGCTCGGGCACGGGAGATAGATGGAAGACGTTCCCCTTAGAGGGACGACGCCACTTTCCTTCTTCAGATTAATATTTTGGAGGCTGAGACTAAATGCTTGGTATGGCTGGTTTTCCTGTCTGTATTCTCCTTTGCAGTTTCCCAGGAAGATGAGAACAAGGACAGGTCACCATCTCAGCATTTAATCCCCATGTCTCTGGCTTTAATTTCCAAGTCACAAAAACTCAGGCACGTCCAGCTCATCCCAGAAGGGCAGAGGCGGGGGGAGACCTGCCTCCTCCTGGCGGCCCAGGTGCATACTCCCCAGCACTTCACACCACTTAAAAGATTCTGCCCAAACTGCCAACAATGTGTTACCAACAGAGCCCTACCCGAAAATGGATCAAAAACACTTTGTAATGAGTGAAGGAGCTGCTTTCAAAAGGGCCAGCATCTAACAAAATCCTGGGTCCTGAGTGACCCACACCCGATGCCCGACTCAGGGTGGGAAAACTCCCCCCAGTGTTCACATTGGCAGAGGTGGTTCTTTAAGCAACTTATGCAAATGTATTCTTCCTGAATACAAGTCAGGAAGAGCTGACTTGTATTCACTCATTTACATATATATTTAATTACCTAAAGTCACCACATTTTGGAAGGAAGGGTATGTAAGATTCAGATGTTCTCTGTCCAACAATTACTGGACAACTGGATCCAAAGTCTGCAAAAAACAGCGGTCCTTCACCTGTGTGTGTCGTGGGGTGGGGGTGGGGGGGCAATGAAAATGTTGCCACTCACTGTCTTCCAGGCCTTTCCTTATATCAAGCCTTCAGCCTCAGCAGGGACCCTGGCTGTTCATCAGGTCTGCTCCATGCAGAGCCACCCACTGCTCAGGGCCGGGCACGCAGGGGATCTTTGGTACGGGGAGGGGCCTTGTGGTGCCGCCCCACCGCCCCAGCCACAAACCCCATTTCCTCATCTGTCTGCATCACTCAGCGGTGCGCACGTGGGGGTCGTCCCATTAGATGCAGGGTCTCCAGCCCTGCAGCAAGCAGGCCAGCCGACACAGGTCTCAGGAGGAGTCTTGAATGGAGGCCTCCTGCTGCCTCTGAAAGAGCCCTCCGGAACCCAAGGTGAGCCTGAAACAGTTCCAGCTGTCAACAGAAGCACCCAGGGGCCCCTGGGCAGAAGGACTTTTCGCCTCTTTGTTGGAATGCAAGAGCTGAGCGTGTGGCACCTTCCAGGTAAGGCTGCACCTGCCTTCCTCCACCTGCTCCCCTCCCCCCTGCAGAAGGATGGAGCCCAAGGCCCCGCCCCCTCTTAGAAGACTTCCTGTGCGGCAGCCACACCACACCGGCTGCAGCTGTGCCCAGCACTAATGCAGAGCAGAGCGTAATCAGAGACAACCAGAGCCCACCCCCAGGCCCTGAGGGTCTCCTTTTCCCCCCTCCAGAACACCCCATGCTCCTGTCCTTCAGGCTGGTTGACCACATCACCCAGGTCCAGCATGCTGACTCTGGCCAGCTTTTGGCTCCGACCTCTATAGAACACTGGGACTGAGAAAATCAATTGTGTTAATAGGCAACTCTCCACTGGAGATGTGGTCCTAAAGAAAACCGTATGTAAAACAAAGTGGCGAGTGGTGAGCTCTGTAATGCTTCTTTTGTTCCAAGACTTTCACACTTTTGTCCAGAGTTCAGGGCTTTCAAACCACACAAGGTTTTAAGTGATCGTTATAAAATCCCTTCTTTTCCCAAAGGCAGGGTAGTAAGGATTAAGTTTGACTACTGAAGACAGCTTTGTTGTAAATGGTCTCTAATGTCACAAAGCAGCTTGGAAAGAGAGGCTTATTAAACAAATTTCTTGGGTTGCAAATCATCGGAAGCAATCACATGTCGTGTTCATTTGTTTAACCCAGTATCCATTTGTATGTTTAAAGAAGTGATGTAAATGAACTGTTTCCAGTGCCCACAAGAAAGCTGGCTTATGGTAAAGGACATCCAGGGAGGTCTGTGAAGAAATCAGAGTGAAGGTGAACGAAGGCTTCTGGGGTTTTCCACCTCTTTTGTAAAAAGTCATTCATGGGAACCCGTGTCCAGAGAAGAATGGGTTATGATTTATTGATCTGAGGATGGCAAAGCCCAAAGGAACCTCACCGAGCTGTGCAACGCTGTCATCCTACAGCGAGATCAGGTGGCCTGCACAGCGAGACGGCACCCTGCATCTCCTGAACCCTGAGAACCTCACACAGTAGGCTAGCTGCATGACTGGGAGCCGTCCTTGTGGATGAGGATTGGGTGTAATGGGACAAGGCAGAGCGGAGCTTTTGAAAAAAACGATTTAAGTTTTTGAAAATTATCACCAAGAAGGAAAGAACTTACCAGTAAGTACAGGGAATGCAGATTGTAGTTCTGCTCAGGGGAGAGTCCCATTCTAGACAGAGTCTTGATCTCCGGCAGGACTGGTGGTGGCCTTTCCTGTGTCCTTCCTTGGCTTCTGCCCCTGGAGTCCTCCCCGTGGAGGCGGCTGGAGCATCTCTCAGCCTCCCCTGGAGGGGGTCCTGCTGAGCATAGCCAGGTGCCCGCTGGCCCCTGGATGCTGCCCTCCCCTCACTCTTTCTCACCTGTCTTCCCTAACGCCACATAATCCACGTAAACAGGCACCAAGATGGTCTCTCTTTTCTGGGGTGGGAATCAAAAATGCTGATAATGGCTTAGGAATTCATACTAAAATACTATTCAGATAAAAAGAAAAGTAAGATACATGTATGAACTGTCCAACTACCTCACAGTACACTTGTTGGGATGTTGGTAAGCATCTTGATCCAGCTTTTGTGTTATTTTCCTTCAGTTCTGTTGGGATCCCAGTTCTGATTGGGTCCTAGTAGGTACAGATTATAGGAAGACTGGTATATTCTTGTCCCTGATGTTTATTAGCCCTATGTGCAGAGAATTATTACAAAGATCCTCTAAGTCATGTCCGACTCTTGCCACCCCATGGACTGTAACCTATGAGGCTCCTCTTCTTCTGTCCATGGGATTTTTCCAGGCAAGTATACTGGAGTGGGTTGCCATTTCCTCCTCCAGGGGATCTTCTCGACCCAGGGACCGAGCCCAGATCTCCTGCATATCAGGTGGAGTCTTTACCAGAGAAGCCCCAGAGATGGCGACTTCGAGGATTAGAGAAGCTGAAAAAACGTTCTAAAATTTCACAGTGAGCTAAGAGAAAAAAACCAGAACAAACAGCAAACGTGCTTCACTTTGCTGGTCCTTCCTACCCCGCAGGAGCTGGGACAGCGTCCAGGAAGCACAGGCGGGAAGGCGCTGCGGCCCAGGTCTTGCCGGGTAGGAAGGCCCTAGCAGGGAGGATGGAGCCGGCCTGGCAGCCAGCATGAACCGGGCCAGGCGGCGCCACCCGGCCATCGAGCCTGCGCAGAGGCGGCTGTTGGCCCCCCGCCGCCGCACTGCGCAAGCTCCAACCTGGCAAGCCGCGCGCCGGCGGGGAGGCAGGGCCCACCCTCGGCCCCGCCCCGCCACCATCGGCCCCGCCCCCGCCCGCCGAGGTCCCGCCCCCGCCGCCGCGCTCTTCCCGTCCGAGGGCCCTGGCGCCCATGCCCCACCCCCGCCCTGGGTCCCGCCCCCAGCCTCGGCCTAGTCCCGCCCCTCCGCGTCCTCGCCGCGCTTCCGCCGAATCCCGGCTCGCGCGGGCCCCGAGCACGCTCCAAGGTCCCGCCCCCAGGCCTAGGCCCCGGCCCCGCCCCCGCCCCGCCCCCGCCCCGCGCCTGTCCCCTGGGCTTCCTGCGCTCCCTCGGCGCTGCGTGGTCTTGTGGTCTGAAGTCCTTGCGGCTGGCGGCTTAGGCAGCGCGGTGAGTTGTCTGGGTCACCTCCCGCCAAAGTTTGGGGCTCTCCCCGGGGAGAGCAGGCGTCTGCAGTCCGTCGGGCAGTCCAGCCCCCAGTGGTCCTCCGGGCCCTCCCCCCGCCCCCCTTGCCATGGTGGTGGGGCCCGCTCGGACTCCTAGCCGCCCCAGGGGCTACCAGCCTGGGGTTCTTCTTCCAAGTAGGATGGCAGTAGCCTGGTCTGAGAGTTGTGCTGCTCCTGCCAAACCTCTAGTTGGTTAACACCTCCAAAGCCCTCCTGCTCTACACTGCTCCCCAGCCTTCTGTTCCCAGGAAGCTTCCAGGAATCCCTTCTCTGGCACTCCTTGCAGGAGGCCCTTAGCAAACCGCCCGTGCAGAGGCCTCATGTCCTGTTCTTGGTGTGAGAGGAGGGCCCGCCTCTGAATACACTGTGCCCTCATTGCGTCTGTAAACACTCACACGTGGAGTGACCATGGAAGTTGAGAGCCGCATACACTGGGCGCGTAATTCCCAAGGACGTGATAAACACAGCAGAGCAGCTCTCACCTGTATTTCTCACTCGCTGGGCTCATGATGAATCTAAGCGTGGTGTTTCTCTCTGTGTCTCAGCTCCTGGCTGACTTTGTTCCAGAAGCACGTTTTGTATACATGAGCACAGCTTTGGCTTGATTGCACAGATGGTCACCGGGCAGAGGGAGACTTCTTTGTCCAGAGAAGGGTCACCGCTATTTGCGGAAGAACATGGAGGTGTTAAACATAAAGACCTAAGAGTTAGACTGGCCTCGAACTCTGCGCCCGCACTCTGAGTATCCACTCTGAGGAGCCAAGGTGCTCCTCTTCCTCTCCCAGCCCAGGGCGTGATGGTGGGCAGGGGCTCAGTTGCTCTCGAGTCCCCCAGTGCAGAAAACACTCAGGGGGATAGAGAAGACATCCCAAAGCTTAGCACGCCCTGGGGCAATCGTCTTTAGGAAAAGGTTGTCAGAGCTGCCGCCTCCCACCCCCAGCTGCTGGTTGATAACCTTTTAACTCAAGCTTGTCCCAGGAGGCAGTGACACTAAGTCCACAACTTGCTGAGGTCCAGAGCCCGCGAGCAGAGCTGGCCTGGCTCTGGGAGGCGTTTCATTTCTCCCTGGATTCTTGGTTTGCATTAGGATTTGAGTGGGAGAGTCGAGTCTCTTAGTCTCCGAGCAGGGTGAAGCCGGCCTCAAGGGCAGAGCTCTATGAAGGTACTTTTCTTGTTGAGCATTCTTGCCATTAAATCTGTATCACACAAACTAGACCTAACTAGTGTTATCAGATGCTGCTTTAAAAAGGCCTCACTGTTGGAGATCCAGATTTAAAGAAATAAAAACCCCAGGTGTGGACAGTGGTTAACGTCTTACTCGTGCTCAGCTGCGAAGGTTCTTAAACCTTTGTTTTCTGTCTGTTTTGGTCTTGCTTGAGTACCAGTGGAGCCTCACTTGGGCCTTATCTTCAGCTCAGGCCTGCGCTCCCACGGTTTCCCTTACGGGTGTCTCACTCAGGGCCCCTCTGTCCTTCCTGCTGGGAGGAGGGCAGGCAGGCCTGAGCAAGCGTTCCTGTGCACTTCCTCCTCCAGGCCTCTCCTCCTGCTTTTTTAGGAACACCAAAGAGTTTACAGTTCTCAGTATTTTTTCATAAACTTCCAAATTGTCTTTATTCTTATTTTGCAGAGGACAAACATTTAGAGGCCAGTGATTCAAAACAGGACTGTTGTTATTTCAACTCCCCTTTTGGGGGGCATCGGTGCCGTTTTCAGCTTATATTCTCCTTTGTAGGAAAAGCAGGAAGCGCAGCAGTGGTTTGTGAATTCTCTTTGCCAGTAAATCCTCTCCCTGGGCCCCCCTGATAGCTCAGTTGGTAAAGAATCCGCCTGCAGTGCAGGAGACCCTGGTTCGATTCCTGGGTCGGGAAGATCCCCTGGAGAAGGGAAAGGCTACCCACTGCAGTATTCTGGCCTGGAGAATCCATGGGGTTGCAGAGAGCTGGGCACAACTGGGCGACTCTTTCGCTCAGTCTGCCAGTAGTGATCTGTCAACGTTATTGCCAGCTTTGTTTTTGCTCTCGCCCCGCCTGCCTTCCTGGCCCCAGTGTGAGGTTCCTCTTTTCTGGCCACTTTCCCTGAGGCTTCTGACATCCTGAGGGGCCTCTGGGTGCTTGAGGCTTGTTATGGGGCTCCTTTGGCTCCTGTCACAGTCCCCTCTGACCCCCCGTTTCCTGCATAGTTTCTGATACAACTGTTTGCTGAACGAGCTTGGGTCTTACCACAGATTATCACTTAAATGAAACCTGAAGATTGAAAAATCAGAGTCATATAAACATATAATATTGGGTTGGCCAAAAAAAATGTTCAAATGAGCTTTTTGGCCAACCCAGTGTTACCATTGGAGGAAAGTGAGCTTTTCATTTATACTCATGGCAAATGAACCGAGCCAGTGCCCATTCTTGATCCGAAAGTGTTCGTGGTTTGTCTGGGTGAGGTAAGGAGGTGTGAGCTATGCAGGGTGGCTAGTTTTCACTTCTTTGACATCAATTTTCCCATTCCGTTAGCTCTGGAGGCCTGACTTGGGTATGCTGTTTAGTCACTAAGTTGTGTCTGACTCTTTGCAACCGCATGGACTATAGCCCGCCAGCCTCCTGTCCATGGGATTTCCCAGGCAAGAATAATAGAGTGGGTTGCCATTTCCTTCTCCAGGAATCTTCCCAATCTGGGGATCGAACCTGCGTCTCCTGCATCGGCAGGTGGATTCTTTACCACTGAGCTACCAGGGAAACCAGTATTTGGCTTTGGTAGGTGAACATTTGCCATCCACTGTTCGAGACAAAATACTGCAAGGTGTGGCATTTGGGGAACTGCTGCTTATCTGCTGGTCAGTGGGAAGAAATAGTCTAGTTTTCTTTTCAGTTTTCTTAACAGTGTTGTTCAGTCACAAAGTCATATCCAGTTCTTTGCAACCCCATGAACTGCAGCACTTAAATTTACTGTACAGGAGGGTTGTAAGGTTTGGTGAAAGCCACGAGAATATATGGGATCCAGGGAATGTCTTACTCCTTTATATCACTGTTAAAATGAATCGCTTAAGGAAAGGAATGAAGCATTTTTGTGACATTTTGTAACCTTTGAAGGAACCAGAGTGGTTTTGGCAGATGTGGCTCACGTATAAATGGGTCACAGAGAGTGTCCTGTCAAAGTGCTTAGAATCCTTGGCAGTTCAGCCAGTCTGTGGCTGCCACCCTCATGATATCTGCTCCAGCTGAACATCTAAACACATAGGCTGCCTCAGGGCCCGCTGACACAGCAGGGATATCCTTGTGTATGTGTGTGCTACGGCGCTTCAGTCATGTCTGACCCTTTGCAACCCCAGGGACTGGAGCCTGCCGGGTTCCTCTGACCGTGCGGTTCTCCAGGCAAGAATACTGGAGCAGGTTGCCATTTCCTGCTCCAGGGGATCTTCCCAATCCAGGGATCGAACCAATGTCTCCTGCATCGGCAGGCGGATTCTTTTCTACTTGGGCCACCTAGGAAGCCTGTGACATCCTTGGCCACGTGCTAAACGCAGACACTTGTTTCTGATACTGCAAGTTGTTTTTGGGTAGACTGAAGGCCTGGCAGAGGAGTGGGGGTCTCCAGGCTTCAGGCCCCTCTTGTATACCCCGCCTCCCCAACCTGGAGTCAACTCTTGTAACCTGTGACACAGCCGTGATAAAACCAGTTAAAAATTCTGCAGAAACATTTTCTTAGAGCTGCTAAACTTACTGTCATGTGTGTGTGTGGCTGTGAAACGAATTGTGAGAGAGCAGTAAATGCCTAGCATGCTTGCTCTCCTACGTGGAAAATTCTCTTGTTAGAATAATTTCCTACCTGGAACACTTGTGAAGTCAGCAGAGTATCAGCCAGGCTCTGCTGCCCATTCCCAGAAGTCTAGGGGTGAAACTGAATGCACGGTCCACCAATGGTCCACTCATAAAAGCCAGCACTTGTTAAATCTATTTGTTTTTATTATAGACATCGATCTGCCAGTCGTAATAATGCATTTATGGACATTTTTCTGCAAGCACAGCGCTGGTGGCAGTTTTTACTGACAAATTGAGTCATATGGATAGTAGTTTAGAAAACTCTTACCTTATTGACAGATCGGGCAATTCCAGCTCTGCACGTTCAGAGGTTTTAGCTGGGTGGGAAAGGGAACTGAATTTCAGGGCAGGATATGGGACAAGACATTTAAATGTTGTACTTTAATTAAAAAAACAAACAAACTGGTAGTTATTTCTCATTTGTTTTTTTTAACTTTGAGCTACCAGTTACCCCTCAAACCATAGGACTGTAAGGGGCTGAGGGTGTCCCTTTCAGATCCGGCCCTCTTGTTGGTGTCAGAAGTAAGAGCCACCCCCTGAAACGTGGGCTTTGTTGCTCCTCTTGAAGTGAGACACTCGTGAGCTGTAGCAGAGCATTTCTCAGAGGTGGTCTGAGCCCTGCTGGTCTCAGAATTACTGAGAGTGCTGGTTAAAAAGGAGATTATTGGGTCACAACCCAGGAGGCTGTCTTTGCAAGGTCACTAGGGGGCCCTAACGTTTGAGCCTCTCCCGGGCAGTCTTTGGGGTCTCCACCACCCCCTTGGGCATGGTGGAGAAGAGCTCTTCGGCCCACACAGCCCGGCCGGCATCACTGTTCTGAGTCGCCTGTGCCTGTGGGTCTGTCTATGGTTTGTAAATCCTCAGAGACGTGTGAATCTCTTCGAATTGCAAACCTGACATGTTATCCTAGCTTTATAGTGTTTGGTCTTGTGGTTATGACAGAAGATGCAGATGTTACCAAAACTTTGGCATTAGTTTTACAAACAAATGCTAAGCAGGGACAGCCATGTTACATTTCACGCCCATCTTTCCTTCTGAATGGCTGGCCTGTCTTCTTCACCCTCTGGGTATAAGCATTTTTATGGTCTCAGGTCAGGGTTAACTTCCATATATAACCAAATGCATTTTGGGGGAACTGAACTGAATTTTTACTGATGAAGTGCTGGAGTTGTGGGTGGGAGAACCACGGGAGGGGTTCCGGTGGTGCCGTTTCCTGGCTGCGTGGCTTTGGGCAGCTGCTCACCCCCCAGCTGCCTCCTCTTCTGCATGATGGCTGTGATCACACAGACTTGGTCCCCCTGGATGAGTGTAAGCACGGGAAGTCTTGGATGGCTGTTTGCGAAGCATGAAGCACAACCTGGATAGAAATTTTAATTTGAAACCATAGACTCATAGAACAATGAGACTAACTGTAAAAAGGGCGAGGAACCAACCAGAATCCTTGTTTCCCTCCAATCTAGTGAGCATCCGGCTTTTCAGTTCAGTTGTGTCTGACTCTGCAACCCCATGGACTGCAGCATGCCAGGCCTCCTTGTCCATCACCAACTCCTGGAGCTTGCTCAAACTCATGCGCTTTGGGGTCCACCTGAGGGCGTTTCTGGTGGGGAGTATGGGATGATGGAGGGACAATTGGGGGAGAGGCCCAAGTTAAGGATCCCCTTTGTTAAAGAGAGGAGCCAGCGTTTGCTGTGTATGTGTTTTATTCCCATAAGACAGTCCTCCGGGAAGTGGGAAGTGGGGGCAAGCTGGCTGTGGAGGGGAGTCAGCCCTGTCTGTCGGGCCTGGCATTTGGGTTCTGAAGCTGAGAGATTGCCTTACTGTACCTGTTCGTTCAGGCAGAAGTGTCAGTGGGGAGGAGTGAGGCTCATTAGCAGGTCTCCCCATCCCCAGCCTGCGCTCCGTGGGGTTACCTGTGCTTTCCTGCAGGTAGTCACAGAATCCATACAATGAAACTGTCAAGACTCGGGCGTGCAGTCACCTCAGAATGTAGATGACCAGTAAGGTGGGTGCTCAGCCTCCTCAGATGCAGGTCATGGACCGTGGGACTGGCCGCGCGGCCAGAGAGCCCACACTGGAGGATGAGAGGCAGCTGCCAGGGAGGGAGGCCTGGGTGGTCCCAGTGGGCGTGGGCGGGGAGGTGGGAGAAGGCGGGGGAACAGGTGCTGCCTGGCGACATGCCCACAGCCAGACTCCGCCCAAGGTTGCCAGGGGCCGCACTTGTCACCTGGCTCCGGCACGCTGGAGGGGCAATGCTGGGGGACAGGGACCCAGAGGAGCCAGTGTCCTGGAAGTGAACAGCGACCCTTCCTCGTGAGGCTTTCCACACTTAAGTGGAAGTTCCTTGAATAAAGGGCGAGGCACAGAAATGATGTATGTCCAAAAGTTACTGAATTTAGCCAGCTATCCCGAGAAAAGCCCATGTGTGCTGTTCTTTATTGTGCAGAAGAATCTGTTTCTGTCACCACTGTGTTATCATCAGATTAAGCTGTCGAGTCAGATGGATGGTGAGTCGAGGCGGCCGCTGGCTGATTGCTGGACCCGTACCGACCATCCGTCTCCGGGCCGCCCTGGGGGCAGGGGCTGCTGGGGAGGAGGGCAGCGGTGGGCGGGGGGTCACCGGAGGGTGGCTGCGCCTGGCAGGGGGCTGTTGAAATTTGTTGCAAGAACAGTTACTTAGAACCAAATGCAGGTTCTAAAATGAAATATTCCTGAAATGCAGCATTATCCACCTCTCTGACTACTGGTGTGGTTGCCTTCTGCCCCCAGAAGGACAGGCTCTGGAGAGCCGTGCGTTCTGTCCGTCCTGGGCGGCCAGTGGTTTAATGGGACGCGGGACTTTTCCGGGCTGACACTGGGGACCCCGGGCAGGCTGAGTGGTTGATAGCCCTGGACACACTCAGTCCTGGGTTGGGGGTGACATGCTTACTGGCGCCCCACCAGCAACTTGAACCGACGTGGGCCCTAAGTCACAATCAGGAGTTCAGTTTCCCTAAACTAAAAGTACAGGCTTTAAAGACTTCCTCCTAGGTGTTCCTAACCTGTTTATTTTTGCCTGGAGTGTGATGAGAACGTGTCCTAGAGCCCCTGTTCTGTCCTGGTGGACTGAGAACCTGCTGCTGTCCAGGGGTACCCTCTGGACCATTTGTCAGGCCAGAAGAGCCCCTCAAGGTCACAGTTCTGATTTCCTCATGGTGTTCTCTCCAGAGGCCGTCTCTGGGCCCAAGGTGCTTCTACACATGGCTGTGGACAATCCAGGCAGGGTGGATTCTGGAGAAGGTTAGTGAGATACTCTCTTGCGTTGGCCGGAAGTCATGTTTCCCGTGGTTTCAGACGTGCAAGCAGCTGTTTGACGTGCCTCAGTCCTGCCCTGGTGTTCATGTGGCAGAGCCTACTTCTTAGGGAAGCTCCGAGGCCTGGCAGTGCGGGTGTCTGCTCCATTCTGCCCTGTGCACGGCTCAGCACAGCGGGGCCCTGGCACCGGGCTGCCCGGGGCTGAGCTCAGCCGGAGCGTCACCCGTTGGAAGCCAGGCAGGTTCTCTGTGCGGGACCAGGCCGGCTCTGTCAGCTCTCAGCTTGGAGGCTGTCTCTTGGGGTGGAGAGCAACGTCCTCGTGGACTCTGAGTTCAGGTGGCTGACCTTTGCTGTCTCCTGTCCCTCTGCCACCAATGGAGGTGCTGCCTGGCTGCAGCCTCAGCCGCCTGGGTCCTTTCTGCCTGGCGCGCCCCAGGCCGTCTCCCTGCTTCTGTCCTTGAGCACTGCTGCCCCACGGGGCCCTGGAAGCTGGCACCCAGGCAGCGAGAACTGCTTCCTTCTCCTCCTGTTGGAGGCAGGGGTACAGAGATGCTCCAAGGGGACCCCTCTTTCCCACCTATGCCCCAGAGGAACATGAGCCTGTGAGGCTCCTGTTGGCGCCACTTTTAGCCCCAAGGCCCTCCACGTTTGTTCTGGCAGCTTCTCTCGAAACCTGTGCGTCAGCTCTTTCATCTCAGGGTGAATGGGTGGGAGGCCCCAGAGAGTCTTGCCTAGGGATCCTCTTCTGATTCAGCCTGATCATAGACCCTGTCTGCTCCCAGGCTCTCCCTGAATCCTTCCCATGGCCCTGCCCTTCTGGAAGCCTCCTTAGCCCCTGTAATGTCTCCTCCCCTTGGGCCCATCACATGTACACTCGGGTTTCTGATTGACTTGTATTGTTCTTGTCTCTTGATGCTGGCATTCTGTCTTGGAAACTCTCCATGGCCTGGTGTGGGGCTTCCGCCTAATGCAGGGCACAGGTTGCTGTGGACAGAACGTGCCCCTACGATCTACATGTTGAAGCCCTGACCCCCACTGTGACTGTATTGGGAGATGGGGATGTTAGGGGATTGTTTAGAATAAATGAGATTGGAAGAAGGGGCCCCAATCCAGTGGATTGGTGGCCTTATAAGAAAAGAGAGAGGGTGATCTTACCGGCAGCAAGTGGCTGCCTACAAGCCAGGAAGAGAGCCCTCACCAGAAACCAAATTAGCTGGAGCCTTGATCTTGGACTTGCCAGTCTCCAGAACTGTGAGAAAATGAATTTCTGTCTGTTAAGCCACTTGGTATGTAATATTCTGTTATAGCAGCTCGATCTGACTAATACAAGGTGAGGTGCAGACTAAATAATGTTACTTCAAAAGCACGGAACTCATGAGGGGTTTGCATATGAAGTTGGCATTTGGAGATAAAGATAACTTGGTAATCAGTGTTCAAAAATAGGATTGTTTGCAGGTTTAGCTCTTGGCATCCCGAAAGGTGTGTATCAGAATAAAAGAAAACAGGATGAACAGAAACCCAAGTCTTATTACCAGGATCCCAGAGGTTTTAGAAAGGAAATCTGGCAGATTTGGTCAAGACACCAGAGGGCCAGTGGACCATGGACAGGCCTGGTCTTATCCTGGGGGCGGACCCTGCTGGAAAGCAGACAAGGCCCCGGGCCCTGAGGGAAGCTGGGAGGTGGGACTGGAGTAAATACTGGATGACTGGGTTTCTTAAGCAGGAAGAGGGGTAATAGCACTGGCCTACAGCCTCAGCTTATTGGTCGGGAGTTTCTGTTGCCTTTTTATTTTTTCTCCATTCTGGGTCATTTTGTACTCTGCTCCTGCTGGAACTGAGGAGCATCATGTGGTCATTCTGTTGGGCTCTAGCGAGGATCCTAAGAACCATGCAGTTCGCTGCTTTTCATGCTAAGTTGTCTCGAGGATTTTTGGAGGTCTCTGTAGAGTTGGGGACTAAGCAGAGCACTTCTCCCTGGAAGCCTGCCAGCCCACACATGCACCAGACTGGCCCACGTTAAAACTGTGGCCATCGGTGAGGGGATGTAGTAAATTAAGGTGGGAGACTTAGATTTACTTCTCCCCGGGTCGCCAGTTTGCCAGAAGCCACAGTATGTGTTGTGGTTCTGCAGAATGTCTCAAATGTGTGGGTATTTTTAGGATTGTTGGAAGGAACGCTGAGGTTGTGAACTTTCAGCATTTCTGAGCTTCGGCCCTTTGCGTCTTCAGAGGATGACCAGCACTCTGCTCTGTGTCCCCCTCGGGGCCCAGCGGTGGCGGGCAGAGACTGCTGTGTCCTGGGGGGAGAGGCTGGGGTCCGGGCGGGGAGAGACCGCTGTGTTCTGGGGGGAGGCTGGGGTCCGGGGCGGGGAGAGACTTCTGTGTTCCGGGGCGGAGGCTGGGGTCCAGGGCGGGCAGAGACCGCTGTGTCCCAGGGGGAGGCTGGGGTCCAGGGCGGCACTGTGTGCTGTGCTTACTACCGTACTGCTGACCCCTGAAGTGTGGGTTCGGATCCTCAGTTATGTTTTATTTATCAGTGCAGCTATGCTTGTCATTTCATTCCGTCCTGAGAGTCTAAGAATATGAGTAATCTGGAGGCCCCTCTTGTGATTATTAGTGATTGATTCTGTTTAACCTTGAAATCAGTAAGAGGGGCCTCGTGGTGTGGCTTGCAGTCCGTAAACGGGGTTCTGTGATGGTAGTCGTACCGGTTTGTCCCCAGAGCAGACTGGCTGGAGCTCCAGCATGTGACCCGTTTTATATACCTGCTCTGGTGTCCTGTGTTCCTTGCAGGACTTGTGTTGGTGCTGCAAGTGCCGCCAGCGTGCCCTGCCCCTGGCGGGCAGGGTGGGGGTCTGCGAGCCCCGTAAGGTGAAAACACTTCAGGCTGTTCAAAGTATATTTTACAAGTGTGCAGTGGGACTTCGGGGTGTTATATCGAAAAGCCCAATTGTACAGTTACCATGGGAACCCAGTTAGAATAGATTGCTTGATTTTGGGGGGACGGCAGTCTTGCATCTTGACCAGAAATCTAATGAGTTTTAACTGTTTTCATGTTCCTACACTGACTTGCTCCACCAAAGCATTATTTCTTCACCCTCCTCCTCGTTTCCAGCTTTAAGCCAAAATAGAAAAAAGTTCTCTAGTGGTGGTTCAGGAGCAAGTCTCCTAGAGAGATGTAACTAGGTTTGTGTGGAAAAGTTTGTGCAGGTGATGGTAGCGGTGGGGGTGGCAGCCAGTGTTTAAGAAGATGCGGCAAATAGGCGTTTTCCTCTGGTAACACGGAGTGCTCTCATGTCCCTCTCCTTGTGCTCTGGGTGTCGGGTGGGGAAACAGGTGTGTACCTCTGTTCTTCCTCATGTTTGCAGGTGGGCAATCGGGTTCTGAAAGGCCCTGGGTTTTCCAGATGGAGAGAGCAGTGGGTGGGCAGGGTGAGACCACAGGACTCTTCCCTCCACACCTGCATTCCTATCGCTGTTTGGGCTCAGCAACTTGCACTCCTAAAACTTCCTAGAGACTCCAGAGTCATACATCAGTACAACATTGAAAAAGTTTTAAGTATTTACTAATTCATTTAAGCAACGCTAAACATTTTTTGTTGCTCAAGTTTAATATCTTCTTACTGCTTCTCAGTCTCCCTGTTCTATAAATTATAGGAAAGGAGCGTTGAAATCACCAACTGTGGCTGGAGATTTGTCTGTTTCCTATTGTGTTCTCTGTTCTTGCTTCATCTGTTTCAAAGTCTTTTATTAGGTGCATGCATATTTAGAATTTTTACGTCCTTTTGGTGAATTAACCCTTTTACTCTTAATGGCCTTTAGTCTTAGCAATTTCCTTGTTTTGAAATTCTGTGTTTGATATTCAGATAGCCACTCCAGCTTTCTTTCCATTACCATTTCTATGGTGAATGTTTTCCCATTCTTTCACATTTTATCTTTACATTTAACACATGTTTCTTATAGACAGATTGCTAATCATAAGGTCTTTTTAAAATTGAAGTATTCAGACTCCTTACATGTTATGTAATTATCAGTGTGGTTGGGTTCAATGACACCACCTTGCTATTTGTTTTCTCCTTGTTCTGTTTGTTCCTTCACTCTTCTCCCTCCATTTTCCTGCCTTTGTTCAGACTCTGCTGCTGCTAAGTCGCTTCAGTCGTGTCCGACTCTGTGCGATCCCATAGACGGCAGCCCACTAGGCTCCTCTGTCCCTGGGATTCTCCAGGCAAGAATATTGGAGTGGGTTGCCATTTTCTTCTCCAATGCATGAAAGTGAAAAGTGAAAGTGAAGTTGCTCAGTCGTATCCGACTCTTAGCGACCCCATGGACTGGAGCCTACCAGGCTCCTCTGTCCATGGGATTTTCCAGGCAAGAGTACTGGGGTGGGGTGCCATTCAGACTCTGAATATATTTTAAAAATGATTTCAATTTACCACATATGTGCATTGGCTCTTACTGGCTCTAGGGTGTATAATGGTCGTAATTAGCTCATTGTAGGCTGCATTCACATCATATTATTCATTGTCATGTACAGTGTAAGAACCTTCCATGAGTATATTTCAATTTCTCTCATCCTATTTTGGGGATTATATTTATTTAGTATGTTTTATTTCTACATATGTTATAAACTCCAAAATATACTTTTATTATTTTTGTTTTAGGCAGTCCATTGTCTTTTAAAGAGATTAAAATTGAAAAAAACTTTCATATTTATTTGCATACTTACCACTTGCATGTTCTCTACTCTTAGGAACTATGATTTCCATCTGGCAGTCCTTTTTAATGCCTATGGAACTTGCACCAGTGTTTCTCAGATAAAGGTCTGCTAGTGTATGAATTGGCTTACTTTTTCTGTTTTTGGAATAGGGCTTTATTCTGACTTTCATTCTTGAAAGATATTTTGCCTGTCACAGAATTCTGTATTGACCCTTTTCTTTTTTCCTGTTTTCATGCTTTAAACATGTTCCATTGTGTCGTGCCTTGCATAGTTTCTGATGATCAGTTTGCGGCCCCTCTTAATTTTGTGTCTCTGTGTGTGACCGTCTTTTCCCCACGTCTTCTGACCACTTCTCAGGTTTTTTTCTTTATGACTTCTTTCCAGCAATTTGTTTATGATTTGCCTTGATTTAGTTCTTTATGTTTTCTTCTACTTTGGTTTCATTGAGTTTCTTGCAATAGTGAGTATAGGTTTTAATCCAATATGAAGAAATAGTAATTATTTCTTCAAATACTTTTCTGCCTTTTTCTGGGACTCCTAATTGCATGTGTGTTAGACGGCCTGATGTTGTCTCACATCTTACTGATGCGGTGCTCATTTTCTTTGGTCTTTTTCCCTTTTTCTTCCTGGATAGTTAAAAAAATGTCCTATGTTCATTTTTACTCACTTTCCCCCCGCTTCTGCTGTATCTGCTTTGTTAATCACATCAGGTAATTTTTCATTTCAGATAGTCTATTTTACATCTGCATTCCATCTGTGTTTTCATAATGTTATGTTTTCTTCTATCTTCTTGAACATATGAGATATATTCATAGTAGCTGTTTTAACCCAGGCAGGCTGGCTTCAGTTGGGACCTTTAGTGTGTGGATTTTGTGACAGCATTTTGGCTGTTTTCTGTCTGTTTTCTGATTCTTGGCTGTATTTAGATCATTGTGGCTGCCAGTGGACCCTGTGCTAGTAGAGAAAATTAAATATGGCAGGAAACCCGGACTAGGGAGAGCTCGAAGGGAACATGTCAGCCGCTCAGTTGTATCTGACTCTTCGTGACCCCACGGACTGTAGCCCACCAGGCTCCTTTGTCCATGGGATTTTCCAGGCAAGAATACTGGAGTGGGTAGCCATGACCTTCTCCAGGGGATCTTCCTGATGCAGGGATCAAACCCATGCCTCCTGCATTGCAGGCAGATTCTTTGCCATCTGAGCCATCAGAGAAGCCCAAGGATAGCTTTCGAGGGTCCAGATGAATCTGAAATGGAGCCTACAGGTGGCCATGATGAAAAGGGAAGAGGGTGTGATTAGTAAGTGACTGTCACCATTCAGGAGAGAGAGACCTTTTCCTGTGGAGAAGTTTGTCTAGGAATTTTAGAATAAGGGATGGTAAGTGATTTTTAAAAAATTCAGGAATGTTTTGGTTTGATTTTGTTTTGTTGTGAGCCCTCAGCGGAAGCCAAGCGTATCACATTGTTGCTTAGGGTCCTAAGAAGGACGGTCCAGATGGATCACACTGCTGGCCCTCCTTGACTCAGGGGCAGGGCACAGGGAGAGGCCTGACTGCAGGGCATGTCTCAGGGCGGGTCTCTGTCACCCGATGTCCTGTGGAAGCGGAGGGCAGCCGCAGGGTGGCTGTTGGAGCCATCCCACTTGGTCTTGCTCAGCTCTGACTTCTGGTGGACATGAGAGGTGCTGGGGGAGAGTGGAGCGCCCCAGGTGAGGGCTGCAGATACGGCTGTTCCTGTCTGATCTCTGCGTCCACTTGTCCCTGTTGAGAATGGCCCCGCCCCGGCAGCCCCTGGCCACCTGTGGCTCTTGCTCCTTCCGGCGGCCCCGCCTTCTGGGCTCTGGTGACGCCCCATCTTCTCAGCGTCCCCCCGGATGAAAGGTGGGGGCAGCCAAGTCCTGCGGGGGCTCACCCTTTCCTGCTGGCCTCGCGATGCTCCCGTTCCTTGCGTGTCCACCTACTTCCTGTGTTTAAAGGGCCTGGGGGGTGTCCTGCTTATGATAGGTAGATCCAGGTTAAGGCTGGGAGTGACTCATGGGTGAGTGACACATAGGTGTTCGGTGATGTTGGGAGAAATAAGTTGAGTTTCTGTCAAGAAATTTAAAGCATGTTATTTGGGGTTTTACTCCCAAGGAGGGGCTTCCCGGGTAGCTCAGTGGTAAATAATTCTCCTGCCAATGTAGGAGACATGGGTTCGATCTCTGGGTCAGGAAGATCCCCTGGAGAAGGAAATGGCAACCCACTCCAGTATTCTCCATGGGAAATCCTACAGAGAGAGGAGCCTGGTGGGCTATCATCCGTGGGGTCACAAAAAGTCGGACATGATTTAGTGACTAAACGACCCCCACCTCCAAAGGAGGATGATTCCAGCTAGCTCCATATGGAAAGGACAGAATTGGGAAGTCAGAGAAAATTAAGGGCATTTTCAGTTCAGATGACTTTTCTCTTGTCACCACTGTGGTTTTAAATTTGTGGCGTCAACAGAAAGGTGGTTTGCTGAGGACTGTCACATTGGTATTTCATGCTGTCTAAGAGGAGACCAGACCGTGGAAGAGTGCATTTCTCCCAGCTGAATTTACAGCCACTGTAGGTGTATCTCGGGCCAGCCTGGACCTTCATCGCTGATGTTTAATAGATCTGAAGGCAGCATGGGCTTCCCTTGTGGCTCAGACGGTAAAGCGTCTGCCTACAATGCGGGAGACCTGGGTTCAATCCTTGGGTCGGGAAGTTCCCCTGGAGAAGGAAATGGCAACCCACTCCAGTATTCTTGCCTGGAAAATCCCATGGACAGAGGAGCCCGGTAGGGTACAGTCCATGGGGTCACAAAGAGTCGTACACGACTGAGCGACTTCACTTCACTTCAAGACAGCATTAACCCCCGTGTTGCCAGGCCATGCAGAGAGCTCTGCGTGTGAGAACTGAACCCCTTGTCTGGGGGCTTGTGTGCCCTGCTCCGCACGTGGTGCCGCAGGCCGGGCTGCCTCCGCTGTGCTTCTCTCACAGCCCTGTGCACACCTAGGAAGGTCAGGGTACGTGTGTGCGTCCCTTTGCTGGGCACCTGAAACGGACACGGCATCGTCGATCAGCTGTACTCCCATATAAGCTAAACGTTAACAGAGAGTGCCCGTGTTCACAGCAGCGTGTAAGGACGTGGGGGTTGCTTCGGGGTGTGTCTGTGCCCTCACGGGTGTCACACGAGCATTCGGAGCGTGTGGCCGTGGCTGCTCTGATGTTGCCCAGTGCGTCCCCCGCTGGACGGGTGCCTCCTGTCATGTGTGAGTGCTCACAGCGCCCCATTGACGCCACATGTCTGCCGTTCTTGTGGAACTAAAGGGGAAGTGTGTTCACTCACAAAGTTTGCAGTTACATATAAATTTTAGTCTGCACGTATGGATATCCATAGTGTGCTGGTTTCCAACTGGAGAGTAATCTTTTTTTTTTTTTTTTTTTCAGTCTCAGATGATTAAGTTTTGAAAGTTTCTCTTAGCATAATATTCAGCTTCTGGAAAAAGTATTCATCGCTCTTTCCCATCACAAGGTGCACATTGCCAGGCTTTGTCAGTTTTCCATTTTGTGGAATTGTGACTTCAGGGCTCTTTGCTACATTAATTTGATCTTCCCTGTTCTTCTGATGCAGATGTTTTCTTTCCTTCTTTCTTTCCCTCCCTCTTTGGTCCTCCCTTTTTAACTTTTTCAAGTTTTGTGTTGTTTGAAACCCACTAAGGAGCATGTGAGATACACATGTAAGCCGTGGAGTGAAAGTCACGAGCAGGACACCTGTCACCTCCTCACTGTGTGGGGTTTGTCTGGGTGCTTCCTCTCCTTCCCCAGCCCTGAGCAACACGCGCACTCGGTTGCTCAGTATTTTGTTTCATCAGTTTAAACATTTCGTTTCATTTTCTTCTGGTTTCTGAGGCTTCTGTGGAGACGTCAGCCTTGTTGTTGCCCCTTTGAAGGTAGTGGAACTTTTTACTCTGGTTGCTTTTGAGATTTTTCTCTCTGGTTTTCCATTTCTCTGTGGTTTGGAACTAATTAACTGTGTGGCTAGTTGTGAGTTTTCTTCATACTGAACCCTGTTTGGAGTTTGCTGAGCTTCTTGAATCGCGGGATTGGTATCTGTTATTTGTTTTGGAAAATTCTCGACTCAGTGATTCATATATGTCCCTTCTTCATCTGCTCCTTTCCTTCTGGGGTTGAATCACAGGAGCTGGTCCTGTTTCCTGTGTCCTCACGGCTCAGGGGCTCTTGTTTGCTGTTCACTCTCCTGTTCTCTTCCTCTTCCATGGTTTGCGTTCTCTCTGCGGGCCTGTCTCGTCGATCACAGGTCCTGTTTCCTACACTATTCCATCTCCTGTGAATCCTATCCGGTGAGTTCTGAATTCCAAACTTCGTGTTTGCAGTTCTAGAATGTCCATTTCATATTTTTATAATGTATTTCAATTTAGTATTTAAAATTCTCCAGTCTCATTCATTTTGTCTGTCTTTTCCTATTTTTAAACACAACAACCATAATTATTTTAAAGTTCCTGTCTGTTAATACCAGTATGTTGGAAATACACTCTTCTGCTTGTATTTTCTGTTTTCTCTTCTCTTGACTGTATAGTATGCACACGCACACATGTATGCACATATGTGCATGCACACATCACATGGGATAATTTCTGTAGGTGGGATAATCCCAGTTTTGTGTATAGCTCTTTTACCTGTTTTTTTTTTTTTTCATAAGTGCTTATATGTGAGACTGAAATCTTTGCCAACATAATTTCTAGAGATGATATCAGTTCTGTTCCGTTGCTCTGTCATGTCCAACTCTGCGACCCCATGGACAGAAGCATGCCAGGCTTCCCTGTCCATCACCAACTCGTGGAGCTTGCTCAGACTCATGTCCATCAGGTTGGTGATGCCATCCAACCATCTCACCCTCTGTCCTCCCCTTCTCCTCCTGCCTTCAACCTTTCCCAGCATCAGGGTCTTTTCCAATGAGTCAGTTCTTCACATCAGATCAGATCAGATCAGATCAGTCGCTCAGTCGTGTCCAACTCTTTGCGACCCCATGAACCGCAGCACGCCAGGCCTCCCTGTCCATCACCAGCTCCCGGAGGTCACCCAGACTCGCATCCATCGAGTCAGTGATGCCATCCAGCCATCTCATCCTCTGTGGTCCCCTTCTCCTCCTGCCCTCGATCCCTCCCAGCATCAGAGTCTTCTCCAATGAGTCAACTCTTCGCATGAGGTGGCCAAAATACACATTCCAGGTTCCTATGCAGTATTGCTCTTTACAGCATCGGACTTTGCTTCTATCACCAGACACATCCACAGCTGGGTATTCTTTTTGTTTTGGCTCCATCCCTTCATTCTTTCTGGAGTTATTTCTCCATTGATCTCCAGTAGCATATTGGGCCTCTACTGACCTGGGGAGTTTCTTTTTCAGTATCCTATCATTTTGTCTTTTCATACTGTTCATGGGGTTCTCAAGGCAAGAATACTGAAGTGGTTTGCCATTCCCTTCTCCAGCGAACCACACCCTGTCATCTCTCTCCACCATGACCCACCCATCCCAGATTGCCCCTCGGGCATGGCTTAATTTCATTGAGTTAGACAAGGGTGTGGTCCTTGTGTGATTAGATTGACTAGTTATCTGTGAGAATGGTTTTAGTGTATTTGCCCTCTGATGCCCTCTTTCAAGACCTACTGTCTTACTTGGGTTTCTCTTACCTTGGGCGTGGGGTATCTCGTCCCGGCTGCTCCCGGCCAGCGAAGCACAGCCATCGCACCTTACCTTGGACGAGGGGTCTCTCCTCACCGCCGCCCTTCCTGACCTCGGTCGTGGGGTAGCTCTTCTCGGCCGCGCTTAGTGCGCTGGCCCTCACCGCCGTCCTTCCTCGGTCATGGGGTAGCTCCTCTCGGCCGCGCTCTTAGTGCGCGACGCAGCCGGCGGGGCGCTCTTAAATTGTGCGCCGGTCGCGGGAAGGCGAGGGCGCTCTTAAATTGTGCGCCGGTCGCATCAGCTGGTCAAAATATGGAGCTTCAGCTTCAGCATCAGTCCTTCCAATGAATATTCAGGACTGATCTCCTTTAGGATGGACTGGTTGGATCTCTTTGCAGAACAAGGGACTCTCAAGAGTCTTCTCCAGCACCACAGTTCAAAAGCATCAATTCTTCGGTACTCAGCTTTCTTTAGGGCCCAACTCTTACATCCATACGTGACTACTGGAAAAAACATAGCTTTGATTAGACATATCTTTGTCAGCAAAGTAATGTCTCTGCTTTTTAAAACACTGTCTAGGTTTGTCATAGCTTTTCTTCCAAGGAGGAAGCATCTTTTAATTTCTTGGCTGCAGGGATTTTGGAGCCCAAGAAAAGAAAGCCTGTCACTGTTTCCATTGTTTCCCCATCTATTTGCCATGAAGTGATGGGACTGGATGCCATGATCTTCCTTTTCTGAATGTTGAGTTTTAAGCCAGCTTTTTCACTCTCCTCTTTCACTTTCATCAAGAGGCTCTTTAGTTCCTCTTCACTTTCTGCCATAAGGGTGGTATCATCTCCATATCTGAGGTTATTGATATTTCTCCTGGCACTCTTGATTCCAGCTTGAGGTTCTTCCTGCCTGGCATTTTGCATGATTACTCTGCATATAAGTTAAATAAGCAGGGTGACAATAGACAGCCTTGACATACTCCTTTCCCAATTTTCAACCAGTGTGTTGTTCCATGTCCAGTTCTAACTGTTGCTTCCTGACCTGCATACAGATTTCTCAGGAGGAACGTAAGGTGGGTCTGGTATTCCCATCTCTTTAAGAAGGGATGACATGGTGTTCTAAGAAGAGATGTCATCTCTTAGCAGGTCAGGCCTCCCTGTCCATCGCCAATGGTATCCCATTATAAAGGTGTAACATGATTTCATTGTTGGGTATTTAGGGCAGTTTCATGTCTGAGACTCTGTCTTAAAGAAAATTTTGCATGCAAAGGTGTTTAATATGGTATTTTTGAAAATACAACCAAGTAGGGAAGTCTTCCTATATCTTGGAGAAATCCTTAACCAGTCTCTGGGCTTCTTGATTTTGAGGCCTACATCTTGTAGTTTTGGATCCAGAAGTATTACGGTCATTTCTTTGTATCTTCATGCAAAGCATCACCCACCTGTCAGGGTCAGGGTCTCATCCTCCGGGTGGGGATGTGCTGGGTCGGTGTCTGACTCTGAACTCGACAGACAGGGCCCCGACTGCTCAGAGCTTGGGCTCACATTGGGCATCGTGACTGAGGGAACAGCAAGTGCTCAGTGGTCGGCTCCTGGTTTATCAGCAGGTCGACCCGTGACCTCCTGGGCCTCAGTTTCTCTAATGTGACAGTGACCGCGTTGGCCAGCACCGCCAACAGAACATTCGGCTGTAATAGAATATACCTGTGCCATCCAGTGTGGAAGCTGCTGGTCGCATGAGGCTACCGGGCACTTGGAGTGTGACGAGTGTGACTTATGAACTGAATTTTAAATTTTTATTCTAATTCATTTAAATTTAAACCTGTGCCCCCTGCCCTGTGACTCATAGCTGCTGTGTTGGCCATGACGACCCTGCTGCTAAGTCACTTCAGTCGTGTCCGACTCTGTGCGACCCCACAGACGGCAGCCCACCAGGCTCCCCCGTCCCTGGGATTCTCCAGGCAAGAACACTGGAGTGGGTTGCCATTTCCTTCTCCAATGCATGAAAGTGAAAAGTGAAAGTAAAGTCGTTCAGTCGTGTTCGACTCTTAGTGACCCCATGGACTGGAGCCCACCAGGCTCCTCCATCCATGGGACTTTCCAGGCAAGAGTACTGGAGTGGGTACCCTAGATGGATTAAATGCTTATTTAATGTTACATAGTGGTCTTTTGAGTCCACTCTGATTCTGACATTTGGTTTTCTTGTTTTTATTATTTTTTTAATTTATCACTAAATTTAAAAATATGAACATTAAAATCTCTTCTTTCTCGTTGTACAGATTACAGATTTTTCCTTCTTTGTGCTGTTTTAATAGGGACATCCCCTCCACGGGGAGAGGAATTTGAACAGGACACTAAAAATACAAAGTAGGCCAAATTAGAGAAGAATAAGGGGTTTTTTTTTGGAAGTCCGCTTGTCTTGCAAAACCATTTAAGTAAACTGAGCCGTTGCTGACAACACACGCGGGCTCTTCTGTCAGCTTCACAGTGTTCCTTTAACCAGGTTTTGGATTTTTGTCAAAACTAACAATTTAAATTTGCAATTCAGTTTTCTGTTATAAGTAATTGCTGTTTGTAAATTAGACTAATTTCTCTTTGAATTTTTGGTACAAATAATGTAATTTAGAGTTACAGATCTCTTGATCCTCTGGGTGCAGGCAAAATAAATGTAGTATTGAATGCTGGATCTGGGCAGGATTCTCCTATGAATCTTAAAATATGTGCTTTGTGAAACTGGGTTAAGTTATTTTAGCAACTATAAATAGTCACTTGGTAATTAGGTGTTTGGGTTTATTTGTTATAATTGAGTGCTTATTAAAGTTCAGTTTTTTGTTTTTTTTTTTTTACCCCATGGATCAGAAGCTTTTATAGGCCAAGTGATAAGATATATCCTCTGCAGCTCATTCACTGATTATGACTCATTACAGATGATAGATGACCTCCTAAACTTTTAAATTCCTGTTTGCTTGTAGAGAGCGACAATCCTCACCTTGCAGTCGGGCCTGCTCCAAAACTCTGGAGCCGTCTTGTGTAATAACCCCTTACAGTCGATCACGTTGTGCGGGGGAGAAAAGATCGCGGGGGCGCGCTGCCTCTGCCAGACGCGGACGGCATTTGGTCTGCCCTGCTTATCTCTCTGCGCCAGGACTCCTCCCTGTTTTCTAGGCAGAGCTTCTGCACGTCGTTAAAGTGACATCAGGGCCTCATCTGCGTGTGAGTTTCCGCAGAAACAGCCCCATGTCTGGTCACAGGGGTGTGATGGCCTTCCCAGAACCTTCCCGGGACCATGGGGTCTGCCTGTGTCCGGCTCTAGCAGAGCTGATGCTCTCTCGGGACTGTGCGGGGTCTGCTGTGTCCGGTGCTGGCAGAGGTGATGCTCTCTGTCGGGACCGCATGGATCTGCCCGTGTCCGCGCCGGCAGAGGCGGTGCTCTCTGTCAGGACTGCGTGGGGTCTGCCTTGTCTGGTGCTGGCAGAGCTGATATTTTGTTGGTGCTCGGGCATGGCCAGGGTGAGGGGCAGGCCTGCCCCTGCAAGTGGCCAGATCCAGAGGGCACGGGGTGACCAGGGTGGTCTGGTTTTTGGAGACTCCCTTTTAATTTTAGCCTCATCCTTCTGAAGAAGAGAAAATTAGTCATTTGTTTCTTTGGGGTCATGCTTTGTGTTTTATAAACATCTGTGCCATGTCGCTTTAGTCCTGTCTGACTCTTTGTGACCCTGTGGACTATATGCAGCCCGCCAGGCTCCTCTGTCCACGGGCGTCTCTATGCAAGAAAACTGGAGTGGGTGCCACCTCCTCCAGGGGATCTTACTGTCCCAGGGATCGAACCCAAGTCTCTTATGTCTCCTGCGTTGGCAGGCAGGGGAGGCACAGATGTGTGGAATTTTCTTTGTCACTCGCTCTTTCTCCAGCCACCCCTCCCCCCACCTCCTAGTCTAGTTTGAGCCTCCTTAGTTATGCATACTTTCTATTTGCCTTTTTCATATGATCCAACAACAAGTACATTTTAAAATTCATTCAGGTTGACTGAATGGCCAGTGAGAAGAGACTACTTTTGTATAATAACAAGATTAATACCTTGGCTCAAGGGACATAACATTTTAGTAAAATTGAAATTCGTATAGTTACCCTAGCTGTGCTCTCCACCTCTGGCTTCCTTATAAAAATGTCTGGGTAAAATACTGGTGGCCCTCTCCAGCCATTATTTCCATCTGAGTTACGCGGCCTGACCCCACACTCGCTCGGGGTTGTAAAGTTGGGCCAGGTCTCCCGGCTCTTGTCTCACCAGCTCATGCGACTGTTGGAGGTGAAGTGCTGGTGCTGGCTGTCTCTGTGGACTGGGTGTTTCTGGGGAAAAATACAGGGAGAAATTTCCTCCCCAAGTAGTGTTTTGTATTGCTTTACATGTACTAATATGTAATCTGCCCCTTTTCCCCTTTTAACTACTCCCCTCTAATGTGCTGGTCTTGATGGCCTTGCGTTTCCCTTTTCTTTGGCTGGAGAGACCTATTGGGGTAGAAGTTATGAAGATCTTCTGAGTGGCTCCTGATTTTAAATAGGAGGTGCCCCATCTCTAGTCTGCTTTATAATGTGATAGAAAGTGCTGGCCAGCTGACGCTAATCTTAATTTATGATCTATTTAACCTTTTTATTTCCCAGCTCACATCCCGTCCCCAGACTTGGATCTCTGCACCAATGCTCTTCAGAGGCAAATGTGCAGTGTCATGATTCTGAACCCGAGGTCGCAGGAGGGGTTTACACTGGGAACGCTAATGCCTGTCCACTGGGCTTCCCCACCCGGGGCAGTGGGCGTGATAAAGGCCTGCAGACGTCTGTCAGCCTGCCTGTTCTCGTCTCCCTGTTTCTGAATGGCCAGGTCTTCAGGGTCAGGGTAGACCTTGCATGCACACGGGTTGTCAGTGGAGTCTGGGGGCTTTTTTGACTTTTTATTTTGAATAACTAGCCTCGTTTCTGTACCCCATCCATCTAGTTTTGCATAGTGTTACTGTCTTCCATGGCCCTTGTACATAACTTTGTGCAGTTCCCACAGCCAGGGAATTAATGTACAAGGTATTAGCATGTTAATCAGCATTCATTAGTGTTGTGTGATACTGTAAGCCTTGTTTGAGTTCCAGCAGTTTTTCCACTCGTGTTCTTTTTCTGTTCTGCCGTCCAGTCCAAGACCCCACATGGCATTCAGTTGTCATGGCTCCCCCTTGTCTGGTTCATGGGGTCCCTCTGTCCTTCTTTTTGTGCCCTGGACACTTTGGAAGAAGACCAGTCAGTTACACATCGGAATGTCTCTCCTTTGGGTTTGTGATGTGGTCTCTTGATTAGATCGAAGTTCACATTTTTGGTGAGGAAAGCGCAGAGATGAGGACCCCCGCGAGGCATCACGGCATGTGTGGTGTCCAAGTGCCACTTATAGGTGACGCGAAGCACGGGCATGGGGTGAAGGTGGCACTGCTCGTGTTTCTCCAACTGTAGCGTTACAGTGTCCTTCTCTGCAGCTGACACCTTGAGGGAGGTGTTGTGAGGCCATGCATATGCCCCGGCTCTCAGCTTTCACCTGCTTATTTCGGTATTCATTGTTGTATCTTGTCTGCAACAATTAGTGCTGTGTTGTTGGCCTGATGACATGTGTCTCCTTCATTTTCTCTTCTTTTACTAATTGGAATTCTTGTGAGTGAAGAGCTCTCTGTTCTTTCCCGCTTACTGCTTTATTCACTGAACTATCTGTTAGTATGGACTCATGGATATTTATTTTTTATCATGGGTTGTACTCTAATACTACCAGGATTTATTCTGTTAGTCAAATGGCCTTTGGACACCCCCTGAGATTGGCTTCCCTTTTTGACCTGCTACCTTCTGGTACTTTTTGGCTCCGCAGTGTAATCCAAGCTTATCTTGTATTTTTCCTGTCCCCGTCCTGGATTTATTACCCACTTCTCCAGGGAGCCTCCATCCCCTTTCCTGGAATGTGAGGTTTAGAAGCCAAGGTCTGGGCACTGGTGTGCTCAGTGCTGTTGAGGTGCTGGTGCTTCTGACCCCTGTGAGTGGAGGGAGCCAGGGCATCTGTGTGTGTGCGCTGACCACACGCGCACATCAGAAGGCACTGCGTTTATTTCTGCCCCCGTCACCTCTGTGTATATTAGAGACTGTCAGTTTGCCCTGGTACCTGCAGTTTGAGTCCAACCCGACAGAGTGCAGTTTCGCCACCACCTGTCTCCGGCAGCGAGAAACCTGGGTCTTGCGATGGAAACGCACTTACTCTCTTACAGGTTTTTCTTAAACAGACTCTGGTGAACCTCTGTCATCGTATTGGCTGTTACTACCTCGGGGATCGCTTGGTAGATGAAATCCCGTTTGTGCAGGAGGGTATTTCCTGTGCTTGCTTCACAAAATGTAGTCTGCAGAATTTAGTTACCTGTGTCAGTGTGGTTAGGAATTCAGGCTTGACCTGGACAGAGAATGAAGTCATTTTGTTTTCAGAATAGATGGCATGCTTTCAGGTAAACTGACCAGCTAATTAGCTTATTGTCAAATATATAAAAGTCATACATTGAGAAGAAATAAAACAACAGAGGTCCTCTGATACTATTTTATATGAAGAATAGTAGTTCCTTTTCATAGGATTCTCTGTTAATTTAGGTTATTTTTGATTTCTGTAAGCTTATTTTCTTTTCCCATTTTGTCAAATTGGTACATTTTAACTAAATTCATGAATCTTTGTTGTAAACAGAAACATTGAAAATTAATTAGATAAACAAGAGAACCTTCTTCAAGGTCCGATTCTACATTAACATATTGGGGGTCACACAGTATTCATACTTCAAGGTGTGGAAAATCAAGTGTTTTATTAAAATACTATATTGTTATTGTTCACTTACTAAATTGTGTCCAGCTCTTTGTGACTCCATAAACTGCAGCACATCAGACTTCCCTATCCTTTCCTATTTTCTGGAGAGATATATATATATATAGTACTGTATCAGTTCAGTCGCTCAGTCATGTCCGACTATTTGCGACCCCATGGACTGCAGCACTTATATGCAGAGTACATCATGAGAAATGCTGGACTGCAAGAAACACAAGTTGGAATCAAGATTGCCGGGAGAAATATCAATAACCTCAGATATGCAGATGACACCACTTTTATGGCAGAAAGTGAAGAGGGGCTAAAAAGCCTCTTGATGAGAGTGAAAGTGGAGAGTGAAAAGGTTGGCTTAAAGCTCAACATTCAGAAAACGAAGATCATGGCATCTGGTCCCATCACTGCATGGGAAATAGATGGGGAAACAGTGGA
The DNA here is from genome assembly GCA_935064755.1 of Tragelaphus eurycerus. Classification (NCBI taxonomy): domain Eukaryota; kingdom Metazoa; phylum Chordata; class Mammalia; order Artiodactyla; family Bovidae; genus Tragelaphus; species Tragelaphus eurycerus. The sequence continues at coordinate 3,362,177 of CAKXYN010000088.1, read as the reverse complement.
AACAGTGTCAGACTTTGTTTTTCTGGGCTCCAAAATCACTGCAGATGGTGACTGCAGCCATGAAATTAAAAGACGCTTACTCCTTGGAAGGAAAGTTATGACCAACCTAGATAGCATATTCAAAAGCAGAGACATTACTTTACCAACAAAGGTTCGCCTAGTCAAGGCTATGGTCTTTCCTGTGGTCATGTATGGATGTGAGAGCTGGACTGTGAGGAAGGCTGAGCGCCGAAGAATTGATGCTTTTGAACCGTGGTGTTGGAGAAGACTCTTGAGAGTCCCTTGGACTGCAAGAAGATCCAACCAGTCCATTCTGAAGGAGATCAATCCTGGAATTTCTTTAGAAGGAATGATGCTGAAGCTGAAACTCCAGTATTTTGGCCACCTCATGCGAAGAGTTGACTCATTGGAGAAGACTCTGATGCTGGGAGGGATTGAGGGCAGGAGGAGAAGGGGACGACAGAGGATGAGATGGCTGGATGGCATCACTGACTCGATGGATGCGAGTCTGAGTGACCTCCGGGATCTGGTGATGGACAGGGAGGCCTGGCGTGCTGCGGTTCATGGGGTCGCAAAGAGTCGGACACGACTGAGCGACTGATCTGATCTGATCTGATCTGGACTGCAGCATGCCAGGCCTCCCTGTCCATCACCAGCTTCAGGAGTTTGCTCAAACTCATGCCCATCGAGTTGGTGATTCCATCCAACCATCTCATCCTCTGTGGCCCCCTTCTCCTCCTGCCTTCAGTCTTTTCCCGGCATCAGAGTCTTTTCCAATGAGTCAGTTCTTCGCATCAGGTGGCCAAAGTATTGGAGTTTCAGCTTCAGCATCAATCCTTCCAATGAATATTCAGGACTGATATCTTTACAGATACTGTGTTATGTCCGATCTTACACCTGACTCCTGTTTCATGATTTTTTTTTTTCCTTTTACTGGAATTGAGTTTGCTGGTGGGAAAGGACCATAGAACTTGGCTGATAGAAATCAAACTTATTGTGAGTTTTCATCAGATGAAGACTGAGAATTGGTGAGCACCTTTGGGCGATGTCTGGAAGCTGTTCTAGGAGGGCTGAAGCGTTTCCATGCCGGTGGCTGGTTCCCACGTACTCCCTCCTGTGTGGCTGCCAGGTCAGCGTGGGGCCTCGAGACGCGGTCGGCCCTCCGTGGAGGCGCCTGTTCCGTGAGCCAGCTGGGTCCGCAGGGGCTGTTCAGTGGTGGCTGTCACTGCAGAGTAGCTGAGCCTGTCCTTACTGGCACGGTGGGCTGTGTCTGCGTCTGGGAGGTAGTTGCCAGTCCCATGGAAATCTAGGCCTTGAAGTATGTTGGATTTGACCTTGAATACCACCTGCTACTTCTGTGCTGTGCCCTTGGCTCGTTGCTCACCTTCCCAATCTATTTTCTCGTCTTCAAGTCATTGGCTCTACCTGAGGTTTGCTGGGAGGAGTGAATGAGATAATGTATTTAAAGCAACTGCTGCAGTGCCACGCATGTGCAGCTCATAAATTTCGTTCCTACCCAGCTACACCTGTGGTATCCAGTGCCATGGGGGTCACCTATGTAAACGTGCAGAAGTCTTTTTTTGGGGGTATTTCCTATATTAAAAAGGAAACATGATCACATGGTTATTTTCTTTTGCTCTATAAAAACGAGCTAAAGCAAGGTATGGTGACGGCATGCCAGAGGTGTGGTGGGATGAGGTGGCTATCTCTCCCTAAGGAAGGCTGCAGCCCAGTCCTGAGGCCGTTTGTCCCCCATGTGACAAGTGAGGACGGGGCCACCTGCCTCCTAAGTGTCCTGAGCCCCCGTCACTTGTAACTGACTGAAGGAAAACTGCTGTGGGGACTCAAGGCTTTCTCCCTTTATTCTCGTCTTTAAAATCAAGTTATATTCTTCTTTTTTTCTAATGCAGTAGACTTTTTGGAGAAAATGCGACCTAGAGAACAGAGGTGGCGACACGGCAGCATGACCACACAGGCAGCCGCACCCAAACAGAATAAAGATGCACGCAGTCGGAAAACGTGCTTTCTTCTTTATGCCTCTACTCCATATTTCATTTATATTTAAAACTGAGTTGATGAATATGAGTACAGATATTTAGGGTTACTGTGGAGTCATATTTGTTTATGTGCATGGACTGTATCTCACAGTTTAAAAGGGAGAGCAGTTAATGGTCTTGCCCGTGCTGCCTGGAAATTTTTCTTTTTTTTATTATGCTCTAGCCTCTGTTCTTCAGGTGTGTAGCTATTTTAGTATCATGAAGGATGATGGATGAGGCTGGAAAGTTTCTTCGGAAGCACTTCTGATATTGTGCAATGCGCTTGGGGGTCAGCCACACTTGACTGATGCGTGATTTATCCCGTGTCCCTGCCACTTCCCGAGATAAAGCTGCTGTTTTATCAAAAATGCCAGCAACTGTGATTTAGAATTTATAAACCTCCGTTTTCAAATAATTGTTCTGATTACTTTCTGCCTGGGCAATAAAATGATAAAGGTAATTGCACACAAATGTGAGATAGCACCAAAATACAATAAAATTAACCCGAATTAGCTTGACTTGTCGATGAGAAGTATTTTTGAAATGTAGTGTTGCAATAAGGGAGGGTGATATTATAGCTGGAAGGTGAGTTATTGCCTTAATGTAATACTCCTTGAAATTTAAAAAAGAGACTGTTTCTGTTGAGGGTGATTGTGCTTTTGAAATTAAGTTGAAGTGAATCTTATAATTGGCAACAATAATGCAGTTGGAAGGTAATATCTTTTATTGTGTTATGCCTAGTTGCATTGCCTTTTATTTAGCAGTTTCTGGCTTCAGCTCTTCTATTACTCAGGTGGAAGCAAGCTTGGAATTCTGTCAGATCCAGGGGGCTCAGATGTTTTATTCTCTTTTTACACTGTCCCTCATCTGAAAGTTACAGGCTTAGATAAAATATTTGACTAAATCATTTAGACATCAAAGGTTAAGTATTCCTGTTAATTTTTTAATGAGTTTAAATAAAGTTCGTGTAAATGTGTTCTGCTCCCCGTCTCTGCATCCGTGTTGGCAATCTCCCTAAGGGCAACAGTGTCCAACTCGCTGTCCCCTTTTAAACACATACTTTAAACTTGCCCTTCAGAGTCTTGAGGTGAAATCCATGGGTCATATTTACCCACCTGTTCTACTTAGGAAGAACTTAGGATGTAAATAAGAGAACAGTAATTTATAATAAAGTTCTATGTATTCAGAACAGAAAAGCTCAGGCAGTGCTTTTGGCAAAATGGTTGTCTGAGGAGGCCTTATAAATAGCTAGGAAAAGAGAAATGAAAGGCAAAGGAGAGGAGGGAAGATATATCCATCTGAATGCAGAGTTCCACGGAATAGCAAGAAGAGATAAGAAAGCCTTCTTCAGTGATCAGTGCAAAGAAATAGAGGAAAACAATAGAATGGGAAAGACTAGAGATCTCTTCAAGAGAATTAGAGATACCAAGGGAACATTTCATGCAAAGATGGGCACAATAAAGGACAGAAATGGTATGGACTTAACAGAAGCATAAGATATTAAGAAGAGGTGGCAAGAATACACAGAAGAACTGTACAAAAAAGATCTTCACAACCCAGATAGCCATGATGGTGTGATCACTCACCTAGAGCCAGACATCCTGAAATACGAAGTCAAGTGGGCCTTAGAAAGCATCACTGCAAACAAAGCTAGTGGAGGTGATGGAATTCCAGCTGAGCTGTTTCAAATCCTAGAAGATGATGCTGCAAAAGTGCTGCATCCAATATGCCAGCAAATTTGGAAAACTCAGCAGTGGCTGGAGGACTGGAAAAGGTCAGTTTTCATTCCAATCCCAAAGAAAGGCAATGCCAAAGAATGTTCAAACTACCACACAATTGCACTCATGTCACACACTAGCAAAGTAATGCTCAAATGTCTCCAAGCTAGGCTTCCTCAGTACATGAACTAAGAACTTCCAGATGTTCAAACTGGATTTAGAAACAGTAGAGGAACCAGAGATCAAATTGCCTACATCCATTGGATCATAGAAAAAGCAAGAGAATTTCAGAAAAACATTTACTTCTGCTTCATTGACTATGCTAAAGCCTTTGACTGTGTAGATCACAACAAATTGTAGCAAATTCTTAAGGAAATGGGAATAACAGACCACCATGCCTGCCTCCTGAGAAATCTGTGTGCGGGTCAGGAAGCAACAATTAGAACTGGACATGAAACAATGAACTAGTTCCAAATTGGGAAAGGAGTACATCAAGACTGTATATTGTCACCCTGCTTATTTAACTTATTTGCAGAGTACATCATGCAAAATTCCAGACTGGATGAAGCACAAGCTGGAATCAAGATTTCAGGGAGAAATATCAATAATGTCAGATATGCAGAAAGCAATAACATTATAGCAGAAAGTGAAGAGGTATTACAGAGCCTCTTGAATAAGGTGAAAGAGAAGTGAAAAAGCTGGGTTAAACTCAACATTCAAAAAACTATGATCATGGCATCTGGTCCCATCACTAAATGGCAAATAGATGGGGAAACAGACTTTTCTTAGGCTCCAAAATCACTGCAGATGGCAATTGCAGCCATGAAATTAAAAGACACTTGCTCCTTGGAAGAAAAGCTATGACTAACCTAGATAGTGAATTAAAAAGCACAGACCTTACTTTGCCGACAAAGGTCCATCTAGTCAAAGCTATGGTTTTTCCAGTAGTCATGTATGGATGTGAGTGTTGGACCATAAAGAAAGCTGAAAGAATTGATGTTTTTGAACAGTGGTGCTGGAGATGACTTTTGATCCAACCAGTCCATCTTAAAGGAAATCAGTCCTGAATATTCATTGGAAGGACTGATGCTGAAGCTGAAACTCCAGTACTTTGGCCACCTGATGCGAAGAGCTGACTCACTGGAAAAAACCCTGATGCTGGGAAGGTTTGAAGGCAGGAGAAGGGGACGATGAGGGATGAGGTGGTTGGATGGCATCACTGACTCATTTGAGCAAGCTCCAAGAGATGGTGTGGGACACAGCGAAGCCTGGCGTGCTGCAGTCCATGGGGTTGCAGAGAGTCAGACATGACTGAGTGACTGAACTGAACTGAAGGCTAGAAGCATGATGATGTCATTGGCCCCCCGTAAGTGCCCTCCTGATGGGGGTCTGCACCATCGCACCTCACGTGGGGCAGCAGACACCCAGGTTTCTGCATGAGTTGGGACAGCATCTCTGTGGGCAGTGATTGCACCGTGGGGCCCTCCACCACCATTAGGTTGTCTTTGTCTAGTCGAGGCTTGTGTAAGGGGTGAGGTTTCATTTTTCCCCCTTTTTTTCTGATTTGGTGATTTGTATGATATCCAGCGAAGATCATGGAAGACGCTTTGAGAAAAGGCCAACTTGAGGAAGTGTTGGACAGAGTTAATGTAACAGAGCTGCTGACTGTGGGAGGCTAACACTGGTCTGCTGTGTTCCTAAAGAGAATGCAGAGTTGGGAGCAGGTAGGCCTGGGGAAAATAGAGACTATGGGATTTGCCCCAAAATAGAGCCAGTGGGAATCTTTCCAGAAGCAGTAAGTGGAATCTGGAAGATGTAAGTGAAATAAGGGGGTTCCGTGTTAGATGGGCATCTCTTGCTGGCCCTCTTTTGCACCAGTGGCCCTCCAGTCCTCTGACAGGTGGCATCCTGTTATCTTAGCCTGCTGGGCGCCCTTGGTTAGGATGAAAATGCAAACACAGTAATACAGAAGGGGCTTTGTGACTAGCCTAGCATGCCTTTCTGCATCAAGATACGGGCCTGTAAGTATGAAATAGCAAGCAGTGTGCTTTAGTGTTATGTAATACATATCTTGTAAAATAAAAATGGAGTATTTTGATTTTTTTTTTTAACACTTCAGGCTGAAGTTCGGGGGCTATAAAATTATTGTGGAGCTGATTTACATGGCCGTTCTTGGTCTTAAGAACTTGTGGGCGTGTTTAAGCTGATGGTTCATTTATTTATTGAGGTGTAGTTGAAATCACGTTACATTCATTTCAGGTGTCATTTCAAATGACGCTTGTGTGTATCACTGAATCGTCACCACAATAAGCCTCGTTAACCTGTCACCACAGTCTTCTGTTTTTCAAAGGGGCTGCGTTGCTTCTTGCCTGCGGCTGAGGGACCCCTTCTCCCCGGGGCTGCTGTTCTGGTTTTGCTTGCTTTTGCTCATGGTGTTTTATTTCTGGGTGTGTCCTGTTCTCTGATCGTACTGGATGTTACGATGGGAAGATTCTCCATTACTTGCCCCTAAGAGTGACATGGAGCCTCGGGGGTTTGCGAAGGGGCAGTGCTGACTGCATCAGGGGCTGGGATCCCTCACCTGTCTGGGGCCGAGCCCTGCCTTACCTGGCCCAGAAATTCCCAGCTGCTGTCAGTATCCCCTCATTAGACCAGTGCTTCTAACTGGGGGATGATTTTATTGCTTAACATTTACTTTGTATCAGCTTAGTTCTAATTTAAACACCACCTTCAGCCTTGTCCTAAGGAATCCAGTGAGGACAAGAGTTTGATACATAATCATTTTTTTTTTTCTGTTAAAGGTTAATTTAACTCATAGTTATAAACTTGTATCTCAGCTGATCTTACCCCAGCTCAGCACTCTACCCTTCTGACTAGAAGAGTAAGGTCCCTTCCCTTACCCACGGTGCTCTGGAAGAATGGCTCTCGTATCTTTGAGTGGTATCATCTGCATATCTGAGGTGGTTGATGTTTCTCCCACCTATCTTGATTCCAGCTTGTAACTTACCCAGCCCGGCATTTCTTGTGACGTGCTCAGCATATAGATTAAACAAACAGGGTGACAGCAGACAGCCCTGTCGTACTCCTTTCTCAATCTTAAACCAATCTGTTGTTCCATACAGGGTTCTAACTGTTGCTTTTTCACTTGCATACAGATTTCTCAGGAGACAGGTGAGATGATCTGGTATTCCATCTTAAAGAAGATCTTTGTAAGAGCTTTCTGTAGTTTATTATGATCCACACAGTCAAAGGCTTTTCGATGGCATAGTGGATGAAACAGAGGTAGAAGTGGTTTTTTTTTTTGGAATTCCCTAGCTTTCTCCATAGGCAATGGCACCCCACTCCAGTACTCTTGACTGGAAAATCCCATGGATGGAGGAGCCTGGTGGGCTGCAGTCCATAGGGTCGCTGGAGTCCGACACGACTGAGCGACTTCACTTTCACTTTTCACTTTCATGCACTGGAGAAGGAAATGGCAACCCACTCCAGTGTTCTTGCCTGGAGAATCCCAGGGACGGGGGAGCCTGGTGGGCTGCCGTCTATGGGGTCATACAGGGTCGGACACAACTGAAGCGACTTAGCAGCAGCAGCAGCTTTCTCCATCATCCAGTGAATGTTGGCACTTTGATCTCTGGTTCATCTTCTTTTTCTAAATCCAGCTTGGACACCTGGAAGTTCTTGGTTCGCATAATGCTGAAGCCTAGCATGCAAGATTTTCAGCATGACCTTATGAGCATGGAAAATGAGTGCAATTGTCCAACAGATAGCACATTTTTTAGTACTGCCTTTCTTGGGAACTGGGATGAGGATCTATCAAATTATAGTCCACACACCACTACATTTCCTACGTGGAAGAAGTGTATACGATAACTTTATAAACAAGAGTTGGCTAGGATGCGGAAAAGCTGGAATGCTAGTGCATTGTGGGAATGTGGACTAGGAAATGGTCTGGTGGCTCCTTTCTAAGTCAGATGTAGAATTGTCATTGGTCCAGCAGTCCTGCTCCCTGGCGAGGGCCTGAAGCAAGCACCCGAACAGCTGTGTGTACACCAGTGCCACCACAGCGCCACGCACAGCAATCAGACATTGGAAACAGCTCAGATGTCTGTGGAGGAATGAACTGGTGAACCACGGAGTGGGGCTCTTCCCCACAGTGGAGTGCCGCTCAGCCCTAAAAGGAAGGAAATGCCAGCACAGCGTTCCACACGGATGAGGTTTGTTGTGAAACAAGCCAGACACAGCTGGCAAGAACTCTTGTCTCCACGATGGGCCTCGAGTCGTCACCTTCACAGAGATGAAAGTGTGCTGGTTTCTGGGGCTGGGGCAGGGGAGCTGGTGGAAGTAGGGTTTCTGTGGCAGATGATGAAGTTTGGTCTGGTTAGTGGTGACAGCCACATGGTAACGTGAGTGGATTTGATGACGCTGAATTGTACTCTCACAAACGTCAAATCTAAAGATGTGTATTTTACCACTGTAGGAAGATGTATATCTGGTAACTTTTAAACAGTTTGGGATGTTGTATCTATCATGCTTGGTCACTGGCTCAGCCTGGGCCGCCCTAGTCTCCTGGACCCGCACCTTGGACACCATTCGTGGGCAGGAGGACGGCGCCCAGCACGTCGCTGTCCCTGTGGGTGGGGGAGGTGGGTCATCAGGTGGCATCTTCCTGGGACCACAGGAGCCAATTCCAGAAACTGCCCCAGCCTTGGTGTTCAGTATAGGAAAAAACGAGAAAGAAAACGTCTTGACTTTGTCAAAAACGTCATAAAACAGAGGAAGGTGACAGTGTTTCCATCAGGACGCTTGTCATCGCCCCAGTGAATACACGTGCGTGGCGTCTTTCTTCCGGAGGGGGAGCTTCCAGCCCCTCTGTCTCTCCTTCTGTCCTCCTTGGGGTTGCTGTGTTCCAGGGCTTGTGGGTAGTCTTGTAGAAAGGGAGAAAACTTGAAGTGCTCTTTATAAATGTTAGTTTGCTGGCTAATAGGTAGCATTCTTAGCGTTCAAAGTAGTGGTTAATTATCAAAGTTAAAAGTTAATTATATTTTACTCTGTCACAGTCTTGGTTTCTCTTTTAATTCAGGTTACCCTTGAAATTAACATCACAGATTGATAAGATATTCATCTGTGAGTATTATCTGAAGCAATCTGTTGTAACTTAGATAAAATGTATCAGCTAAATTTTTAGTGAGAAGTTTTACATTTCTGCTAGTTTTTGAAATAGACAATAGAGATTTTTCCTCATAGTGGTGCGAATATTCGACAGAGAGATGATTACATCAATCAATTATTTGAACAAAGATTGGGTATAGCTTACATATGATTTTGTAATAATCCCTATTTCCAAGGAAAAATATTTGCAGAGTACTTACTCATTGTGTCATTTGTAGATAAATTGGTTATGAGTTGGTCTTTGTTTTTATTGAAACATAGATTCTGTGTGTAAATGTGGATTTTAGGTATATCTTCTCTATGTGTATCACAAGGGTCTGAAATCAGAGAACTTGAGCAAAATGATTTTTCTATATTAAACAATGAATTTCATTTGAACCTGGTTTGATCCCACAGCTTCATCCTCATTTTCCTCCAGTGCATAGATCTCAGTACCCAGAGACGGCCTTGTCCTGGGCTGGCCCGTGTGGCCCAGCACTTCTGAGCTGGGTCAGTCCTGGGATGTAGTCTGACTCTAACCTGTTCCCAGCCTGCTGACTTGGCGCGGGAGAGACAGGGGACCTGCCCCTTCTCTGCTGGGGGAGGGGAGGGGGGTTAACTCTGGACCAGAGGGGTAAGAGAGGCTCAGAGACTTTGCCGTGTGGTGGCCTGTTGTCTTTTCTGGGAGGACACGTGTGCAGGGCAAACTCACATGCAGGCAGAGGCGGTTTGGCTGCCCCACAGGCCAGCAGCCTTGCCTTGATTTTCTAAGGGGCCATGGGTAATGTTGCCTGACCCACAGGTAGCCCCGACTATCTCATCAGTCCGCATGGTATCCCCATCACAGAGGAGGACATGGGACTGGAGAGGTTGCCAAGGGCCCGCTCTGCATTTCTCTCTCCAGGCCCAGCTGTCTCACCGGCACCCTGCGGAAAGCATGTTCCCAAATGGAACCTGGGGCCCACAGATGGGGACCGGTGCTGAGTGGGTGTCTCCTTTCAGGTTTTCCACAGAGTCTTCCTCCAGCTTCCTAGAAGGATGGATTGTTTCTCTGTCACCTACACTGAGGATGGGACCCTGTGCAGAGGACACTTGGGCAGAAGGAGTGTGGTTCCTGCACCTTCCTGCCTGCCTCATGGGGCGATGTCTGACATCTCTGTGGCTTCAGCCCTACCCATTGGAAGGTCTGATGCTGAAGCTCCAATACTTTGGCCACCTGATGGGAGGAGCTGACTTATCAGAAAAGTCCCTGATGCTGGGAAAGATTGAAGGCAGAAGGAGAAGGGGACGACAGAGGATGAGATGGTCGGGTAGCATCACCGACTCAATGGACGATTTTGAGTGAACTCCAGGAGATGGTGAAGGACAGGGAGGGCTGGCATGCTGCAGTCCATGCGGTCGCAAAGAGTTGGACACGACTGACCGACTGAACAACATCCCCTTGCAGGGTGTCCCCTTTGCCTCCTCATGGCCGAGGCTGGTTTCCTGTGCTGAATCTCAGGCTGGAGATCACTGTGGTCACATGGTGTGAGCTGGCTCCAGCCCTGGGTGCTGCCCCTGGACACAGAACCATCACAGAGACGGGTGTCAATGTTCTGTCTCGACACCCCATTTATAAGGTAGAAAACAAAACCCCTTACTCCGTGAATTCTATTGAGTACCATCTTCCTTTGGACAGCGTTTAACTCTGTTTACTTCTTAATGGATGAAATATATGAAGATACTTTCTAAATTTTAAAGTACCAAACACACATGGGAAAAAGGCCAAGGGTGTATGATACCAGCTTACAGGCTTTGTCGAGGGTCGTAGTTCTGTGCGGTCTTTTCTGCAGGGAGATCCTGCCTGATTCTCTGCATCCCTTCACCGACTGTCCAGTGCTCCACCTGAGGCCGTGCTGACTGACAGGTCACTATGATGTCATCTTTGTGTAAGCCCTGGACTGCTATCAGTTATGTTTTAAATGTTGTAATTAAGAGTTTGAGACTACTCAGCTGTCTTTGAGGGGAAGAACCTATCTCCTTCTCCAGAGAGATAATTAATTCTTAGAGTATATGGTTTTTGAAGAATTTACTGTAAGATAAAAGACTAGTATTTTATTCTTGCATTTATTAGTATTTAATCAAATGGAAAGTGCACTTTTGGTCTGGAAATCTTGGCTTCAACCACGGGATTAGACTGAATTATTGTTTAAAGAGTAAAAGGTATAGAATTATATGTTCAAGTTATCAAGCCACTGATAGGTTTTGGGCATAATGTAGCTAATTTAGAACATAAAATTTCCTGCCTTGGGTTAATCGTTCAGCAGCAGCAGCATGCGTGTCGGTGGCTGCTTGGCCTTGCGGTGGGGATGGTGTCTGTCCCTCCAAGAGCCTTGTGCCATCAAAGCTGTCTCGTTCTCGGCCGCCGGAGCGTGTCTGGAACATAAGACTCTTCCATTTGGGGTACAAGTCATCAATCACAGCGCGCTTCTCACCCAAGAATCCTTCACCGCAGAAACAGTCTGCAAAGGATTCTTATTAGGGATAAAGAGGCCCTAATCCTGTGGTCCTTCGTGGTGGCCAGACTTAGTACTCCTGAAGATCTAGTGGCTGGTTTTTCTAAGCCAGTACTTAAGAAATGCCAGAGAACTTTGGTACCTACTTCTTGCTCGAGGTTGTACTGTCAGAGACGGGGAGTGGGGGGTGAGCATATGCGATCAAAGTAGATCTTGTGATTTGTTTATTAGCAGGTGGGAGAGAAGGATCCGACAGGACAAAACCTGGGACAGTCTGATAACACACTTACGTACTTTGAGGTCAGGAGGTGGCAGACTTTTCCTAAAATAAACTATATGGTAAATGTTGCTGGCTTTGCAGGCTGTATGGTCCTATCACAACTACAGCTGACCCTTCAACAACATGGGGGTTAGGGACACCCCCACCCCCACCCCCTGTCCCACACAGTTTAAAATCCGGGTATAATTTATAGTCAGCCCTCCGTATCATGGTCCTGCATTCACCATTTCCACCAGTCAAGGGGTGTGCAGTCCTATAGCATTTACTGTTGAAAAAAATCCGCATATAAGTGGATCCACATGGTTCAAATCAATGTTATTCAAGGGTCAGCTGTACTCGAAGAGCTTCTGTAGACAACACAGAATAAGCCTGGCTACATTCTACTGAAACTATTTGTAGACTCTTAAATGTGAATTTCATGTCATTTTTGCACATGGTGTTTTTATTTGGACTTTCCCCAACCATTTAAAAATGCCCTGCACCCTGCCGACCGCGATCATCGACAGGTGCACAGTCTCTTTGCCCACACGTGTCCCTGCTCTTTACTCTCAGCCCTTCTTGGTGTTGAGCACCTTGCCTCATTTGCGGAATGCACCCAAGAAATGATGCTTTTGAACTGTGATGTTGGAGAAGACTCTTGAGAGTCCCTTGGACTGCAAGGAGATCCAACCAGTCCATTCTAAAGGAGATCAGTCCTGGGTGTTCTTTGGAAGGAATGATGCTGAAGCTGAAACTTCAGTACTTTGGCTACCTCATGCGAAGAGTTGACTCATTGGAAAAGACACTGATGCTGGGAGGGATTAGGGGCAGGAGAAGGGGATGACAGAGGATGAGATGGCTGGATGGCATCACTGACTTGATGGACGTGAGTTTGAGTGAACTCTGGGAGATGGTGATGGACAGGAAGGCCTGCTACTGCTGCTGCTAAGTCGCATCAGTCATGTCCGACTCTGTGCGACCCCATAGACAGCAGCCCTCCAGGCTCCCCCATCCCTGGGATTCTCCAGGCAAGGACACTGGAGTAGGTTGCCATTTCCTTCTTCAATGCATGAAAGTGAAAAGTGAAAGGGAAGTCGCTCAGTCATGTCCGACTCTTAGCAACCCCATGGACTGCAGCCTACCAGGCTCCTCCGCCCACGGGATTTTCTAGGCAAGAGTACTGGAGTGGGGTGCCATTTCCTTCTCTGCAGGGAGGCCTGGCGAGCTGCAGTTCATGGGGTTGCAGAGTCAGACATGACTGAGCAACTGAACTGAACCCGGGAAAAGCTGATGAAGGGTGGAGTCAGGGAGTAATTGTCTGCATCTGGTCAGTGGGTCCTGGCGGGACCCTCACTTTCGGCAGGGATATTTCTATAGGCCTCCCCAAAAGCCACCACTGATTCATCCTCCAGGTGTGGGGATGTGCTTCCTGGCTGTTTGCTGGACCCATCTCTTGAGGATTTCGGCAGAGCCTGTTATGGAGCCTGGATCTAACTGTGCTCACTGCGCTGTATGAATCAGTGCAAACAGGGATTGGGTTATTGAACCAGGGGACAGAATTATAGTGAGTCCCCTGTGGAGACTAATTACATCAGCAACACAAAAAGCACGTGTTTATAACACAGAGGGTCTATCCACACACAGGTGGGAAACTTTATTGACTAGAACGTCTTTCTCCTGGCTTGATTGCAGACAAACCTCTGATACTTTGATACTCTGGGGTTCTTCAGGGGTAAGGACGATTCTGATTCGCATCTTGCTGTCAGGAAGACAAGTGTGAGAGCTTTGCACTTCTCCACCAGGGCCCAGCTTTGTGGTGGCTACAGCCAGAGGCCTGTCCTGTCCCGCTCTGCAGCAGGCATCTCTTGGGTTTGGCTGCTTTGCCAGATTGAAAAGTGTTTCTCTCAGATCTTCCCGCCTGTTCTCACGTGTTTCTTATTCTCTTAAGTCAGTTAAACTTTGCCCAGCTGTAGGGGTGGATAAAGAATGAGGTTATTTTCTGCTATGACATATTTAAGCTGAAGCTTCCCAAGACATCACAGTTGTTTCGAGACCTGACACTTCATTGTGAGCACCAGCCTGCCACCCTCTCCTGCTCCGTGACAGGCTGTCACCGCAGAGCCCGGGACTGAGTTGGTGCCTCAAGTCGGGGAACGTCTTCAGGTTGTGAGGCGGGAGCTGGCGGCAGGGTGGGCTGAGGACCTAGGGGTGACCCGGGCCAGAGCCCCCGCGTCAGACCTCCGCGCGACTACTTTCTTGGCGGATGTTCACACAAGCAGCCATAACGGTAGTTAAAAGTTCGGGAAAAGGTGGCATTTTTTTCATTTTTTTTTCTTCACAGTAAATTATAAGCAGCCCATTCTCTGCCTTACTGACGTTCGATGCCACGACTGACGTGGGGCTGCTGTGAGATTCGGGGAGTCAGGGGCTCAGGTGTCAGCCCGTGGCTGGGATCCCGTGGGTGATGTGGCTCCCTGCCCACGGGGCCACGTTCTGTGCACAGGGCACCGTGGCTCCGGGTCCTCGTGGGACTCGGGGTTCGCATGAGTAGCTTGAGTCCTCTCGGGGACTTGAGGTACCTGTGAGACTCGGGGGTTTCCTCAGGACTCAGGCTTCCTGCGAGATTTCGGGCTCCACTGGGGACTTGGGATTCCCTTGGGACTCGGGTTCACGTGGGACTAGAAGTTCTCGCGAGACTCTGGGTCCCGGGGGAGGGGACGCAGAGTTCACGCGAGATGTGGAGTTCCCGTGAGAATTGGGGTTCTTATGAGACCTGGGGTTTCCTCGGGATTCTGGGTTCGCGGCGCGTGGAGTCGGCTGCTCTCCCTGAGGTGAGTGCCCGGAACCCCGAGGGGCGTCGTCTTGTAACAGCGTCGGATGCGCCTTCTAGGTTAAAGGGGCAGGAGAGGCCAGTCAGCCTTGAGCGCAAGGAGCTGTGGAGGCGGGCGTTCGGCCACAGGGTCCGCTGTGCGCGCGCGCCTCCCCCAGGATGGCTGCGGTCAGCAGCGGGGTGTCCCGCAACGCTGCCCTGGGAGGCCGGCTCCTGTGCGCCCACAGCCCTGGGGGGGCTCCCCGCCGTGGCCGTTGCTCCCACCTCAGGAGCCCCCAGGTGTGTCGTGCCGCTTCTGGAGCGGCCAGGGGACCTGGGACCGGGCGTGAGCGGCCGCTCAGGGTCACCTGCAGCCTCCCTCCCCCTTCTCGGGGCTCGGGCCCTGGCGTGGGGGGCTGAGTCGGCCAGACTCAGGCCGCGTGGGACCCCGGGGACCAGGCGGCAGGCTCGGCCGCATGGAGGAGACCTGCGGTGCGCATGCTGCCCTGCTGGCGCGTAGTGTCCGCCCAGCGTTGGCTCCCAGCCGAGCCCAGAGGCCGGGGCCCGTTAGAGCAGAGGAGGAGCTGGAAGAAGGGGTCGTCCTGCAGAATTAAGTTCCAAATCCCGCTCCAGTGGCTGTGGGTGCAAAGTTCTCGTCTTGCCTCTGACTCTCTGGGCTCCTCGCGGGAGGTCTGGGCCTCGGTCCTCTTGGTAACCTGCTTTCTCTGATCATTGGTGCATCTGGCCTTCAGCCTCCTGGTGCATTGGCTATTAAAGAATAGCTCTTCATAAGGTGCTCAAACTAACGCCTTGGAATGGAGCTTCTCTCATCTTTCACCCAAAGTGCCCTGAGAGGAGGGGGCCTGGGAGCAGTGGCTAGTGCTTCCTGGGTCTGGGAACCCAGCAAGTGGGAAACATCTTTGAAGTCTTCTTTTTCACCTTAATAAAAATGTGGTTTTCGTTTATCATTCTCATTTTGGTGTTAAGTTTTTCTTCCCTGAAATTAATCAGCTAGGCAGATGTACAGCGTTTCACTGGTAGTTTTGTGTGCTTAGGCTCCCTGTGTACCCGCAGAGCATGTACACTCAGGTGTGAGCATGCTGTGACCCCAGCCTCTCACTTCACTGCAGGTCTGTGTAGATTTGAGTCTGGTCTGCAGTGCTTTGGTTAGTAGGAAAGCTTTGTAAGGAACGTTTTTTAATGGTCGTCGCTAATACACTTCTGAAAAGACCTTTATTGGTCTTACTGTAGATCATTCTGGTATCATGTGCCAATTTTTGGCAAGATGCAGAGGCATTTTAGCTAAACTGTTAGAATGGATACGTGCGCAGTAGTTGTCATTTTGGTATTGTACCTGGAAATATTTTTCAAAAATGCCTGAAGTTCCAAGAAATTTCTGGAGTCGTTTGTTAAGCTGTACACGTGTTAGTTTTATGCACTTTCTCTGTGGTCTGTTTATTTTACACATACACAGGAGTTTATATTCCAACTGCTCCCTAAGTAATTCCTATATATTTGCACAAATTCACAACAGCCTTTGAGCTTCAGAACAGAAAAGCAGTTACCTTCCTGTGTGGTGTATACCTTAGTTTGCTAACAAGAAGAAAAATGAAAACTTTAGAAAGGAAAACTGAGTTTTAAGCATAGTTTTAAAATGTAGATGGTGCCTCTTATTATTCTAGAAATGGTGGTTTTAAAGAGCAGTGAACAAATTTCTTAAACGTCCCTGTAACACGGCAGCTCTGACAGGCAGGTGTTTTCTCAGCTGTTTTTATAGCATGCTGCGTGTAGCGAGTTGTTTAGATGACCGGTGAACGCTTATTTAACAAGACGCACGTGTGTGTGATGCTGCGGGGCCGAGCTCCACCCTGGCCCTGACTCCCCAACCGTTGTTGTGACAAGTGTTTTTCAAGACCAAGGTGTGGTTAATCAGGACAGTGCTCTGCCATGCAGGGTCGGCTCCAGTGATGAGAATGAAAAAAAGCACAGATCACGTGTTCTGAAAGTCTGTATACGCTGGGAACAGGCAGAGCACGGAATGTTTGGGACCCCACACCAGCACGTTTCATTTGAAAGCCTAGCTGTGTATCTGTGATGCAGAACCTTACATGTCATGGTCATAGCAGAAGGCTTTGGGGTGATTTTTTTTTTAATTATGAAGATAAACTTTATTTTTTAGAGCAGTTTCAGGTTCACAGCAAAGTTGAGCAGAAGGTTCAGGGAGTTCCCATACACCCCTTTCCCCCCCCCCCATCACCCCCACACACACATTGACACGCTTGCCCTTTGTCTACGTCAGGGTGTACTCTCGGTGGTGCTCTGCTCGGGTTTGGACAGCTGTGTTCAGTGTAATGTCCTGCATCCACCGCCACCACAGCCTCCAGAACGGTTCCCCACCCTGGAAACCTGTGTTCTTCTGTTCCTCCCTCTCTCCCCCAACCCTGGGAACCACTGGCCTTTCTACTGTCTGCACATCCTTGGAATCACAGAGCACACAGTCTTCGGTCTTCTTTCACACACTGACACTCCTCTAAGTTCCTTCCCGTTTCTTCGTGGCTTCACGTTTCTTCTTCGCGGTGACTGAAAGTCCGTTGTCTCGTGCAGCACTTCAGCCGCTCCCTGAGCGAGGAATGTGCTGATTGCTTCCAGGCTTTAGCATTGTAATGAAGTGCCATAGACATCCACTTGCAGGCTTCTGTATAGATGTGAAGTGATGTTTTGGCACAGCTTCTGGATCTGTTCTAAATTTGATATACCAGGTGGCAGCGCCAGTATTTTGTTTGGTAAAATCATTTCAACCAAATTGAAGCCTCCTTCTTGGTTGTTAGGGCATAATTGAGCCATATTTTGACTCTTTTGGTGGAAAGTGACCTGATGAAATTCCACAGTGGAGACCCCGGCCTGGTGGCACTGTGAGCTGGGTCTTAGCCACCGGCCTGGTTTTTCTTTGGTGTTTTCCTTCTTGACTCACACACCTGGCGGGGACCAGTCCTGTCCACTTTATTTTCTAGCCTCTTTGGCCAGGCTTATTAAGAAGTGATCGGTAGGCGTGTTTTCTCTCTTGTAGGGGATTGACAGGTTTTTTTCCTAGTTAAAAGAATCCCTCACACCTGATTGTTAGGTGGGCTGATCTTGAGTAATGAGAACAAAGGTGCTTCCCTGATGCCTTTTTTCTTATTCTCTGTTCAGCAGGGTGATTATAAAATTGGTCATCTTTTCACGATGACTTTGTTGATGTCAGAAGGAGCTGGAGCTGGGTTGCGCCTCTTTCCTACATCAGTCCTCAGTGCCACCGGGCTCCCACTTAACATACGTAGCAGATGGAAAGGCCGGGAGGCTTGAGCTCGGCCGTGAGCTGAGCACTGACTCGGGGCGGCCTCAGGAGCACACGTCTGAGCTCCGTGTTTGTGCACTGCAAGGAAGAAGGCAGGCAAGTTTTCTTTTTCTAGCCTCTCTCTGGTCATTTTCATTGTGCAGGCTACCAATACCAGAAATGGTTAAAAGTGGAAGGTATAGGACTGTGAGGATGGTTCTGGAAGGACAGTGTTTAAACAGGCGTGGCCGGCCTGGAATGCTACAAGCAAAGGAGGAGGAAGACAGCTTGTTACTGGGTTTCTTGCTTTTGATATAGTGGGAACCCGGCCTCTGGCGCCAACTGCTTAATTCAGAACATTAAATACCATTCATGTTGAAAGAGAGATGAAACGAAATTCACTTAGTTTTTTCAGAGGTCTCCAAATAGCCATGAAAAATCAATTTTTTTCTGCCACCAATTAATGTCAGCCACTCTGTGGCTTTAGGTGGCTGCCATGATGATGCAGGGAGCTGGGCCTGCCAGGCCTCCAGGCTGGGGTTGCAGGCTTGTGCTTCATGGGAGTGGAAAGGGGGGCAGGCTGGCTGCTTAGCCCGTTCTGTGTCCTGGACGTGGGCCGTGGTGCTGTCCCCTCGAAAGCGTGTGGGCCTGGTTCTCCCTGCGGCTGGGGGCCTCCGTTAAGGAAGTCAGGTTTTCCCCCATGTGAGCAGGCCCCTTGTGGCTCTCGGGAAATATTCAAAGAGCTGGCTTGTCACAGATCACACACGTGTGGGTTTGGCACGTTGGAAACTGATAGTGGGCTTTGGATGGTGGGCTTCCTCCTGTCCTCCCACGGGGCTCCCCAGGCCTCCACTTGGCTGCTTCTGGAAGAAGGGCCTGCAGATGGCCGTTTCCAGGACAAGTCCCTGTTTTCCTCAGCTGTGAAGCTGGTGCTTAGGAGTAATGAAGGTTGGGTGGTACAACTTCTCTTTCTGGCTTGGAAACCGGCATGGCCTGCTGTTACTGGAGCAGATTCTCTTATGAACGCAACATAACCCTGTGGGGTGGTTACAGCATCCCAGACACCGCATGCCCCTCCCCTGCTCGGGAGGCTCTTGGGTCCTTGGTGCTTCCGTTTGTCCCCCTGCTCGTGTCCCCACAGGAGCTACTGCCGTGGGCTCCCTCTGATGGGGGTCCTTGCCCTCCCCTGTCTGCGGCCTCCCAAGCTCCCAGGCACCCTGTGCTCCCTCTGGCTCAGGGCCTTAGCACGCAGACCTGCCTGCCAAGAATGCCCCCTCCTCCACCCCCTCTCAGAAAACGTGACTCGCCTTTTTGTGTAGGCACCTCTTCCAGGAGTCCTCTGGCCCTCAGACCCCAGCCTGTCATTAATCCTGGAGTTCTCCTCCTGAGTCTTCACATCAACTATACTTGACTGATTTGGATAATTAGCTAATTTATTCAACAGCTATTTACTGAGCACCTATGATGCATTTTAAGTGTTAGTATACAGCCTCAGCTTCCTTGGTGGCTCAGACGGTAAAGGATGTGCCTGCAACACAGGAAACCTGAGGTTCGATCCCTGGGTTGGGAAGATCTCCTGGAGAAGGAAATGGCAGTCCACTTCAGTGTTCTTGCCTGGAGAATTCCATGGACAGAGGAGCCTGGAGGGTTACAGTCCATAGAGTTGCAAAGAGTCAGCTATGAATGAGAGACTACACTTTCACTTTTCAAGTTGAAGAAAACAGGAAATCCTCACAACCTTGGCTTAAAACAAACAGAGCTTTCTTTTTCTTACATAAGTAGAAGTCTAGCTGCAGACAGCACTGGCGTGGTGGGGCCGGCAGTGTCGGGTCAGAGGCTCTTTAGTCTCGGCTTTTACTCGACGGCTGCCGCAGCTCCAGGCATCACATCTGTGGTGTCAAGAAAGGGAAAAAGGGGAGTGGATGGTGCCGGCCACACAGAAACTTTAACAAGACCCCACAGCAGACTTCTCCTTATTCATTGGCCAGAGTTTTCACGTAACGTTTGCTGTCTGTATTGGAGCTTACGTTCTAGTGAAGGCAACACATGGCAAATAAAATAAATCTAGTATTTTATATGACACAAGTGCTATGAAGGAAAAGAATGGGAAAGGATGGATAAAGGAGATGGACTGTTTCAGGAAGATTTCTCTGAGACAATGACATTTGAGCAGGGTTGTGAACTAAGTGATGGAGGCCGCGGTGCCACAATGAAGGGGAGGCGTTTTGAGCGGCATGAGTGGCGGTGCCGGTGCTGAGGCCAGAGCCGTGTCTGTGTGTGCAGGCGCAGTAGGTGCGGGTGAATTGGGTTCACCAGGCCAGAGGTGTGGTCAGGCAGGACGGGAGGGCCCCAGGGTGTTGGGGGGCTGTGTAGGCGTCGTGTGGGAGCTAGTGATGGGAAAGGAGGAGATGTGATTTCTTCCTTGGGTCTTTATTCTATTCAACCATCTTTTTTTTTTTTTTTTTTTTTTAAGATTCAGTTGTTCTTGGCTCTGCTGGGTCTTCGTTGCTGCGCACAGGCTTTCTCTGGTTGTGGCGGTGGGGCTCCTCTCTCATGGCGGTGGCTTCTCGTTGCAGAGTGCAGGCTCTAGGTGTCCGGGCTTCAGCAGTCGTGGAGCCTAGGCTCCAGAGCACAGGCTGAATCGTCCCATCGTCCCCTGGACCAGGGATCAAACTGGTGTCCCTTGCGTTGCAAGGCGGATTCCTAACCACTGGGCCACCAGGGAAGAACTCCCCCCTCCATTTTTTTGTAAGTCAAATAAAACTTCATACCCCAGAGTTTTTATTTTACAAAGAAAAGTAGTAACAGTCCTTTGTTTGATGGCTGTGAGACTGAGACAATGATAAATGTAGAACATTTGCTGACATCATCTGTATATTATATTAAATTTTAATACAGTTTTTATCCTTGGAAAAGAACTTCAAATTTACTGTGGAAAACGCAGAACATGCAGGTAAGAGATGCAGGTAGATACTTTAAATCATTGTACCATATCTATATTGATAGTCTAAAGCACACTTCTACTTCAGAGCACTTTTGGATCTAGACAAAGCCTGCAAAGATCGTTCAGCAGGATTTGCTTTCTGTGGGTAGTTTTCCTCCCCAGTAGACCGTGTGTGTCTCATTCCGGCTCTGAGTCCCTGAGCCTGGGGGCTCGTGTACAGGGCACTCAAGTATTGTTAGACATTTACTATCAATCCTGACTCATGGCGCCTTATGCAGTACCTTCTCTCCCGCACAGGTTGAGCTCGTCGTCAGTCCTCGAACTCTCTCCATGGTCTGCACCACAACTCCCAACCTCCGGGCCCACCCATTCTTTACACAGCGGCCAGAGGATGTCTTTGAAAAGGCCAACCTGGTGGATTTGTCCCCAGCGTAAAGCTCTGGGGCACCTCAGGGACAAAGCAAGGCTCGACACTGACCCACGGAGGCCATGTGTCTGCCCTCGGTTCTCTCTGCAGTGGCTGGGCCTCCTCCCTGGCCCCAGGCTCTGCTGCTGGGCTCCCTCCCCACCCGGCCGGCTTCCCACGTGCACCTTCTCGCCTGGCCGGCTCCTTGTGATTTTGGTCTCTATGTAGATGTTCTCCAGACCTTCTCAGCTGTTCCCCTGTAGCAGGTGGCCCTGCTCCCCTGGGGCAGCTGCCCTCCCCGCCTGGCAGCAGCCTGGCCATGAGTCCTACCAGGCTGCCAGAAGCAGCCCTAGGCTTGGTGCTTGGGCCGTGAGTGTTGGAGAGTCCGCAGTGAGCAGTGTGTTTCCTGGGTCTCGTTCCCTTTGCAGCTCGCTTGTTGGGGTCACAGCCATGGCCTCCTCTGGGCTGGCGTCCGTTGATGGGATTCCCTCTTAGAGCTGGCGGTGGGTCGGCCTCCAGGGCCTGGGGGCGTTGCTGTGGGGGTGTTGGGCAGGCCTGCCATGTTCGTAGGGCTCAGGATTCCGTCAGCTTCTTTGTGCCACCATGTGCATGGCAGCCCCGTGTGTGTCTGGCATTGTTGTTTTCCAGACGGCGCCTCCCACCAGCCTGTGTTGAGACGCCCTGGCTCCCTGACGCGTTGGCCTGCTATTGAAACCGCGCCCTTCTTGCTGCCTGGTTCCAGCCTCTGAGGGTCCCTCCTGGTGTCTGTGACGCCCCCGTCTCTCCTGCTGGCTTCCCCCAACCCCTCTGCCAGGCCTGCCAGCTCCACAGGACCTGTAGCACGCCTGCTATTTCAGCCTGGGCTTGTCTTCAGCACACACTCCATGCCAAATGGCCCAGTGCTTCTGTCCTGGGGACACATTATCCATTACATAGTAGTATTCAGTATTCAGCTAATTTTTACTCCTGCTCATGGAAGGACTCTGTGCAGAATGTCCTGGTTGTCTACAGGAAAGGAAGTTGTGCACAGGCTTCTGTGGAGTCTCAAATGCCATTTCTGGCAGAGTTGGTATAAAATATTGTAAAAATTGCAGCTTTTCTTTTTCTGGCAAAGTAGCCGTCAGTATGGTGCATTATCTCTGACGAGCAGGGTGCTGCTAATGGGCTTGAAAGCCCACAGGTGCTCCTGAAGGACAGCCAGGCCGAGGCCGGAGGGGCTGGGCTGCAGGTACCAGGCCCGAGTCCTTGGAGAGTCCTCACGTTCAGGAGCACTGAAGTAGGCTTTGATTTCCATCCTATTTACCCAGTAAGGAGGTCTAAGGAGCTCACTCCCTCAAACTTCACATAACTACATGATCTGCTGCATGGATATGACTGGAAGTGACATGCCACTTGTTCGGAACTGAGATTTTGAACTTGCCAGTTATTCCTATTAAGAACAAGCTGCCCTTTGTTGGTTCCTGGCGTGATCTGTGGTTGGCTCCCATGCTCTGTGCAGGCCAGTGGAGCTGGTTCTGAGAGTGAGAAGTCAGCCGCACGCAGGCTGTGTTGAGCCCAGGGGTGGTCCAGGCAGTGCTGTGTTGCCAGGTGTGTGCCGCTGCAGACCACGGGGCAGCACGGCGGCTTCGGGCCGAGCTTTGGAGTCCTCGTGGTCCCCTCAGAGGTGGAGGAGCTGGAGTGTGTGGCCGTCACTTAGGCCAGAGGCGGCCCTTCCAGCTCAGGAAGCTGGCTGGCTGCCCTTGGCCTGCATTCTAGGCCAGTGGCCTCCCAAGTGCAGCCAGCCTGGGCTGTGCTCAGGAAGCTGGCATGACATGCAAGGCCCTTCTCCCAGAGGAGCGAGGAGGGGCCTGAGCCCGCCTGTCCTCCCAAGCGGGGGAGCCCCTCGTGCCCCTGCGCCCTGACTCACTTTCATGGCCTGCCCTTGGCTTGCTCTACACACCTGGACGTGTCTCTCCAGCCTCTGCTTGGAGTGAGGATGAGGGTTGGGTGTGTGCTGAGCAGGACAGAGGTCCTTTCCAAATGCAAGAGTACCTGGCCCACCCCATTCATGGCTTTTCCCATCGTCTCCAGCTGGGCCCACAGAATACCCCAGTGAGGTTGGCGAAAACAGTATTACTATTCCTATTTACTGTTGAGAAAATTGAGGCCTGGGAAGGACATCACAGTTCGACCTTTCTCTTGGTTGGCGCTGTGCCAGTCTTACCTTCTATAGCAGTGCTGGTCCGTGTCCTTGAGGGGGCCCAACGTGGACAAAGCCCTCCTGGCAGCTGTCCTTCTTCCTGGACACTCGACGCAGGTGCCACGGGCCTGGCCCCGTACCAGTTCTGAGCTCCTGCCTGGGCCTCGGGTCCCGGGACACGTGAGAGGGAGCCCAGGCAGCAGGGCACTGACAGTGGCTGCAGCGTCCTGTCCCCGCGGGTGGCGGTGCCCGGGGGCCTGCTGCATGCCTGCAGTCCCCGGCGCTCCCACAGGTGTATCCTGAGGCTTGGTACTGCGTGTGCCTGGATGGTGGCCAGTCTTGGTTCCTACTGTTTTCTGAGCTTCTTCCCAGAACTTCTGTGAGTCTTTCAGTAAGTTGCTTTTGTGCTTAAATTAGCCAGTACTGGTTTCCCATGCCTGTAAGCAGGAGTCCTGCCTGCGAAACAGCCTGATGGAGGCCAGTGCTTCTGAACAGGACTGGGTAGGGGGCAGGGGTCAGTGAACAATTGGCGAGTACTTACTTGGTAGAGAAACAAAGCTGCTTTCTTCTTATCCGGCTAATGTGCCCTTGAGCCTTGGGAGTGATGCTGGAGCACCATGGGGTTTGGGGAATGCTGCTTGACGTCTTCAAGGCGCGGCTCGTCCTTCTGTCCCGGGCTCTTGGGGGGCAGAGGGAGCGATCAGCGAGGCCTTACAGAGGGAGAGTTGGCCGAGTGGTGGCTGTCAGCTCCTGCCCCCCGTTTTGTGAATATGTGGTTATGTAACAACTGAGGTCACTTACAGCACCGCACACGCGCAGTACCCTGTGTAAGCACCACCTGAGACGCCCTTGCGGCTGCGTCTGCTGGGTCAACCTCGAGAGGAGAGACTCCAGCGTGTCTGCTGCTGCTGCGGCTGCTGTGTCAGCCTGCAGAGATTAAACATGTCTGCAGTTCCTGTGGCTCTTCAAGTTTTCTTCCAGCTTCCCTGTTCTTGCCTGGCCTACCCTGGGTTCAGTGAACAGAGGTACAGCAAGAGACATTAGGAGCAGGTGGCAGGCACAGGGAAGGGAGAGGGGCGAGAGCGGTGGAGGTGTGCTGAGGTTTCACAGTAAGGCAGACAGCGGGCTGCATGGTGCAGACTGGACGGTCAGGGACGGGACAGTCTTTGGTGTCCACACCCGGAGACTGGAGCCCTCCATGCGTGTGAGGAGCGCCTGTGGCTTATAGGGCTGCAAGATAGCCAATTGGCTCGGCCCCTGGAGCGTGAAGGCAGCCACGGCCAGCGGCCTGTAAGTGGCGAGCATGGGTGTATCCCAATAAAGCTTTATTTACAAAGCAGGTGCTGGGCTGGGTTTGGCCCCTGGCCTGCAGTCCACTGGCCCTGCCGTGGCCCCTTCACGTCGTTAGTGTTTTAGCTGAGGGTGGTTGGCGTGGGAAGAGCCGGGCGCCCTTCCTCAGGGAGGTGAGAGTTGGTGGGGGGTCCTGGAGGGTGGGGTGGAAATGAAAGAGCTGACAGTGAGAGACGAGTGCCTGTGGGGGTGCAGCTGGCGAGGGGACGCGTCGTCCAGGGCACATCCGGGTCTGGGTGAGGGCAGGGAGCGGTGAAAGTGCTGTGCACAGGAGAGCTCACGCAAGGTGGCCGTTCTGGTCAAGTTCATTTGGAGTGTTTTCGGGACACAAGTGGAGAGAGCAGGTGAGCAGGCGCGCTCAGAGGGAGGCCTTGCCCGGAGCTCGGTGTGCCCCAGACTGCTGTGGCTGAGGGTGGAGCTCTGGAGAGACGAGTGTCAGTAGAGGTGGGGCAGGGGTCCGTGTGGGGAGGAAGCAGCCCAGCACTGCTCCGGGCCAGGTGGGCTTCCCACAGCCCTCACCTCTGGAGTCGAGAGTTTTGTTTTTGATATCAGTCGGCCTAAACCGTGGGCCTAACTTCCACTGCTCTTAGTACAGCTTTTCTCTCTTGTAAACCTTTGTTGAGTTGACCAAAATTAACGTCCCTCAAAATTCACATGGATGATACATCATAGGATAGCTGTTGTACACTTCTTTGGACAAGTTCTTCCTGACCCTCCTGATCGCCTCTAGACCCCACTCTGAAGCCCTTCTCCTGAAATGGAGAGGGTCATATGCAAAAGGTCAGAGACACAGATCTTGTTCCCAGCTGTGTCCCTCCTGTTCTAAGAGGTGAGAAGGGATGAAGGGCTGCCCTGTTGCTAAAGTCCTTACATTTTGGGTTCCTTTAAAAATTGAAAAGAGGGGACTACCCTGACAGCTTCCCAGGTGGCTCAGATGGTAAAGTGTCTGCCTACAACGTGGAGACCCGAGTTCAATCCCTGGGTCAGGAAAATCCCCTGGAGAAGGAAATGACAACCCACTGCAGTTTTCTTGCCTGGAGAATTCCATGGATGGAGGAGCCTGGTAGGCTCCAGTCCATGGGGTCGCAAAGAGTTGGATATGACTGAGCGACTTCAGTTTGTAGCTAAAATTTGTCTGCTTTCCAGAGCGAAAGAGCTGTGTTCCAGCGTGCGTCTGCCTGGCCAGGCACCTGCTACCACAGGGGCCATTGTGTTAAGAGCAGAGTTGAACCGCATTGTTTCTGTAAGTTCACTCCATAATGCTCTATTGTTAAATGTACTTTATTCAAAATATTAAATGGTTTGGCTTTAGTTGTCATTGAAAAAGTTGTTGGTAATTGTTTTATTTTAAATAGTTTTTGGGACTATTTAAGAGGAGCTTGGGGAAGGCAATGGCACCCCACCCCAGTACTCTTGCCTGGAAAATCCCATGGACAGAGGTCCCTGGTGGGCCGCTGTCCATGGGGTCGCTGAGAGTCGGAAATGACTGGGTGACTTCACTTTCACTTTTCACTTTCCTGCATTGGAGAAGGAAATGGCAACCCACTCCAGTGTTCTTGCCTGGAGAATCCCGGGGACGGGGGGAGCCTGGTGGCTGCCGTCTATGGGGTCGCACAGAGTCGGACACGACTGAAGCGACTTAGCAGCAGCAGCAGCAAGAGGAGCTTTAATTTCATCTTTGACTATGCATTGGTTAAAGATAAATGAGAAGAAAGGGAGATAGTAATTTAAGGAAATGAAAGGAGAATGCACTGCTGTTCTGTGCAATTACGGTAATTTTCTGTCTCCAAAGTAACTGTGTTATAAAAATGACACATTATGATTAAATTCAAAAAATGGGGAAGAAAGCTTCGGAAGATGTTTTATGTCTTACATAGCTGGGGCTTCTGCTGTGCTTTAGAAGTGACCAAACTCTTTCACGTAGGCTTAACTGTAGTAATTGTTCTCTTTAGGTACTTGGGAGAATGGACGAGACCTGTGAAATGAAATACAAAGTGATGGACAGCCCTCTGGGGAAGTTGGAGCTCTCTGGTTGTGAGCAGGGTCTGCATGGGATAAAGCTGCATGGCGGGAAGACCACAGGCACTGGGTGAGTGAGCGTCCTGTGTGACCCCACTACCTGTGTTTAGAGCAACAGAGAGAATATGGTTATTGCTTGTTCGCCATTGACCACAGGGTAACACGAGCCCCACACTACAAATCACAGAAATTAGCATCTCGCTAGAAGTGGCAGGGCCGTGATTGTTATTTCAGCACCTGTGCTTGCTGCCCAGGCCCCTTCCACCTCTGCTTAACCACAGCAGCATAACCTGTAATTAGGAGCCCCAAGACATACTAATGTGTACGTACACAGAGGTACCATGAGCATCGAACACTTTCATTCTTAAGCAAGTAGGCTGGGGGGATCCCTCTGGAAATTTGGTGACAGGGAGCTGCTTGCCTAGTCTTGATTTTTAAATCGGGACCAGCCTTCACTGTTCATCAGCTTGCCAGGTGAGTTTTATTCCAGAGTCCTGGAATCGCTTAATCAGGAGCCCCACTGGGGCTCTTGGAAATGGTGTCTGACATTGGCGTGTGTGTGGCTGAGGGGAAGGGTGGAAAATCCCCTTTTCAGAGGAAGTTTAGCATGTTACCGTTTCTAATGGAACTCCCTTCTCTCTTTTTTTGAATGCTTTCTGGTATTTTCTCTAATTGTAAAAACATAAAGTTAAAGCACTTTTTAATGTTTTCTTGTGAAATGTAACATTCCATTTCCTTCCTTCATTGATTGTGAATAGCAGTTGTATTAAAATTGCAGTTCTTGTTATTTCTGACAGAAGAGGGGGAAAAACCACCCACTCCTCTGCTCTGTGTTTGTCTTAACTGGCTAATAAACACAATGCCAGGAACGTTAGATAAAGAAAATACGTAAGAAACATAAAAATGGATTTAATGGCCCCCTGTCAGAGACGGCTGCAGTGAGCACAAGTGCGGTGATAAATATCAGTTTTCGCCGCCTCTGTCGAGATTTTTCCTGTAGAGCTGCGTGTTACAATCAATAGTCTTTTTTTAAGACCAAAAAATAAGCAAACCTTTGAACTATATGAATACAGTCTTCTCTATTTCTATGAGAACCATCTGGCTGTAGTGCTCAGAAAATCACAGGCACCAAATACTTAGTAGAGAAAATGTCATTTTGTCTTTTAGCATGTTCATTGCATAGTAAATCACAGAAATTATGTGTTGAATTTTTTTTCTTTTTTTTTAAAGACACAGTGAATTTGGGGAAGAAAAGGTAGGAGGAAAAGCACCTCTTAAAGTGCCCCGAGTGCCCATTCCCAAGTGTGAGAGCAGAGGGAGGACGCGGCTTAGCTTTGCTGCTGCCCTCGGTGCTTGCTGCATCGAGTCAGGATCAGGCTGGGCTGCAGAAAGCAAGCTCCTCCACCAAGGGCTTCGGGAGACGCGGCCCCTTTCTCTGGGGGAGAAGCACGGGCGGGTGGGCAGTAAGCTGAGTCTGCTGGGGGATGGTCCCTGGAGTCTGGCCTCAGCTTTCCCCTCAGCATCTGCAGGCTGGGCTCTGGGTGCGAAGTGCCACAGCCCGCTCCCGAGCAGAGAGGGAGAGAGGAGAGGAGGCCTTCCCGTTCCAGAGCAGCCCTGGCTCCTGTCTTACCTCACTGGCCACGCCAGGCTGGAGTATGGAGGTGGTGCTGGCTGAAGTTAAGGCTTCTGCATGGAGGCGATTGGTGTGTGTGTGTGTGTGGGGCAAACCAGGGGTCTGTTACATGTGGTTAATTTCGAGGGAAGGGGAGTTCAGAATTAGAATAGCATAAAAATTATCTCTGTGAATACTCAGAATTACCAATTTCACTTACAAAACCAAGGCAAAAATTGCATAATATTGTAAAATCCATAGATTTTGAAGTCAAAGTTCAGTGAGTTTTTGCAGATATGTAAAGCCATGCAACCACCAACCCAAAGCAAGATATAAAGCACTCCAGGAAGTTCCCTCATGCCCCCTTTCAGTCAGCCCCTCCCATTGGCATCCAGTGTTCTGACTTCTGTCATGCTGGGTTAGTTTTGCCAGTTCTTGAAATTTACATACGTGGAGCCATGCAACATACACTGTTTTTTTATTTGATTCAGTGATGTCGTCAGAGTGCACCCACATTGCTCTGTGCGTCAGTGAGTAGTTCCCGCTGTAAGGAGCAGCAGCTTGTTATGT
Source organism: Tragelaphus eurycerus (assembly GCA_935064755.1). Classification (NCBI taxonomy): domain Eukaryota; kingdom Metazoa; phylum Chordata; class Mammalia; order Artiodactyla; family Bovidae; genus Tragelaphus; species Tragelaphus eurycerus. Next base: position 3,333,319 of record CAKXYN010000088.1, on the reverse strand, counting down.
GATTGTCCCATAGCTCGCTTGTTCATTCTCATGTTGCTGGACAGCTGAATTGTCCAATGTGGGGCCACCGTTAATAAGACTGCTAAGAGAATTCTTGTTCAAGCCTCTATGGACAGATGTTTTCACTTCTCTTGAGTGAATGCCTAGGTGTGAATTGCATGGTTGGATTGCATGGCACATGGATGTGTAACCTCCTAAGAAGTTGCCAGCACTTTGCCCAGCTCACCGTGTCTGCGTTTTCACCAGGAATGTAGGAGGGTTTGTGCTGTGCCCTCGTGCTTGGTGATGGTGGTTTTTAGAGGTTTAGTCGTCCTGGTGGGTGTGAAGTCTGCGCTGTCTGTGGTGACCTGCCCTTTCCTGTTGACCGATCTTTGAACACTGTTCTCGGTAAGTGTTCATTGTGAGGCAGGTCTCTTGTGTGTTTTTAATTGGTATTTTCAGGTTGTGGTTCTGTTTACAATTTGGTGATCAGATATTTGTACTGATCATTTTCTCACATTTGGGGACATGTTTTTATTTTTCTACTAATGTCTTTAGTGAATAGTTTTTAATTTTAAGGAAGACCAACTATTTTTTTCCTTTCTGTTCAGGGTGTTTTGTGTCCCTAAGAAATATTTGCCTGCTCTGATTTCACATTCTCAATTATTTGAAAAACATAATTTTAGCTTTTCCTGTTTAGATAGGTATTCCATCATCTTGAATTAACTTGTGAGGTTCTCAGTTTTCTCCGAGTTACCTAGTTGTTTCAGCATCATTTGCTGAGGGAGGGGAGTGGGGAACCAATTCCTTTCTCCAGGGAATTGCCTCGGTGCTTTTGTTGAAAATCAGTCACATGACCATACATGTGTGGGTTATATTTGTCTGGACAGTGTTTTGTTCGGCTGATCTTTTAATCCATTCTGTGCCAGTGCTACACCGACTTGATGTAGCTTTGTGATAAGTCTTTGAGTCTTCCAGCCCCCCCCCCCTTTTTTTTTTTTTGAAAGATTGTATTGGTTTCTAGGTTTCAATTTCCCATAGGACTTTTAAAATCAAGGTGTCAGTTTCTCCAAAAATGCCTACTGGGATTTTGATTGGAGTTCATTGAATCAATATATCAGTTTTGGGAGGGTTGACATCTTAAATTGAAGTTTCCAGTTCATGATTGTGGTTTATCTCTGCATTTGTTTCGATTCTATTTAATTTTTCTCAGTAATGTTTGGTAGTTTCCAGCTTGAAGATCTGTGTGTATTTTGTAAAACTTTTTTCTAAATACTTTGTTTTTTGATGATACTCTAAATCTGCTTAATTTCTTTCTTTCTTTCTTTTTTTTTTTTTTTTTTAACTTTTAACCTACTGCTGCTGGTACCTAACACTAAATTCACTTCTTAGTTCCATGAATTCTTCTGCAGTTTCCTTAGGATTTTCTCTTTAGAAAATCATGATGTCTGTGAGTAAAGGCGCTTTGCTTCTTTCTTTCTGATCTTTTTGCCTTCTGGTACTTTTGTTGCCCTGACTAGAACCTCCAGTCTGACAGTGAATAAAGATCGTCACAGTGGACCTCCGTATGTGTTCCCAGCCGTGGGGGACAGCAGGTGACTGCTGCCCTCGTTGGCTCTAGTAGGTGACCCCTCTCACTCTGAAAGTGCTTCCTCAATCTGTCGAATTTTGTTAAACAGTTTTTGTGGATTTGTCAACATAATCATGTTTTTCTCCTTTCTCCTTTAAATGTACAGTAAGTTAATTTTAGGAGCCTATATCAACCTTAAAACTTTGTACCACATCATTTAATTCATGGTATACTCTTTTTTTTCCTACATATTGCTGGCTTAAATTTGCTATTTTGGGACTTCCTGGTGGTCCAGTGGTTAAGGATCTGTGGGCCAACTTAGGGGAGACCGGCTCTCTGGTCCAGGAAGATCCCACGTGCTGTGGGGCAGCTGAGCCCAGGGGCCACAACTACCGAAGCCCACACGCCTGGAGCCTGCGAGCCTCGACGAGAGAGGCCGACTCAGTGAGAAGCCACGCGCCCATCTGGAGGAGAGCCTACGCACAGCAACAGAGAGCCAGCACAGCCAGAAATAAATAATTGAAAGATAAATTTGCCGTTTAGGATTTGTGTATTTTAAGTTTGTGAGGGGTGTTGTATATAACTTTTTTTCTGGTGATGTCTTTGTGAGGTTTGGGCATTTGGGTTTTTCTATCTACATGAAATGAATTTGGAAGTGGCCCCTCCTCTGCTTTCCAGAAGAGTCGTGTTGTGGAGCTTTTTCCTCAAGTTTGGTGCCCTCTGGGTCTTCTGGTAAGAACTGCTGTTTGAGAGAAGCGGGTGCTGCCCTTGCCCACCTCTAGGGGGGCTCCCACCACTTGGCTTTTTGTAGGTAGGGCCATTCGCACCGTCCAGGGCTGTGTCCTCCGGCTACTGTGGTGGGGGGGCCACGGGGCTGTTGAGCAGAGCGTCCTCAGGATGGTGGCCCCTGTTCTCACCTTCCACCCTGAGTGCTTGTGAGCCCCCAGTCGGTTTCCTCTGAGGCCTCGCTGCGTTCTTCAGTAGGTCACATAGAAGCTGGCCCCCGGCATCTGTCTATAGTGGAATTCCTTCCACCCTTCTGTACAGAGTAGGATTCCTGCTTCCTGTATTAGTCTGTTTACTTGTACATGTGGCTTCATCCAGTGGTCATTGATTTCATTTTTGCATAAGATCCGTTACTCAGCTTTCCTAAAAGTGTGAGTGAGGAATAGCAGTTTGGAAGGTGGTGTAACAGTCCCACTCTTGTAGCTTGCTGCCAGGGTCAGGTTTCCATTAATAACTGTCTCGTTCAGGCATTTTGCAAGAGCTTGACTGATTCCCCCCACACCGTCTTCCTGTGGCAGCAAAGCTTTGGACTCGTCATTATTCGCCACCATGTCTAAAATCTAAAATAAGGGCAGGAGGATATATTTGTATTTCTAAGGTTATTTGGGGCTTGTTTGATTTTCCATAAAGTTGATCATAGTATTTGATTACTTAAAAATGGACTGTACCACCCTGGGATATACTTAACATTATGGAAATAGTAGTAGGACTTTTGGATCTGGGAGGCTAGAGAGAATTAATTGGATGTACTTTCGTGTCTGTCAAAGAGTTATCTTTATTTTTCATTTTTTAATTTGTTCTATATAAAGCTTTTTAGAAAAATACCAAATGCAAGTGAAAAAGTTATAGGCCAGCCAGAGTAAACCATTGTAAAGCTTTCTGTGTGTTGACAAATTTAAAAGCACATGCAGGCTGTTTCCTGCTTGGTAAGAGTGTATGGTTCGGGGTGATGTTGTCATTCCTGCCTCCTGGAGTCTGGCCTCGCCACCTCTGGTGTTGAGCGTTGGGAGGAGCATGGAGGTTAGGCGCCACCTCCTCTGAGGACTTGGGTGGCCAGCCAGCCGAAGGGGATGCACCAGAACCCCCTGGGGCTTGAGAGAGTGTCATGGCAGGGCCTCTGTGTTCCTCCTGGGAGGAGGTTGACCCTCGGGTACACTGCCAGGCTTTCACCTTGGAAGGTGCTAATGCCCTCACTCCCCTGAAGGAAGGAAGATGCCTTTGAGGCCTTCATGAAGGGAAGTTGGACTCAGTCTGATTGAGTCCATTGCTTTGAACGGACAGTGACTGCTGGTTTCCGTACGCATTTGCTGCTTTTCTGTTTATCTTTAAATATTTAAGGGGACCATCAAGAGAATGTGAGGCTGTTGGGGGTCTGTCTGGGGTTGTCGACCCTGCTCAGCCTGGGGCTGCTGCATGCTCTCTGAGTGCGACCTCGGTGCCCTTTGGTCTGCTGGTTCCAGGTCAGGATAGATCCTGAGAGTCTGCACGGCACGAAAACCTTCCCTGGATGCTGCTGAGCTAATTCTTCCCAACAGATTGGGTAATTTTAATACTGACATAGCACTTGCTTTATTGTAATTGGTCTTTCAGGAAGAGGAGGGTATTCTTAGGGATAAACACCTGAAGAAGTGCTCCCGGGAAAGGGGCGCTGGAGCGCGCGCCACAGGGGTTTTACCTGCAGCCAGTTTAGACGTCTCACGGCTTTTCTTCAGTAGCTCGAAATAATGATTTGTGTTGTGTGTGCGTAAAAATATAATTATTTTATTTTACAGAATGCTTCTTAAGGAGGTCTCTGGAGTCAAATAAGCATGTCTCTGAGAGGAGAACTTGCCAGGCTCTGTGGCTTCACACAAATAGTCTGTTTTTAGAGCAAGTGCTTGGATGCCCTGGTGAGCCGGTGGCCTGGCGGTATCAAGGGGCCTCCCTCCGTGTGCTTCCTGGCTCAGGGTTGAGTTATCAGGAGCCTGTGGGGTGTCCCTCTCCTGACTTAGGTCATCAGTAGCCCAGGTCAGATCGTGCAGGCACTTCACTCCCGGGGTCCTGTACAAGCGAGACGCTGGCATCTTCAGGCGAATGGCTGACCTGGTGAGGGGGAGTGTCTCAGGAGGAGTCCCTGTCCCCAGACGGGCCGTCTGGGGTGGTTGTGCGGCAGGATCTTGGGGCCACTTCGTGAGGCACAGGTGAGTGAGTGCACAGTGTGCCTTCAGGTCACCGCAGGGCCGCATGGTGGGTGACCAGCCCTCCACACGGGGCCCCTGGGGGGCTCCTCCTGAGTTGGCTCTGCAGCTTGTACCACAGAGAAGGTGGGTACAGGCCCCCGCACCACCGGCTGGTGCCACATGACCACAGAAAGGAGTGATGTGCATGTTACTGTGCGATTTCTGACCCAGAAAAGAACAAACAGGCTTTGTGTGGCTTCACTGGCTTTCACCCTCTTTTCTTTCTTTTCCCCTTTCCCCCAAGTTTTTAGCCTGTTGCACAGGTCTCTGTTGACTGGGCAGGGTGAAAGGTGGGAGCAGGGTGACTGGGCATTTTTAAGCAAGTGTCACTGAGATTTAGAACTTTCCAGATCCACGTAAGAGAAAAGAGCAAGGCAAGAGTTTTATCTGTCGGTCTTACTGCTGCATTTCAGAGTGATAGAAACGACAAGACTCCCACGCCTGTGTCCGTGCGTGGGTTCATTTAACTTTCAGTTTGCCAGGGTCCTCTTAGAAGGAAGAAATGAACAGTTGAGTAACAGCTACAAATATATGAGTTCTAAATATGAACTCCAAACTGTCAGAATGAGTTTTTTTTTTTTTTTTTAAGAAGTTTCCAACATTTGAAGCATGGGAGCACGTAGAGTAAAGGAGGTATGCTGGCTGATTTCGAGCAGAGGGAGCGGGCGCTTTCCTCGGTGGGAAAAGTCCTGAAGTCCTCTAGGTGCTGAGCCTCCCCTCTGTCCATAGGCCTGCTTTTGAAAGGCTGGCACTGCAGTTTTCCCAAAGAAGCAGGTCTCCTGTGGCCGCGACTCTGCTGTGAGGCCTTGCCCTTGAGGAGGAGATGCAGGCTGAGCGGTGTGTACTCCCTGGAGGACATTCCTGGCAGCACCCCCAGTGGGTGCAGGACCCTCACCAGGAGGGGAGTCGTGACCTGGTTAAAAGCCTTGGGTTTTCCCGGGTGAGGGATGTCATACAGTGTTTTTCCTGACTCTCTTCACTCAGTATGACAGTTTCTAGATCCACCTATGTTGCTGCAAATGGTATTATGTTGAATCTAAAAAGAAATGATACAAGTGAACTTAGAAAATGGAAAGAGACTCACAGACTTAGAGAAGGAACTCAGAGTCGCCTGTTATTTAGTTTCTAAGTCGCGTCCGACTCTTTGCAGCCCCGTGGACTGTAGCCCGCCAGGCTCCTCTGTCCATGGGATTCTCCAGACAAGACTGCTGGAACAGGTAGCCATTCCCTTCTCCAGGGGGGTTTTCTCGACACAGGGTTCAAACTCGCTCGCCTGCGTTGGCATGCAGATTCTTTACCACTGAGCCGCCAGGGAAGCCGTATTTAAAGTGAATGACCTACAGGGACCTACTGTGTAGCACGTGGAACTGCTCGGTGTTACGTGCAGCCTGGATGGGAGGCGTTTACGGGGAGTGGACACGTGTATGTGTATGACTGAGTCCTTTTGCTGTTCACTTGAAACTTATCACAGCATATTAATCGTTTATACCCCGATACAAGATAAAAAGTAAACTTACCACAACATATTAATCATTTATACCCCGATACAAGATAAAAAGTAAACTTACCACAACATATCAATCGTTTATACCCCGATACAAGATAAAAAGTAAACTTATCACAACATATCAATCGTTTATACCCCGATACAAGATAAAAAGTAAACTTACCACAACATATCAATCGTTTATACCCCGATACAAGATAAAAAGTAAACTTACCACAACATATCAATCGTTTATACCCCGATACAAGATAAAAAGTAAACTTACCACAACATATCAATCGTTTATACCCCGATACAAGATAAAACGTAAACTTACCACAACATATCAATCGTTTATACCCCGATACAAGATAAAAAGTAAACTTACCACAACATATCAATCGTTTATACCCCGATACAAGATAAAAAGTAAACTTATCACAACATATCAATCGTTTATACCCCGATACAAGATAAAAAGTAAACTTATCACAACATATTAATCGTTTATACCCCGATGATACAAGATAAATGTTTCCCGAAAAGCCAAGGGCCGCGTCCGCGTGCTCTCCAAGCAGCAGCTCTCACCTCACGGAAAGGGTGTCTGATGTGTGGGCCTCACCCTGAGGCTCACAGGCTGTGCTCTCGTGGGGTCCCCCTCGGGACCTGTGGTCTCGCAGGGCCTGTTCTGATGGAATTGGCCAAGTCAGCAGTGCCCCCGTGGCCCCTGGGAGGTGTCCCTGCCGTGTGGTGGTTGGGCCTGGGCGTGGCAGGCCCCCCACCGCCTCCCGGCTCGTCCACCTTGGTGCCGCTCGTGTCACTGTGCCTGCTGGCCAGCCTCTTGGGAGTCCCCACCCTGTTCCATACTCTAATTAGCTGTGGTCGGGAAAGTTGGTTAAAAGGCTTGTTCAGATTGTGAGAGAAAGGTTAAACTCCGAGAGAAGCAGTGGAATTTATGACCGTGTTGTAACACCTCAGAGGTCATTTCCATTTTCTTCTAGAGCCCTTTTCCAGAGGGGTTGGCTTGCCAAGAGTCAGGTGTCAGGGCTCCACTCGGATGGGCCGGGCCTCCCGCAAGGAGCTGAGTGCTGGCTGCCGCGTGCAGCCCCTGGGCAGCTCCACGGCCCCGCACAAGGGCCCCTTTATCAGCAGAGGAGTGAGGGGGTGAGGGGGCTGCTCCCGGAGCCCTGGGGGAAGGCTGCGGGGGGCAAGAGGTGGTCTCTCTACTTACTCTGGTTCTTGGCCCTGACTCCACGGCAGAGCTGACCTTTCCTTCCCTCGTGCTGCTTCTTGACATGAGCGCTGGGGCAGGGCCAGGAGACAGGCCTGTTCAGGGTTTAGCAGTGAGAATTGGGGTCACTTTTGTGCTGGGTGCCTGGATGTGGGGGCTTCCCTGGGGGCTCAGCTGGTAAAGAATCCATCTGCAATGCAGGAGACGCCGCTTTGATTCCTGGATCGGGAAGATCCCCTGGAGAAGGGATAGGCTACCCACTCCAGTATTCTTGGGCTTCCCTGCCTGGATGTGAATGTCTTTGAAGTAGAATGTCCACCAGTTCATGTCTCATTTGAAAATTTTGGCTCAAAATTAGTGTTGTCAGAATAAAACAGATGTGGTGGTGTGTCTCTCAGGTATGTGCCTTCCTAACACGTGACGTGTGCACCACGGACATGCAGGGTATTCATGCTCACGTGCTGGTGTTTAAAGCTTGTCTGATGGCGCTGTGCCCGTCTCGGGGCAGAGCCGATGATGCCACCCAAGGGCTTGGTGGCTAGAGCTCACAGCCTCGCCTTCAGACTCTGCTCTGTACCTCATGGTGCTTCCGCTCCCCTGTGTGAAAATAGAGCTGTGTGGGGTCTGAGACCACGGACTATACTTGTGATATTTTGCCTTTGGATTTTATTTCCAGAATTTTTTGTTGTTCATGTGTATCTAATGTTTTCTGGTATTTAAACCATCTGCGATTAGTGAATAATGTTCAGCTTTTGTTTTCAAAATGTTACTGTGGTTTAAGCTGTAAACTCTCAAAGTACACTTGGTTTGTTAAATTTATTTTCTTTAAATTGTGTCAGTAATTAGATCAGCTCCTTGATACCAAGATACAGGATCATTCTTGAATGCTGATCAGTTTAGAATTTAAATTGAGTTAAAGGTTAAATGAGTGTAATTTTTGAGTCGAACTGAAGCCTTGTCTTGTGTCACATTCATCCAGAATTTTTATTTCCAGCTGCTGTATCAAGCGACAGAAGTGGGTCTTGCTGTAATGAAAACGTTGAATAAATTTAGGATTAAGTTAGAGTCAACTTGTTTGTTCACTCACAGCACATGAGTGCCTGCTGTGTGACAGGCCTCGTGCCTTGGGGACCCGCGTTGGGCATGGTGCAGTAATGAGCAAGACGGCTCCACCTACACGGAGCCCTTGCCCAGCACAGAACAGGCCTGGTGGGCAGTCAGGTGTATTCTGTCCTTCCGTGAGGGGTGTGTGTACACAGACGTGGAGGTGGCTGCAGTGGTCAGGAGCCGGGGTGCAGGCCTGAGCCTGGTGCCTTGACGGTAGAGCCAGATTGCAACGTTGTCTGTGGTCGGCCAGCGGGGCCGGTGCCCGAGGGCTGCGGGGCCCTGGCAGGGGGAGGCGTGTGCAAGGGCCCAGGCCCCGGCTTGTCATGACCAGGCGATGGTGCCGGCTCTTGGGTAGGCTATGGGGACGCCACAGGAGGAGAGGACCATCTGGAGGGACAGTTGAGTAGGGAGCTGGTTAAGAAGCAGCACCAAAGAAAACTGAAGGAGAGGGAAGACTCAGGAGAATGGAGGAGGATGGAGCTGGAGGAGGTGGGGGATGGGCCGGTTGGCGGTTGTGTTGGAATTGCTGTGGGCCTCTGCTCCCTTGCTGTCAGACTCGTGGGGGTCTAATACTGACTTCCAGTTTCTTCCAGTCTCTGATCTGGGAAACCAGCATCTCCCAGCCAGCTAGTTTCAGCTTTACTGGTGGAATTCAGGGCAGTGGTGGTGGTTCACCAGGTGTCTGCAGTGGCTTGATCCAAAGTTGAGATGGGTCCCCCACAGCATGGAAGTGCTGTGCAAGGGGTCCAGCAGGGACCTACACCCACGGTGCCAGCAAGTTCACGCCAGTGTCTGTCACCCTCTCTCAGCTCACGGAGCTTTGTGTCGGGCTGGAGGACAGGAGCCAGAGAGCGTCTCCGCGGTTCCTGGCGTCTGAGTGCTGCTCTTCTCTGCAGTGTCCCTCTGGGCTGAGCCGCCTCACCGCTGCAGCTCCAGGCAGTGGGGAGTGTGCTCAGTCTGCTCTCTGCCCGGCATCTGTGTCTTGGCCTTACCTCCTCTGTGCTGCTTGCTTCCGGAGCTGTCACCCACTTATTACAGGTCTTTCCTGGTTTCATTTTACTAGTGTGTCCCCACTAGTAAAGTAGTGCTCAAAATTCTCCAAGCCAGGCTTCAGCAATACCTGAACTGTGAACTTCCAGATGTTCAAGCTGGTTTTAGAAGAGGCAGAGGAACCAGAGATCAAATTGCCAACATCCGCTGGATCATGGAAAAAACAGAAGAGTTCCAGAAAAACATCTATTTCTGCTTTATTGACTATGCCAAAGCCTTTGACTGTGTGGATCACAATAAACTGTGGAAAGTTCTGAAAGAGATGGGAATACCAGACCACCTGATCTGCCTCTTGAGAAATTTGTATGCAGGTCAGGAAGCAACAGTTAGAACTGGACATGGAACAACAGACTGGTTCCAAATAGGAAAAGGAGTACGTCAAGGCTGTATATTGTCACCCTGCTTATTTAACTTCTATGCAGAGTATATCATGAGAAACCCTGGGCTAGAAGAAACATAAGCTGGAATCAAGATTTCTGGGAGAAATATCAATAACCTCAGTTATGCAGATGACACCACCCTATGGCAGAAAGTGAAGAGGAACTAAAAAGCCTCTTGATGGAAGTGAAAGTGGAGAGTGAAAAAGCTGGCTTAAGACTCAACATTCAGAAAACTAACATCATGGCATCTGGTCCCATCACTTCATGGGAAATAGATGGGGAAACAGTGTTAGACTTTATTTTTCTGGGCTTCAAAATCACTGCAGATGGTGACTGCAGCCATGAAATTAAAAGATGCTTACTCCTTGAAAGGAAAGTTATGACCAGCCTAGATAGCATATTCAAAAGCAGAGACATTACTTTGCCAACAAAGGTCCGCCTAGTCAAGGCTATGGTTTTTCCAGTGGTCATGTATGGATGTGAGAGTTGGACTGTGAAGAAGGCTGAGTGCCGAAGAATTGATGCTTTTGAACTGTGGTGTTTGAGAAGACTCTTGAGAGTCCCTTGGACTGCAAGGAGATCCAACCAGTCCATTCTAAAGGAGATGAGCCCTGGGATTTCTTTGGAAGGACTGATGCTAAAGCTGAAACTCCAGTACTTTGACCACCTCATGCGAAGAGTTGACTCATTGGAAAAGACTCTGATGCTGGGAGGGATTGAGGGCAGGAGGAGAAGGGGACGACAGAGGATGAGATGGCTGGATGGCATCACTGACTTGATGGACGTGAGTCTGAGTGAACTCTGGGAGATGGTGATGGACAGGGAGGCCTGGCGTGCTGCGATTCATGGGATCGCAAAGAGTCAGACATGACTGAGCGACTGAACTGACCTGAGAGCCCCAATATGTCTATTTAGAAGCATTTCCCTGACACCCTCCATGCGATCTACACACATGCATATACACCCAAACCTTGGCTTACAGACTATATTCAGTATACCTGCAAATTCTGAGGGGTTCCATGGAAGAACATTGGTCCTCCTGGACCGGCATGTACTTTAACTTTTGGCATCCATTGGCAGAATGCTCACATGTATTGTGTGTTGGGGGAATTAGAGTCTTCTTGCTGTGATGGTGCTTGTAAAGCTGCTGCTCGTGTGCCTTTCTCCAGAAGGCCTGCCTCTCCGTCCTCACTGGCTGACAGAGGTGAAAGTGCCCTTGCTCTGCGGCTCCTTCACGGGACAGAGGGTGTGTCCGTAGCTTCTGAAGGAGCCGCCATGGAAACCTTCAGCTGGGGAAGCAAGCGTTCTGCTGTTTCTATACATGGTTTCACACAGGTCAGGCTGGGCTGGAGGTTCTTGGGCTGAGCACACAGCTTGGGGAAGACGTTTCCTCTCATCCTGAAGAAGCTGTGTCGCTGGGAGCCATCCACCTGCAGCTGAATGTCGGGGCAGGGTCACTAGGCAAAGAGTTTCCATGTGCAAATTCTGCACGTCCCAGCTGCAGGTTTCTGCCAGGCTGTTTAGACCAGCTAAAAATGGAATATAAACAGTTGCAGAAGGATGCAGTTAGGAGGAGAAGCATTTCTAAGACTTACCCGTTGTAGTCGGCAAATGTACACCTTAGCCCATTGCAGTAGGAAGACAATGGCTCTCTGTTGTTGTCATTCATTTCTCAAATAGATGTTTTTGTGTCTAGTATTTGTACATGAGTGTTACGTGTGCACACATGCATATATAAATATACACATTCTAGACATTTCTTCTTTAATGTTTCCACCAAAAATACGTACTTTTAAATGTAGGAGTAAAAAAATTGTTCTCAGTTATTGAAGCTCGTCCAGAAGTAACTTCCCTCCATAGTGGTTTTTCCTTTCTAAAATTCATCTGGAAAAACACTTAGGTTTATGATCTTTATTTTATCCAGTTCAAGACTGTTAGGAAGAGTTATTGCATAACTGAGCAGTGCTTTTATTAAAAAGAACTAGGCCACTTATTTGCCTTAGAGTTTCTGCTGTGTTTACATCTTTTGTAGGTAAACAAAGCTTTTATTGATGATGGTATTTTGAGACTCACGCCTTTGTCACCACCAGTGATGCTAAAAGCCCTCTGCTGTCTGCTGGTCCTGTGTGCGTCTGAGCCCACGTGCAGCTCCTGGGTGTCTGTGGGGCCGTCTGGAGCGCTGGGGGCTGGTTGGTCGGGCTAGACAGAGGTGGGAGAGGCGCTCGGCCCTCTTCTGGCACTCGGGAGGTGGTGGGGGAGATGGACCTGACGTGGACACAAGTGCAGTGAGTGTCAGGAGGCAAGTGTGTTTTTTAATTGGACTGTTTGGCTTTTGAATGTTGAGTTGTATGTTTATATGTATTGGCTATTAACCCTTAGCAACCACACCGTTTGCAAATGCTTTCTCCTGTTCAGCACATTGTCTTTTTGTTTTGTTGATGGTTTCCTTAAAAATGGACACGAAGAACTGAAGAGACATTTTTCCACAGAAATGCATATGGCCATTAGGCACGTGAAAAGGATGCTCGACATCACGGATCATTAGGGAGACGCAGACCAAAACCACAGTCAGATACTGCCTCCTGCCTGTTAGAACGGCTGTCCTCGAAAAGAGCACAAAGCACTCATTTTGATGAGAGAGTGGAGAAAAGGGAAGCCTCCTATATTGTCGGTGGGAATGTAAATGGGCTCAACCACTGTTGAAAGCAGTATGGAGGTTTCTCAAAAAAATAAAAACAGAACTACGATATGACCTCACATTTTCATTCCTAGGTATATATCTGAAAAAAAAAGGAAAACACTAATTCAAAAAAGTACATGCACCTGAGTATTCATAGCAGCATTATTTACAGTTGCCAAGATATGGAAGCAACGTAGATTTCCATGAGCAGATAAATGAACAAAGAAAATGTATATATGCGCGTGTGCACACAATGGAATATTACTCAGCCATAAAAAAGAATGAAATTTTGTCGTTCACAGCACCATGGGTGGACCTGGAGGGCATTATGCTAAGTGAAGTAAGTCTGACAGAGGAAGACAGATACTGAATATAACAGAAAAGCAGACTCACAGGTGTAGAGAACAAACTAGTGGTTATCCGTGGAGGGGGGCGGGGCACAGTAGGGGTAGGGGATTAGGAGGCGCAAACTGTTCTGTATAAAGTAACCTACAAGGATACATTTACAACACGAGGAATAAACCCAGTGCTTTATAATAACTATAAATGGAGCTGGTGCTTAGTGACTAAGTCATGTCCAACTCTTGTCACTCCATGGACTGTAGCCCACCAGGCTCCTCTGTCCATGGGATTTTCCAGGCAAGAATACTGGAGTGGGGTGCCATCTCCTTCTCCAGGGGATCTTCCTGACCCAGGGATCTAACCCATATCTCCTGCATTGGCAGGTGGGTTCTTAAGCCATAGATGAAATATGACCTTTAAAAGTTGGGAATCATACACCTGTAACTTATATGACATTGTACATCAACTATATTTCAATGAAAAAAAAAGGCAGGAGTGGAGTCTGGACTGCATGGTCTGTGTGTGGCGTTATTGGGCAGAACAGTTAAACCCGAGGCCTGCAGGTGGCCTTGTGCCTGTCCAGGGAAGGAGGTAGAGCCAGACGGGCAATTCTGTCTCTCTGACCCAACCTTCGCTCAGACCCCAGCCTCCTCTGCCAGGCTGTCTTGGTCTGTCTGTCTGTCTGTCTGTCTGTTGGCTTCCGTCAGTTTGGACATAGCTGTGAACTTCTTTTCAAGGACTTGAAGGAATGCTGACGTTTACTTCAAATGTTAAATAAGACTCATGCAGGCGAATGGCAGGGATTCCAATGAACAGATGTTAATACATTCTGAGTGCTTCTCTGCAGCTGACTCTTGAAACCTCCTGGATCCCTGGACCTTGAGCATTGTGAGGGATCTTGGGCACTATCCAGACCAGCCCTGTTATTTTCCAGGTAAATGAACCAAAGGCCAGGGACTGAGTGTGCTGCGGGGATGCCATGCAGCCTGGTGAAGGCTCCCCATCTGCCGCTCCCTCTGCTGTCCTCGAGGCCTGCTTGGGGCGGGCTCCCCGGCCGCAGCCATCTCTCGTTCCCCGTGTGCTCACCAGCTGAGCGGCTGCGTTCGCCTGACCCTGTTGGTCAGCATCCGACAGCCCGTCCTCGGGCGGCGGTGGGGTCTAGAGGGTCGTCCTGGAGCTTCACAAGGCATTTGGCTCTCTGTCTCTCCCCGTCTTCAAGGCGTGTCCAGTTGGGTGGTGGAGGTTCCAGGCCAAGAGCAGGAAGAACACCTGGTGTGGAAGGACAGGGGTTCTGGTCTGGCCCTGGTTGCTAGAGTCCGAGTCCTCAGGGAGGGGCAGGAGGCGAGGAGCGGCCTGCAGCGGATGCAGCCACTTCTTCCCTGCCGAGCACAGCCCCGGACCCTGAGTGCAGGCAGCCCGTGGGCATGGCTCACTCAGGACCCGCCTTGTAATGGGCTGTAATGTTTCATTTCAAAAAGTGGCAAACTGTGGCCAGTTGGTTTCCTTATTAGAACTCACATATTAAATTGGCGAGTATATTGAAGGAGAGAAGGAAATGTTTTATAATTTCGGTATGTCCTGCCTCTGCGCCACACCCCGTCCCATGGATGATTGTTAGAGGACCGGACTTCTGCCCACAACTTGTTTATCCATCTCATCAACTTGTTCGCTTCTTCAGCCCTTCTTCCCTTTGCTTTATCATTCCAGCTCTGGGGATCCCTTATTAAAGGGGCAATTAATCATGTGATATCTTGTTTTTTGCATCTGAGTTTTCAAGAGCTGTCCAGATTTTTATTGCCTAAAGTTCCATATGCCATAGACATAATCCCGTCAGCTGTAAATTGCCTTCTGGAAGAGAAATTGACAAACAACTTTATAATTGCATTTTTAGACTTAATATCTGAGGGCCAAAAGCATGTTCAAGATTTATGGGGGTCCTGAATTTAAACTATAAGCAATAAAATTTTCTTAAGGTGGGGCCCCATCTGCATATTATTACAAAACCCTTAAAGTTACTTTAGCATGTGACGTGTTAATAGTTTTCTTGTTTCTTTTACTTTTTGACAAATTGTGTCTAAGAAAATTTGCTTGCATGGAAAGTTTTCTGTGTTTGCAGACTTGAACAGTTTTGCTGGTTAAGCAGTCTGGGGATGATAAACTTTTTTGTCAAAGTATGACTTTGGTGAAAGTGCTGTACTCAATATGCCAGCAAATTTGGAAAACTCAGCAGTGGCCACAAGATTGGAAAAGGTCAGTTTTCATCCCAATCCCAAAGAAAGGCAATGCCAAAGAATGCTCAAACTACCGCACAATTGCACTCATCTCACACGCTAGTAAAGTAATGCTCAAAATTCTCCAAGCCAGGCTTCAGCAATATGTGAACCGTGAACTTCCTGATGTTCAAGCTGGATTTAGAAAAGGCAGAGGAACCAGAGATCAAATTGCCAGCATCTGCTGGATCATGGAAAAAGCAAGAGAGTTCCAGAAAAACATCTATTTCTGCTTTATTGACTATGCCAAAGCCTTTGACTGTGTAGATCACAATAAACTGTGGAAAATTCTGAGAGAGATGGGAATACCAGACCACCTGATCTGCCTCTTGAGAAATCTGTATGCAGGTCAGGTTAGAACTGGTCATGGAACAACAGACTGGTTCCAAATAGGAAAAGGAGTACGTCAAGGCTGTATATTGTCACCATGTTTATTTAACTTATATGCAGAGTACATCATGAGAAATGCTGGACTGGAGGAAACACAAGCTGGAATCAAGATTGCTGGGAGAAATATCAATAACCTCAGTTATGCAGATGATACCACCCTTATGGCAGAAAGTGAAGAGGAACTAAAAAGCCTCTTGATGAAAGTGAAAGTGGAGAGTGAAAAGGTTGGCTTAAAGCTCAACATTCAGAAAACGAAGATCATGGCATCTGGTCCCATCATTACATGGGAAATAGATGGAGAAACAGTGGAAACAGTGTCAGACTTTATTTTTCTGGGCTCCAAAATCACTGTGGATGGTGACTGCAGCCATGAAATTAAAAGACGCTTACTCCTTGGAAGGAAAGTTATGACCAACCTAGACAGCATATTCAAAAGCAGAGACATCACTTTGCCAACAAAGGTTCGCCTAGTCAAGGCTATGGTCTTTCCTGTGGTCATGTATGGATGTGAGAGCTGGACTGTGAAGAAGGCTGAGCGCCGAAGAATTGATGCTTTTGAACTGTGGTGTTTGAGAAGACTCTTGAGAGTCCCTTGGACTGCAAGGAGATCCAACCAGTCCATTCTGAAGGAGGTCAGCCCTGGGATTTCTTTGGAATGAATGATGCTAAAGCTGAAACTCCAATATTTTGGCCACCTCATGCGAAGAGTTGACTCATTGGAGAAGACTCTGATGCTGGGAGGGATGGAAGGCAGGAGGAGAAGGGGGCGACAGAGGATGAGATGGCTGGATGGCATCACTGAGTCGATGAATGTGAGTCTGAGTGACCTCCGAGAGCTCGTGATGGATAGGAAGGCCTGGCGTGCTGCAGTTCATGGGGTCGCAAAGAGTCGGACACGACTGAGCGACTGATCTGATCTGATCTGATCTGATGACTTTGGTGCTGCATGAGGAAGAATCGGGACCTGTAGGACAGGTCTGTTTTAAAGGACACCCACTCACTTCTGCCCAGGATGCTGTGGAAGTCATTTGTCTTGACAGAACTAAAATATATGTAATCTTTTAAAAAATCCACTTTTAGTTTATTTACATGATTTGGAGGAGCCCAGGTATAAATTAGAAATTGTCCTCATTTTGTCCTGATTATAAGCAGGGCTGGGCCTGCTGATCATTTCAGTGGATGGTTACACCCTGGGGTAGTGGGGTTGCAAGGTCATTGCTGCGGGAGGGGAGAGATTCCCCTGTGCCTGCATAATCGATGCTCCTTTGACCCAACTGCACCCTTCTTCTGTACTAAAATATACTCAACGTAAAATTTCCTGTTTTAACCATTTTTAAGTGTACAGTTCCGCAGCGTGATACTGATGTTGCTTTACACCCATCGCCACCGGCCAGCTCAAGAACTGTGTGTTTGCCAGACCGCAGTGCTGTACTTGGTGAACACTGTGGCCTCTGCCAGCTCTGAGCTCAGAACCGTCCCCGCCGTCCTACCTGTGCCTCTCTTCTAGTCCTCCTTTGATACCCAGGGCTGCTGGGCTGTCCCAAGCCGAGAGGGGCCTGTCTGGAGGCCCGGCCCCCTGCAGGTCCTAATAAGCCACCTTGGCTTGGATGGCAGGTGGGCCTCGGGGCAGCGGGGCAGGGAGTGCAGCCCTGCTGCACTGCATTGCGCAAAGCTCTGCTTTGGGAATGAGGGGGCTGTAGAGCCAGCCGGCCAGATTTGCTGATCGGTGGGGAAGAACTTTGAAGAAATGCAAAGTTGTATGTAATCGTGGGGGAGGTATTCCTAATGAAAGCAGGACCCCAGGGCACAGAAATTGTAAGGCAGAGAGACGCTTAAGAAACACACCATCTTAGGACTGAAAGAATGCTAAGTTGACCCTGGAGCTTTCTGCATCTGGTCAGCATGGCTTTGATGCGGTTGGACTTCTCCAAAGAGGAAGAGGAGGAAGGTTAGCGGGGGAGGTGGGGAAGGCCACAAGCAGGCCTGGGGTGGCGGGGTGAGGAGGGGCAGGCCGCGGGCTGCGGGGGGAGCAGCCGCCAGCAGGGGACGGAGGCCCCTTTGTGCTCTGCCGGCCCGCTGGAGCCCTTGGTCTGGTAGCTCGTGGTGGATCCGGACTGCTCTTGAACTTGTGATTTTTCAGGAGTTTCAAAGGGCCTTTGTTGCACACTGACTTTGAATCTCTCTTTCTGAGATGCTTTCACCTGTAACGGTTAACTGTTTCCTCTGTCTTTAGTTAAGGAACTGTTATTGGGTGCAGTGATCAAAACCAAAATATCAGACAAGCAGCAGAAAGTCTTTAGTGGATACATGTAACATGCTTTAGAGAAAACTATGAGCAGGAGAACATGGTCTGATCTTCTGCTTTCTGCCTGGAAGCGCGGCCTGTGCTGCTCACAGGAGACCTTAACCCTGACCTTCTGAAAGTGACTTCGGATCACTCTGAGGGGGCGCTGTGCTCTGAGTCACGAAGGCACAGGTGGCTGTGTGCGCTTTCCACCCTGGCTTGGAGAAGGGGCACTTTATTGAAGTGGGAGGCTCCAGCTCTGCCTGTGAAAATGTTATTTCATGTCACGAAGCCAGGATAAGGAGAACTGAAGAACAACTTCCCTCCCATTGCTGTGTCAGAAAGCAGCCATTTTAAGAACCTTCATAGTGGGTCAGTGTGCTTAGTTATGAGAGAGCAGTGGGAACAGATGGGCGTGGCTGGTGTCCTGGTGGGGGCTCCTCTCTCCGCAGATTCTGGGAGGACTGGACTCCCCGCTGTGAGAGGCTTGGCCATGTGGCTCCTGTGGCTTGAGCTGCTGTCTTCACCAGGAAGAGCGCATGGTCTGGGCTGTCCTCTGCTCCAGGAAGGGGACGTGTAATGTATGGTGCCAACCAGCTCCCCCGGGAGCATGGAGCCAGGCCGGCCCAAGGGCCTGCATCACTGCTGTGGGGCAGATGTTGCTGTGGGGACATCACATGGACCCCTCGGGGTTGCCTCGGGCTCAGCTCCTGCACACCTAGTGCATGGTGCTCAGTGGCGCCCAGGTGGCCTGGGGAGGTTGTCCGTCCTGTTGCTGCATGGCCCACTCCGGCAGAGGGCCACGAGGAGTGGAGTTCTCGTGAGAGCCTGCTGATGCGGTATCGATTCCAGGACACGCTGGCTGCGTCTAGAGCTGTGCCATGTGCTCACTCGGTGGGGCGGTGATGGCTTACCTGTGCACCGTGTGCCGGGGGGCATGCCCGCGTGGTAACTGGTTCATTTCCATGGGGAGTCTGCGTTGTGTGTCCCCAGTCACTTTGGGGAAGTGCTGTGCCCGTTGTGTGAACGCCGCCTTCAGGTGGTGCTGGCACCAGGGGCCACGGGATGCAGGTGGGAGGCTTTCTGTTGACACCTGTTGCGGGACTGCAGTACGGATGCCTGAGTCAAAAGGTGTGGGAGCCACATACACTCGGAAGTCCTTCCCGGAGGATTAGTCTTCATTTTCCCACACATATATAACCTTTTACTATTTTCTCCTAGCTTCTTCATTAATGTATGTAAAAATATTAAAAGCCCTTGTATATTACATCAAAAACTATGTCAGCTGCTCTGCTTTTTTCTATTTATTAAAACTTTTCAAGCAGTAAAAACATTTTACTTGTTAATGAGGGAAAGTGGGAAAATTAATGACAGAGAGCGGGATCCACTGCCACGTCTCCTCTGAGCCACACACAGC
Source organism: Tragelaphus eurycerus (assembly GCA_935064755.1). NCBI lineage: Eukaryota > Metazoa > Chordata > Mammalia > Artiodactyla > Bovidae > Tragelaphus > Tragelaphus eurycerus. The sequence goes on along the minus strand of CAKXYN010000088.1, from coordinate 3,314,128 downwards.
CGGCGTGCTCCTTGCTGCATGTACTTTAATTTCCCTGTTAGGGTTCAGTAAGCAAATGCAAATAGATTTAATGATTTGCATCAGTAGATCATTTCTCAGTTTAATATCCTCTGATATTTTGGGTCAAGGACTCTTTCTTTGGGAGGCTGGTACAATTTCTGGAGCTAAAATTAATATTAGTAATAGTACATTATGTTCAAGTGAATGGAGAGAAACGTATCCTTTTTCACAAAGTCACATTCACACAGTACTCTGTTGGCCCTCAGCGGTGGAGACAGGAAGCCTGCCTGACGAAGCAGAGGAGCGGAGCAGGGCGTCTTCCTGGTGTGGTACTGTGGAGCTGGTTGAGCGGCGGTGCTCTTACTTCCACACACCTGGTGAACCTGGAGGCCCGTGGGGTGCACAGTACATTTTTGTTACATCAGTTCAACCAGGAAGTGAGATTAGAACTCTGTTCACCAAGCACTCATTGAGCTTTCCTGTGCCAAGTCTGGAGTAGGCTGCTGCAAGGTCGATGCAGAGACACGCGTCTGTCCTCCAGGAACTGTGTCTGTTGGGAGAGGCAGGAGCATCGGCAGGAGATGGCGTGTGTGGCGCAGAGAGCAGCAGGGTGTCCGAGGGCGCTGAAGGAGGGAGCCCCGGAGCCAGCAGGAGGGGGCTCCCGGCGCCAGCCCACTGTGGGGTAGGGGCGAGTCCGCTGCCCTCTGGATTGCCCCTGGGAGGCCTTCCTCCCAGCGCCTAGGAGATGGGTGAGGGAGACTCCCTCTGCTCCTCAGTCTTTGGACGTAATGTCTGAAAATGTGGTTCTGGGAGCTGGGGCAACTGTTTTGTAACCATGAGTGGCTAAGACTGGCGCTGAAAGGCAGTTTACTGCAAGAAAGAAGGTGCCACGAGCTGGGTCCTTGACGGGCCTCCCGTGGCTGGTCTCTCCCGTGGCTGGTCTCTCCGCCTGCAGGCTGGTGGGCGTCCACCCCACCTGTGCCACAGCCATAAGCAACCTGCAGGGGGTGAGTGCGTGGCACTTTCGTCTGTGCAACTTAGGACCCTTTAGCAGATAAAGGAAAAATACCAGGTTAGCCAAAAAGTTGGTTCGAGTTTTTCTGTAACATCTTATCAGAAAAACCCAAGCGAATTTTTTGGCCAACTCAGTACAAAGGAAGTAAGTCCCTCATAGTTCTAATACCCAGAAGTATATTATTAATATTAATATTACAGTTCCTTCTAGCTTTTTCACCACTTTGTGTTTAAAATCTGTTCTGTGTTCTACTTTCTGAAGATACCTTCACCTCGTAAGCACTTTTATGTTATTAAACACTTTTAAAGCGGTTTGTCTGTTTTTAAAGGCCTATGTTGGATGCTTTTGCCATGATGACGCCTCCTCCTGCCCCGGTGAGCTCCAGGCTGTTTGTTTGCGGTCACTGGGTTGCATCCTCGATGAGCATCTTCATGAACCTGGGGAATGTTTCCTTAAGCTTTCTGACTTCTTCCCTTACGGTTTCAGCCCTTGTAACACCCTTCCTTTTCTGCATAGTCATTTTTGAAATTAAACGTGTTCACGTAACCCCCTGAAAGAATGTGGTTTAGTACTTTAGGATAAGGAAACACTGGCTCTGACCAGCTCTTCCGTCCTTGCTCTCTGACCCCTGAACTCTGGACTGAGGTGTACTGACCTGTGCTTCCTGGTGTGTTGCTGCCCAGCCCGGATCTCGTGGTGCCAAGTGGTAGGTGAGACCACAGCCTCCAGAGGAAGGCTCCTGGGTTTTGAGTCCCAGTTCCACCCCTTGACAGACATAGAGGGCGAGTCACTTCACTGCTTGGGCCTTGCTTGCCCACATGTCATATGGGATCATGATAGTACCTATTCCATAGGGGATCGGGAGTATTACATGAGCTAATCTGTAGAAGGTTCTTAGAATAGTGTCCAACCCCGAGTAAGCCCTGGAGTGTTAGCTGCCGCTCTGGATGGCAGTGCTGACAGCCGTCCTACTGACGAGGACAGCAGTCCTGCTGCTGCTGTTCCTGCTTCCTGAGATGACCCCAGGGTGCTCCCCCCACTGCCTCTCCACCTGCAGGCCACTTCTCTCCTGTCCTCTCTCCGGAATCTGACCATCTCACAGCCCTCCCAGTTGTCCGTACTTGGTTCTGGACCCTCCTCCAAGCTCTTCAGCACTTTGAACTCACTCTGCGCTGGCCCTGGTCACACTGTGTTATAATTACCTGCTTCCGGGGCCATGTCCTCAAGCCTGAGTTCCTGGAGCGCAGGGCCGTGTCTCTTGCTTCTTGGCTCTGGTACCCTTAGTGCCTGGCCCAGGACGCACTGCAGACATCCTTTTAAAAGATGGAACAAATGAGGGGCTGGGGACTGGGATACCGGAGCTCTTCATAAAGAGTGATGTGCTCATAGAGGTTGGAGGGGAAAAAGTGTGGTCTTCAGGGTTTTATTTCAGCTGGTTGCCGGAATCTGCGTGCTGTCTGCTCAGGGTCTTCCCGCTCTGAGGTCCTCTAGAGCAGATGGAGACTGTGCCTGGGGTCAGGGACGTCCACGTGACTGCTGGACCTTCTGAAAACAGGCAGCCCCCAGAGGGTCCTCGATGGGCCCTCTGTGCCACCCTCCTCTTCACAAGCAGCAGTCAACTGTTAAACAGCGGTTTCCAAGTAGCCTTTTATTCTCCTAAGTATCCTCTTAAAAAGAGCCCACGTTTTGTCACTGTTTGCCTTGGACTGTGAGGGCTTGGCAGGATTTTACTGTGTCGTCATGTGCGTTGAGACCAAGCGGTGTTTTAGTGTCAGCCCTGGTGGTCTTGGTGAGAGTGCTTGTTATGGGCTGGGCTGAGCTGTGTCTCCACAAATCGATAAATTGAAGACCTATCCCCGAGTACCTCAGAGTGGGACTCATTTGGACAGACCACCTTTATTTTTTATATACTTCTTTTTATCCAAGTATAGTTGATTCACAATGTTAACTTTTTCTGTACAGCAGAGTGGCTGTTACATTTTTATTCTTCTCCGTTATGCTGTATCACAGTACATTGAACATAGTTCTCTCTGCTGTACAGCAGGACCTCGTCATTCATCCATCCTGTGTATAATGGCTTACACGTGTTGACCCTGACCTCCCTCTCCATGGCTCCCCCAGCCCTCTCCCCCTTAGCAACCACAAGCCTGTTCTCTAGGACACGGGGCCTTTAAAGCGATCCTGAGGGTGGGCCCTGATCCCATGTAGAGCTGGTACCCTTATAGGAAAGAGAGGTTAGGGCCCTGACGCAGAGGGAAGACCACGTGAGGACAGACGAGGGGGAGCCTCTGTAGGCCAAGGTCAGAGCCTCAGGAGGAGCCAGCCCTGCAGGCCTCAAGCTCAGGCTCCTGATCGCCAGGGGGCAGCGCCCAGCCTGATGGTCTTTGTTACGCAGCCCTGGCAGACTGGCGCAGTGCTTCTCAGTGGCTGCCGGGTCACTGTGGAGCTGGCTTCCTTTCTTGTTGCTGTGGAGGTACGCTGCTGATAAAGCTAAGCAGTCATCCCGGGTCAGTTACCTGCTTGAATATCACCAGCATCACCGGAGTTGTGGCAGGTTAAGATGGGGCCTCAGAACACAGGGGTTATAGGAAAATGATTTAAGAAGGCATCCTTTTTAAAAATGAAGACTATTGAGGAGTAGCAGAGCTGAGAGGAAGGTACAGAAATTTCCCACATGCCTCCTGCTCACACAGGCACAGCCTCCCCCCGACCCCCAAAGGGGCATGCTTGCTGCAGTCAGCGAGCCCACACTGACACGCAGTGACCGCCTGAAGCCCCTGCGGGAAGCACAAGTCACGCTTCACCCTTGAAGGCTTCCATTTCTTAAATCCAGCCGTGGTAGGAAGCTGGCTCCAGCCAGATCCTGGCTGGCTGGCCCTCAGGCCCCGTGCACTGGACTTAGGGAGTCTGTGGACCGGCCCTTCCTCCAGAGGAGCCCGTGGCACTGTGTTCTCTCAAGCTTCTGCACAACACTGAATGCTCGCACCCCCTTTTTTATAAACTGTCCTTTCTGTTTTGCTGCCCTGTCCTACCTGTCCCCATTAATCCATGCCCCCTAGAGTCAGGAGTGTGTGGTAGATGATGTTTCACTATCCAAATGCAGAGCAACTTACACTGTGCCTCACCCCGGTTCCACTGTCGAATCAGAAAGTCTGCTCTGATGTTCTAGAATCTGCTCTGATGTTCTAGATGTCCCGCCAGGCCTAGGACGCAGTCTCTGTGCTGTCACTGATCTCTGACTAGTGCCTCGTCTCCCAGGCTCTTTTTTAACTTCTGAGACTTTTTCACTAACATCTTTCCACCTTTTCCCTAAGGGTTTAGCCCGTCTTGAATCTCTGTATGAGTGCCTGAGGTCACTACCTGGGTCGAATTTCTTGAGTTAGTATCTTTGGGATTTTTAACATATCTTAATTTCATTTATGTTGCCACATATGCTTCTTCCAATGGTAGAAATGAATTGTAATTTTCCTCTGAGACTGCCCTATGACCTTGAGAACTGCACATAAATGAACTCAGTAGTGAGTTCACTAAATGTTAAATACTTAGGTAATTGTTTAAGTGATAGAGATTTTGCAGAATTCTTTGAATTTTTATATATTTACAAAATGTTTTATTGATAATTGGTGAAGTTGGTTACAGTTTTTAGATAGAATAGGAACTCATTGTTTTTCCAAATTACAGTGAAAAAAAGCCTTTGTAGATTCTGTCTGCAACATGTTTTCAGGAGTGAATTACTAGATTTGGAAGGTGAGGGATGCCTGAGTTTTTGTTCTCAACTTATTTCTGGAAGAACTGGACTTAAACTGTGCATGCTCATCATATTTCAGAACATTAGTCTGAGATAACAGAATTGCATTTGGAGATAAGGTTGGTGTAGTCACAGTCATTCGATATGAAATGAAGGGTGCATCCTGTAGGTATGTTTCGCTTCACCCTGTCAGCTGTACCTGGCTTCCCTCTGTGCAGACTCCAGAAGGCACCCCACTTCCCCTGTGTCGGCAGCGAGGCCACCTGGGCCTTCAGGAGCCCCCCAGGATCAGGCCGCACCCAGCAGCTGTGTCCTCAGGACCCATCTTCGCTGTCAGTAGAGTCGAAGTCTCATCCATTGTTGATAAGCGGCTAGATAGAAACGTGTAACACCTTGGCTAACAGGCTGTGATGAAATTGAAGGTGGTCTTTTCAAAGACTCCTTATTGAAATACAGCCCGTTTTGGGTAAACGTAATAGTACAATGAGCCCTCAGCTTAGTGGAAACATTATAGAATGCAAATGGAAAGATTTGTGGGTATTTTTCCTTCATGAATTTGTTGTTATCTTTGCAGGAGTGAAGAACATCAATATTTCATGGCCTTTCCCCAGGATTGTGTGTCTTAGCAGGTGCAAGGCATGTGGCCCTGATCCTCGCTGGCTTTCTCTGACTTCTGGTGGCCTTGGTCCCTCTGTCTGGTGGGGGCAGGGCCCTTTCCATCTGAGTTCGCTAATTTCCCGGTTTCCCTCCCTAAGTGGAAGCTGTGGCGTTCTCTCTCCTTGGCCCTCCTTTCCGAGATGGGAAATTGTGTTACAGCTCTGTTGTATTACCGTGGGCCTGCTGTGGAAATCCCCTGTGTCTTTCCTGTGATTGCCACCCTGTGCTGCGCCTGAGGAGAGGCACCCGCTTTTACAGTCTTTGTTTCTGCTCTTTTGTGAAAGTGCAGCTGACTTGGAGTCTTTCGTCAAGTGTGTCAGATCATTTTTGCCATTTCCCTTTTCCCTTCAGCCTTCTCTTACTTTCCGTTTCGGCCTTGGTTACCCGTATCTTAGGCACTCTCATGCTTGCTGCTGGTCGGTCTGTTCTGCTCTCAGGGTAGCCTTGATCTCATTCCATTCCCTTAACGGTGGCATTAGCAGTTGGCATATTTGGGATTTGAATGAGCAGTGTTTGGTCTTCTAGCGTTTTGTGCACAGCAGTGGGGTGATGCCCTGGTTCTAGAATACTCGCTTTACCATGGCGCAGTTTCTGTGTCGGAACAAGGCTCTGGGCCGCACACAGATGTCTGGTGTTTACTCTTAGGGTTAGTGTTTGTACCTGAACCTCAGCCCGTTTACATGAATGACTTCATGAGGACAAGGACAATTAAAGTATTGTAATATAGTATATTAAGTAGACTCAGACTACACATTTACCTGTACATACTATATTTTCAATATTTATTCAGAATGACTTTTCTCAAATATTTAATAAGAATTAATAATTGAATGTACTCTTGCCTTCTTACTTTGCCCTGGGATCCCATAAGATCTTTGAAGCTAAAACTAGTTTGGGCCCTTAAGGGGTTTATAGAAATTAGGTATGTCTGAGTATGGAAATGGCTGGTATGGTGAAAAAATTGAGTCCTTAAGTAATTTACTATTCCCAGTGATAATTAGAAGAAACCCCTGCTCCAGCTCCATTTCCCAATCTTTTTCCTGTTTTCAGGGGGAGTTCTTGAGGTATTAGCAGCTATTTTTTTTTTTTTCATGTGATCCCAGTGTAAGGTAAGTGGCTTTGGCATAGCATGTTGCCTTGATGGGTTATTAAATTGTCACTTCTAAGAGATGAATGTGGGTTACAGAGTATGTTGTGCCATATATCATTTTAGTCATCAGGAATGTTTCAGAAAACTGAGTAAGAGTAAATTCTTTTAAATTTATGATTGAAATTAGCAATTTTATTAGGTCTTTTTTAAAAAACCCTACAAACTTTTAAAGTCTTTCTCAGAATATACATCTTTGTTCTCAAAAGATGCCTGCAGACTGCCCTTAATTTGTCTTTTAAAGGACACAGAATTTTAGCAGAATCCTTGGGCTGCGGAGTAGACAGATGCAGCGGCTGTTCCTTGGGCGGTCTGCACAGAGGGCTGATGTGCCCTGAGATTTACTGTGCATCACCGTGGCCATCATTCCCCTAAGTATTAATTTTAACTCCACTAATAAGAAACTGAACAAAAGTGGAATTATGAGTTCAGTAGTATTCTATGAAAGGTCAGTTGTTAAAAAGGCACAGTCTGACATTCTGTGAACAAGGTGCCTGCATTAATCATCCTGATGGGAGGACACGGGCGCTCTTGACCAGCACCAGTGAGCCTTGCAGCGGGTGCTCGGAGGGCCTGATGTGCACATCTCTATGTGAAGACACAGATTGCTTCCATGTATGTTGACTTAATTTAAGAAATTTATCTTTGGAATTCGGGGATGTGTGTGTAATACAGAAACTCTTCTGTGCTCCACTCTTTTGGAAAGGGAGCGCTGCTGTTGGTCTCCTGGCTTCTTGCGACACAGCCAGCCTCAGCACCACGTAGATCTGCAGGGCCGCAGAGAGGCAGCGTGCTTCCCGGGCGCGCATGGCCGTCTCCCAGGCCTGTCCTCCGCAAATGCTGACGAACTTCCTTCAGTCTCCTGTGATCTGTATTAAGGCCTAACTTGTTACACTTTGTGACTCTTCTCTGCTAAACCAGTCATAGGGTGCTGTCTGACTCTCCTTTCTCTATTCATTATTGCAGCAGAGTGCCTACTGTGTGCACAGAACTTAGATACATCACATTAAGTTATCTGAGATTTTATGTGTCCTGCCAATTTAGTGTTAAAGTTCAATACAAACATATAAATTATTTAGCAGTTACTTGGCGACACAGTCATCAGTCGGCCGTCTTTGACCATAGCCTGTTGACGGAGTGTTTCTTTCCGCCATAAAGCTCAGTGCCATTGGCACTAAAGCCTCTTCCCAGGTTCCCTTTGTCTGTGTCGCTCCTGTGGAATCTCACTGAGAGCCCCTGAGTATGAGACTGACCCAGAGTACTCGGCAGTATCTTGTCTCAGAAACAGCTATTTTCAGACATTTTACAAAGCTGATTTCTGTAAAAAGAATTTTTGTTCTTCCTGTTCTGTCTCATCGTTGTGTCAGGAGGGAAGTGCTGGGCTCCTGCTGTAGTCATGTCCTTGGCATAGGAGGTGGTCTGTGACCAGGGAAGAGGGCAGGAAAGTGTTCTTGAAGCATCTTTGTCCATGACAGTCAGTGGCTTTGTGCTTTTAGAGATTCCTGGGGTGTGTCTCTGCCATCCTCAAGTGGTGATTCTCATACACGTTCATTGCTTCTCACTTTCCTTGCTATGTTGCGAGTCTTCCTTTGCTGTGGAAGGTAGGGGAGACCAGGCTGTCATGATGGGGGCCGTCCAACCATGGGACATCTCCACTGATATCGGCTCTCTCAGTGCAGATAGTGCTGGGATTGATCGAGGCAGAAGTGCATGAGACCCTGAGAAGGTGGGGAGCACCCTCAGTGTAGCTGGTTGTTTCAGCGCTGGCTTTGCTGTGCCCAGCAGGGCGCACTCTGTTGCACTAGACCCCAATTCAGGGGCGCAGAAGCTGCTTGCATGTCACCTGTTCTGTGCCAGCCCCAGGACCCCACCCCTCAGTGAGTCTCATAGGCTTCTGTGGGTGCAGGAGCGCAAGCTCAAACAACTTAAGCACTTTGCTAAATGTTACACCTTGCCGTTCTCACTATCTGATAAATGTGGGTGTTAAGATAATATCATGGCAGAAGTCCCAGTTGCCTGAGAGGACCTGGAATGCACTTGAAAGCATAGAATTAAGCGCGGGGAAGCTTTAAGTTCAGTTTTATCAAGAAAACATTTATTGTTGTTCAGTTACTAAGTCATGTCCTACTCTTTGCAACCTTGTCGACTACAGCACACAAGGCTTCTGTTCTTCACTGTCTCCCAGAGCTTGCTCAGATTCATGTCCATTGAGCCAGTGATGCCATCCAACTATCTCATCCTCTGTCACCCCCCTCTCCGGCTCTCAGTCTTTCCTAGCATCATGGTCTTTTCCAGTGAGTCAGTTCTTTGCATCAGGTGGCCAAAGGATTGGAGCTTCAGCATCAGTCCTTCCAGTGTAATATTCAGGGTTGATTTCCTTTAGGATTGATTGGTTCCATCTTTTTTCTGAGAGTCCAAGGGACTCCAAAGAGTCTTCTCCAGCACCACATTTCGAAAGCATCAATTCTTTGACACTTAATCTTCTTTTATGGTCCAGCTCTTACATTTGTACATGACTACTGGAGAAATCATAACTTTGATTATATAGGCTTTTGTTGGCAAAGTGATGTCTCTGCTTTTTAATACACTGTCTAGGTTTGTCATAGCTTTTCTTCCAAAGAGTAAGCGTCTTTGAATTTCATGGCTGCAGTCCTGGTCCAGTGATTTTGGAGCCCAAGAAAATAAAATATGTCACAATTTCCACTTTTTCTCCATCTATTTACTATCAAGTGATGGGACTGGAATCCATGATCTTAGTTTTTTGGATGTTGAGTTTTAAGTCCGCTTTTTCACCCTTCTCTTTTACCCCATCGAAAGTCCTTTAGTTCCTCTTTACCTTCTGCTATTAGAGTGGTATCATTTGCTTATCTGAAATTGTTGATATTTCTCTTGACAATCTTGATTCCAGCTTGTAATTCATCCAGCCTGGCATTTCTCATGATGTAGTCTGCATATAAGTTAAATAAACGGAGTGACAGTATACAGCCTTGATGTACTCTTTTCCCAGTTCTGAACCAGTCCGTTATTCCGTGTCCAGTTCTAACTGTTGCCACTTGTCCTTCCTGCAGGTTTCTCAGGAGACAGGTAGGGTGGTCTAGTAGTCTCAGTTCTGTCAAGAAAATATGTATTAGATTCTATAAATATCATAAACTGCTAAGTCTGCAATGTTAACTATTCTGTCTCCTTATTGTCATAATTTTTGCTTAATGGCTGTTTGTGCTACATTGACCAGATCCATGGGTTGCTTAACATAAGTGATTACATTTGCTTATGATTAAAAACTTCCTCCATTAGAAATGCAGTATCCAGGACTTGTAAATGATTTGTTGTTGAAGCTTTATACTTCATTAGCCACGCCGTCAACTGAGAGTTGTCTAAGAGTTAGGGACACTTGTAATGAGCTGTGTAATAGGGACCCTGTGACAAAATAAGGAGAGACCAAGTCTTCTCAGAGCAGCTTATCACGCAGATAAAAGGCCAGCAGGCACGCGGTAACTGTACTGGCCACGGACGGAGGCACGCGCACTCTGACTGGGAATGGCGGGTGAATAAAGCATTTTATTACTGGAGCAAGACTTGTTGTAAAAAATTATATACCATTCATGACCAAAATCCTTCAGAACATTCTGCCTCCATTCCCCTCTGAACCCTGTAGCTTAAGTTCTAAGCATCTCATGAGTCTCTTGATAGAGCTTTAAAAGAAAAAAAAGTGTCTAGTCTAATGGTGTTTGTTTGGGAATGCTGCTCCAGCTCCCCTTGATGTCACTCACCTTATGGTGTTTGGTGAAACCCTGATTTCCTGTGTACAGGAGCATGATTATGTGCTTTATCAAAAGGGCAGGAGGCAAAGAGATGGAAATGCCGAGATAAAACTGCAGTAAACGTGATGGGCGTTTTAGTGACAGACGTAAACTTCTCCATCCTGAGGGCAGTGGCGTCGTGGGCCGGGCGGCAGGGTGTTAGGTTTCCGTTCCGACAGCAGTAGTGGGAGCTTGGTTTCCTGTCTCGGGTGGGAGTAGGTCTGCTTGGTGGGCCTTTCCTGGTGGTGAGACTCCGGCTAGGGTCTGGCAAACGTGGAGTCTCAGGAGACAGGCCACAGCAGTTCTGCCTCTGCTGCTCCTCTGCTGTGTGACCCTGAGGGAGCTGTGCAGCCTCTTGTGGGTCACGTGGTGAGACTGCAGTTAATGCCAGTCTCGCGCTATTTGGGGAGGCATGAAAACACAAGTACACTCGGTTAAGGCTGTGCTTGATAGGCCAGGGTACTGGAGTGTCCACTCTACTGTGTGGGTCCCAGGTGCGGGGATGCCTGGTGTAAGGTGGTTCTTTGTCTAGTGTGGTCAGGACTTTGGGCTGGGCTCCCACTGCTCGCTCTTCCCTTCCCTGGTCCTGGGGTTGGAGGCAGAGCCCCTTGGGGTCCAGAGGCAAGGCTCCGTGGTTCTCTGGAGGTCCTGGCTCTCTCCCCCTGGCCAGTGCTGGGCCCTCGGGGTCCATTCTCCACCCCTGCCTCCACAGACATACTCTGAAGAATTTCATCTCATGTGTTTACAAGAATTCTTCACTGTTGTAAGAAACTATTTTTTTTAATCATAAGCTTTATTGTGGAAATTAAATTCTTAAAAATAGACAAGAATTGGGTGCCGAGTGACCATATGGAACTTCTTGTGGTCAGGTCTCTGCCCTCCAGCTCGCTGGCAAGGTCAGACGGTGGGCTGTGCTGCTTAATGAGACTAGTTCTACCATTCTAGGTTGCTGATTTTTGGAGCGCTGCAATACAATTAAATACCCTTGACCTGAAAATTACCCTGAACATGACAGGCTCTCTGATTCACAGGCCCCTTCTGGTTCTCACAGGGCCTCGGTTTGATCGTTAGGAGGAGGAATCATCCTTGTGCTTGTGGAAACAGACTGTTTCAGTGGTTTAAATGCCCAGTAGTTGAGAACTTTCCCCTCGGCTCTGTGCACAGCGCGTCCAGCGGAAGGTGAAGGCTTGACCCTTTGTCTGCGTTGCAGTGTCTGTGACCATCTGCATTCAGAATGGGCCGGAAGGAACATGGGCTGAGCAGGCCTAGGCCTTGTTGGTGGTACTGAGCAGGTGCGGGTGGGCTGTTGGACCCGTCCTGCAGTCCAGCTGCCTGGTGCAGCTCTCCTTGCCTCCCTCTGCTCATCCTCTCTCCCTTCCCCTTCTCTTTGGCTCCTCCTCCTCCTCGCCTCCCGTCCCTTGTTGCTCCTCTGAACTGTCCCCGTTGCTGCCCTGCTTGGTGCCTGCAGCGCCCCCCGTGCCCCGCCCTGAGGGCTCTCTCCCCAGGGCTCAGAGCTGGGGACTGGCCCATGGTGGGCCTTCCCTCATCCGAAGGCTGCCCTTTCTCTCCCCAAGCCGATGGAAGCTTTCCTTTGCAGGGGGGAAACAAGAAGGCTCCTTTATGAAACAACGTGTATTGTTTTTCCATGTTACGAAGACAAAGTGCAGCTCCTTGCAATAAAAATTCACGGGTGGGGCTGGATGGGGCAGATGGAACTCTGGCCCACTGTCCAAGAGGTTCCGTTGAGCCCAGTGTGGAAATGGAACCGTGCAAAGCGATAGAGAGCCCTGGACGCAGCATGGCATCATCTCCCTATGTGTAGAATTTAAAGAATTATAGGCACCTTGAGCTCCTGACAGGTAAAAGACAGTAAAAAAAAAAAAAAAAAAAAAGTGAAAGACACCATCTACCCTCTGAACTGATCTACAAGGCCATGAAAGCATCACTTTGAATAATATGCGGGAGATGTGTTAGAAAAATGTGATGTTGGTGCATGGACCCCGCAGCCCCCCGATCGCTGTTGCAGTATATCTTGTTGAGTGATGAATATGCTGCTGTGTGTTTCAACTGTTCATGTCTTACGGCTGAAAGAAAAATATATTGAAAATAAATGTAAAATATTGAAATTTAGAAGTTGTTAGACTCAACTATAATTTCTTGTCTCACATGTGGTAGACACATTCCTAATTACCATGTGTAGGGTGCACCTGTGGCAGGTGCCACATGCGACGTGTAACATAAATTCCTGCCCGATGAGCCTGGGTACCTCTGCCACAGCCCTGAGAACATCTGAACGCTGCAGAGAGGCGTGGACCCTGTGGGTGCCTATGTCCTGTTGGACCGGCTTCTGACGTGAGGGCCTGCAGTGCCCCGACCCCCGAGTGGTGACCTGAAGAGCTCGTCCTGAGGCGCAGAGCGTTGCTGTGTCCCCTCTGGAAGGCCCCAAGCCCCTGAACTGCCTGGGGCTCTTCAGCCAGTTTTGGGCCCTGGAACATGGAGGTTAGGGGCCCTGCCGAGGTCGGGGGGGCAGCCCTGACCTGCGCCCCAGGTGGGCTGCACTAAGGTCTGAGCTCTGTTGCAGGCGATACCTCACTGGCCCTCTTAGGGGCCCAGCTCTACTCCCCGCCACCTTCTCCTGCTGTCACACTGCCGTTAGGTCAGCTCTCCAGGGCAGGGGTCGGGGAAGAGCCAGGCCCTGCTTGGCTCTGCTCCCTCCAGAGGTGCAGGGCTGATCTTGGGAGTCCCTGCCTCCTGCCCGGGTGACTGGGTGCTGGGAGCAGAGGGGAAGGGAAAGAAAGGCCCCTTGGCTGAATGGAACTGTGAACAGATCAAGAACAGATCAAGAAGCTCTGCTTCTTGATCCCCAGATCTGAAGGGATAAACAGACCACGGCTGCTTCTCTTGTTCTTCCATTCCCCGCAGACTGCCTTTCCTGTGGGCCTCAGTGGTGGGAGTGCCTGGCTCTGGTGCGCTGGGACCCTCTCATCTTGGCTTCGCATGTCCCTGCTCTCTGAGGGGCAACCCCCTCTGCTTGTGGTCTCCCTCCCCCGGCCCCTCACCCTTCTTTGGTCCGTGAGGCCCCATCTGGAGTAGGCCCGTCAGTGCCCCTTGCTTAGGGACAGAGGCAGCGTCACATGAGGATCCACAGCCATCCTTTCCTCTCCTGTTCTCGTACCACTCGGCAGGGACACGGCACCTCACCTCTGTACTGGGGTCCCCAGGAGGATCAGCCCACAGCTGTGATTTACTGCAGGAAGAGGACACACAGCCCCTACAATACAAACCAAAGGGCAAAGGAATGGGGACCAGGTCTGGAGGAAGTGGACCCAGGCTTCCAGCTTCCCAGAGTTGCATGGGACAGTGGCTCCTGCAGCTGCAAGTTGTGACCACACATGTGGACTGTGATCTGCCAGGGAGGCTCTGTAGAGACTCGGCAGTGGGAGCTTAATGAGGGCTGCTGACATCAGCTTCCTCTGTGTAGTACATCCCCAGGTTCCAGACGCCAAGCCCCACGGAGTTCAGGTGTGTGACTGCTGGGCGAGCGAGGAAGCACGTGGCTTTTTCGGAGCACTTCAGCGCAGTGAGCCGCCCTGTTGATGGAGTGGTGGGCACCTGCCCCCCATCCAAAGGCCCGAGGCCAGCTTTGCAGGCAGACCTCTCCAAGGGGAGCAGTTTGGGACCTGCTCTCACCCAGGGTGAGTGTGTGAGTCCACCCTGGGCTCTGGGCTGGCCTGTGGAGCATGGTTGTTCCCGGCCGGGCTTGGGAGCTGTGCTGCTTCTGCCCGAACCTTCTTGGAGTCCTGAGGCTTCCAGGGAAGGGGCCGCGCTGCCCCTGAGGCGAGAGGTGGGGAGGACAGGGATGCAGCAGCCCCCCCAGCCAAATGGGGGAAGGGTCCTCCTGGGTGGGCCCCAGGCCCCAGGAATTTGCCAGCTTCCCTCTGCCACGCACGTCACCCCAGGCAGGACCATCAGAACTGCTCAGCTCAAGTTGCTGGCAGGCAGAACCAGGAGCTAAACCTGGTTTTAAGTCGCTCCATTTGAGGCGGTTGCTCCTAAGCAGTCGCTGACTTGTGTGGGGTCCTCGTGGTCTTACCCCAGCTTTGGCTCCCCCAGGAGCTGCGGTCTGTGTCCCTCTTGTGTCCACACCCCTCTGTCCGGTTGTTCTGCCCTGACTTGCACCTGTCATCTTGCCTTGCTCTGGCCCTTCCACATGCTCCTCATGGCCACCCGCCCTGCTGGCGCCCTGCTCCTCTCTGTATCCTCACTCACTCTCACCTCCTCCCTGGGGAAATGTTCTCCTCTGTCCTCTCTGCCTCTTGGAACGCCTGACGCCTTGAGGGGCCCCTGAGAAGCCTCAGTAGTACTTGGCATTCCATGGTGCAGGTGTCCCCCGAGGCCCTCCACGCACACCTGTGACTGTCTGTGTTACTTACTTGGTGTCCACGCTCAGGTTTCAGAAGCGCTGGCAGTGTCATCTCTTGGCTAGACGAATTCTACAAAGGCAAAGGCCATGCAACTTTCTCCACTTGGAGCCCCAGCCAGGTTCCTTGCAGGATGCTGTGCACCCAGGGGTACCTCATCTTACATGTAACGTCCTGACTCTGCACTCAGTCGTCAACTTGAGATAGCGTACAGGGCTGACGCAAAGGAAGCACTGTGCTGCGGTTCATACTCACATGAGGAATGCGGATGCATTTTTGAGACCATCCTAGATTTTAGGATATAAGGGATGAAAAATCCTTAAAATTTTTGTTTTTTCTGTATCATCTCTTGCTCTTGTGAAATAGGCTACTTGGCCAGTATTTGGGTAAATGAGGTGTGCGGATGGCTGTGGGCTGTCCTTCCAGTCATGGCACAGTTCTGTTCCGTGGGTGACAGGGCTGCTCCGGGGTCTGGGTGCCCGGCACCAGGACCGACACCCCCACGTGTGGTGGGGCTGTTGCATTGGGGGGGTTGGCATAGTGAGACTGAGTGCCACGTTGAGTCATCCATCATTGTTGGTGATCAATACCAGGGAAGTGCCATCCCTCTGTGCCTGGTGGGCGAGTGTAACTGTTATAAATGGTGCTGGTCATTCTCGCTTCACCCGAGCTCATGTCAGGAGGCCTTGGCTCAGGGTGGCAGTACATTCCTCTGGGTGTTTTCGGGTTTAGAATCCTGGAAAAGGGAGGAGCAAAGCCACTCCGTTGTCCTTTTCATTAGGAGCAAGTGCCCTTGTTTGAGCTTGGGTCTCCTCTGACCTGTGGCTCCCACTGCCCCACCTCGGCCTCCTCCAGCCTGTGTGCGTGTTTGGTGTGCAGGCCTGTCACACCACATTTCACAGCCACCTCCCGGAGGAACATTATTGTCCCTGGACCAGTGACTGCTTCTAGCTGTCCCCACCCCATGCCCACCCCACCCCGTGTCCCCGTCCTGAACCCCAGGGGAGGGCTTTCTAGATGGCTAATGGCTTTGTTCACCCAGACGCCTGCCTGCGGGGGAGCAGCGGTGGCTTGACAAGTGCCACCAAGGGCTGTACAACTGCAGGAGGCCTCCAGGAAGGCACCATGTCCCTAAGAAGCTTTAGGAGCTGGGGAGAGGGTAGGGTTTAGGGTGCCTTGACAGTGGGTTAGAAATCCTGCACCCAGTCCAAAGGCAGACAAGTAGAAATCTTATTCAAGGGGAAAAAATCTGCTGGAGCCTACATACAGTGTCTTGGTAGTAATAAAAGGACTAGTGCAGATTTACTGGTGGAGGAGTTTTAACTGTAATACTGTGGAATGGTAGGTTATTTTGTGTTCAAGAGCTACATTTATCACAAAAATGATGATATACAAATCACTTCCATATCACAAAATGTTCTTGGTCAAAATTGGCTTGAGGCAAGTGATATCTTCGAGTAAACAGTATATGAAGACCATATCTTAAAATGATAGATCACCTAATTTTGTTCTGACAGAGGTTTTTGCCGCAACAAACATCTGTCATTGAAATACCAATTCAGAGATATGGAAGCCAAATTGTAGAGGTTTTCTCGGATTCGTCACTCCTAACTTAAGAGTGCTGCTGTTCCACGCAGTAGCTTTTCCAAGATATTAAGCAGCGTGGCACTTTAAGGCATACTGAAGCAAAATAAACAATTTAGGGACACAGACTCCTGCTTTAAATGCAAACCAACTATATTTAAAAGTATAGAAGTCAGGAACGGGCTGAGAAGCCCTGGCTGTTGTTGCACATGGACATCACCTTAAGTGCGCTTTAATTTTAGATTTTGAGCCCAAGAGATGAGACTGGGCACTGTGTGTCCTCTGGGTTTCTTGCTTTCACTTCGTGTGTCTTTCTTGAACTATGCTTATAATGTTATTTCTACAATTTGAAGTACTATTTTGGTGCTGTCCTGGCAGGAAGTACAGTTTACAAATCAGGACAATAGCGATGTCCTGGGGCTTTGGGGCTCCTTTTTCTTGGTATTCGTTTCAGGAGGTCTCACTCAGGGACCTCTGCACAGGACACATGTCCTGGGATTTGAGAGGCAGGGAAGAATCAGACATTTCTGAGGAGTACACCAAAGAATGTCTACTGTGCTCCTCTAAAAAAAAAATGATCTTGGTCCAAAACTTGATTATATGATAGTTTTTTTAAAAGCTATAAAACTTTTGAGATGCTTGGGAGAAATTCGAGAAATTTTCCATTGGTGACAATTCTTACAGGCTGTTAAAAAAAAAAAAGCCAAGTCTTTTTTTAAAAGTCCACTGTAACCGTAGCTTCCTGGGAGGTGGTTCCATTGGTTGCTTTCCGCGGGTCTGGAGGAGACGAGGGGCTGGCTGGCTCTCCCGCCCGCCTCCTACCTGAAGCCCCCAGCTGTGCCTTGCTGTGCCCTCTCTCAAAGGCCTGCCTTCTCCCTCCCAGAGCTGCAGCAGCCCCGCCCAGCACTCTTCATATTCTGTTGGTCAGAGTAGATTCCTGGAATCCAGGTTTGCAGTGTGTTCCGCCGTTACTTACATAGAAACTATGCTCCGTATCTCACAGGTCGTCTCACTGGGAGCTCTGGATTACACTGTTATGTGTGAGACGGGCCTGGGTGTGTCCTCTAGCTTGTCCGCCCAGAGTGAGATCAGAGCGTCAGAGTCAGGCTGCTGGGCTCGACTCCAGCTCTTGCCACTCACCAGCTCTGACAGGTGGCACTCTGCTTGCCCTGCAGGGTTCAGATGTGGTGGGGTCACAAACACGGGCTCAGTAGTGGTAATGCTGGTGGTCGTGGTGGGGTGGGAGAAAGGTGCTGATGGGTAAAGTCCGCAGCCTGGCTGGTGTTAGTGGATGGCTCGAGGAGACCCAGCCCAGATCGCCCTGAGTCAGCAGCCTGGCTCAGGTTTATGTAATAACTGGCTAACTCGTCCAGGTCAAAAGCTGCCTTCCAGTCTGGCTGAGTCCCTGCACCGCTCCCGTCAGGCGTGATGACAAGCCTCACCCTCCTGTACGCTTTCCTGAGTAAGTTCTATGCCACCGTCCTGTGCCCTGTGGGCTCGGCCACAGAAGAAGCGTTATTTTATCCTGAGAGCTAACATCTTTGGGTCACAGACATGTTGAGGAGACACCCGTGTGCTTGCTGGCCTCCCCTACACTGGGGGAAGGGACGGGAGGGACTGCAGGGCATTTCTAGAGACGTGTTTCTGGTTCACCCTGAAGGAGCGCTCTGTCCTGGGCAGCATGGCTGTGCACACGCCAGGCGCCCCGGGAGGACCTGTTCTTGACAGAGTGCGATTGTCCTCCGAAGAGTCCCGACTGAGGTGCATTCACAGGTTGTAAGTTGCTTTTCGCTTTAAAAGACAGAAAGAACACTTGTGGGTTTTTCACACAAACACTTGTGGGTTTTCCCCTTCAGTCGTATCATGAGAATGTCACTTCATTCCTTGCCTGCTTAAACAGGGCTTGCTGTGGGCGGTGAGGGTAGACTGAGCGCGGAGCTAGAGCTGACGTGCTTCTCCTTCCTTCGAGGGGTGTGTGCCTTTCTCTTCACCAGGCGGTGTTTGCCCCCTGGCCGCACCTCCCTCCGCACGCCCACACGCTGGTGCTCTTGGCCGTCCTGTCCTGTGTTCCTTCTGGTGTGTTGACCTGGGTCTTGTCATTAACTCATAATCAGACCTGAGTCCAAATAGAATAGGAATTAAAGGCTTTGAGTAGGGACAAAGGGCTGCCGTGCTCCTTCATATTCTGAGCGAAGATTTTTGTTTGGGAAGCACCCATCAAACACCGCTGTGGCCCTGACTTTGTTGGCCCAGTGCCCTGGAAGTCTGGGTGCCTGTGGTCTCAGGCAGGTGGTTAGGGGTGGGGCGCTTGAGGTCACTGCGTGTTCTGCAGCTCCACCCCCCTGCCTCCTCCCGGGGTGACTGCACGTTCCGGGGCGTCGGGACAGGGACCTGCGAAGTCTGTTTTCAAACCAGGTTGTTTTGTGAAAGATCGTAGTGAACTTACCAAAAGTGGTGAGGCTGATGAAGTGAAATAAAAATACTGCAGTGAAACTTACTTTAGTGCAACATAATGAGTTCTGTTTTTCATATCTGGCAGATATTGCCCACTAAATCTAATCTGCAATGCTGAAAATTATGCCATTTTTTATGATTTGTTTAATTTTGACTGAAAAAAATTGACTATTCATCGATTCTTGACCTGCAAGTATTGAGGGAAAAATTTAGTTAATAAGAATTTTCATGAGGTGTAAATTTAAATGTATGAGGACTCTCCTTCTCCTGTAATGCTATAGACATTAATTTAAAAATTCTGTAAGAGCCTGAGGCCCTGGGGGTGTCTCAAGAACAGAAAGTGGAGGTGGATATGGTTACCTGGGGGCCAAGGTGTCTGCTCCTGTCATACAGGAAGGTGCTCGTGTTTACTGCCCAACCTTGGGCATGTGTGGCTGCATGTAATTAGAATGTTGCTTTTGTTATAATTTCTTTGCCTGTGAAATGATTTCTGCACACTCAAGGGTAACAAGTCACCTGGAAATCAGGTCATGCTGTGAGTGAGTGCAGTACACTCTATGGAAAGTTTTCTCTTGGTTCCCCTGTCTGCAGTTCAAAGGGGCTTTAAAGAAGTCATAAAAAATGAAGGATCCTAATATTGAAGTTGGAAAATGTGAGTGAATGACATTCTTTACACACCTCAACTGTCAACATTTCTAATCAAATCACCCGGCCTTCTTCCTTCTTAAATGGTACAGGCAATCTTTCCTGTAATAAACACCCCTACGTCTAATGAGAGGCCCTAAGGCAGCTTCAAATGTATGAATTCATTATAATTGAACAACATAATCTCAGGGCAAAGATGCCTGCTACGCAGTCTCTTAAACTTCACACAGCTTGGGTGTTTTATGAAAAATGTTACACATTCTGTTTACAACGTATTGCTGCTGTTTGAAGTATTGTATGTTCCTGTAGTACATAAGATGGGGCCGCATAATGGAGGAAAAATCAAGGAGGCAATCTTTCATTTTGTTCTTGTATGAAAAATTCAAAAGACTGAAAACTCACCCAGAGAAATTTTGCAAGCATATTATTTTCCAATGTTTCGATCAATTTGTCTGTCAACCATGCTGAGAGGTGGAAGGGGCCAGCAAAAGCAATTTAGCTTGTGAGGTCCAAAATAGAAATGTTTTAGGGAACCTTGTCACATGTTATTTCTTTATATTAGAACCGCTGTGTGTTTTATTTGCTGGTCATATTATGAAGAGAAATTGATATCAATCATCTAAGTAAGCTATGAATATCTGATATAAATATTACTGTTACACGCATGCACCAGAACAAAATATAAATTAACCTCTTAATGCATGCAAAAACCTTGTGTGACAACAGACTCTTGTTTTGGAGTTTTCCATTTAACAATTCATGGTGCATTTTAATTGATTGTACCCAAGTGACACTCGGTGGAAACATCTTGCATATGAACATTACTGACCCTGCCAGGGCTTTAATTAAGCTATAATCTTCCTACAGTAAGTACATCTGGGGTTGATAAATGTATCCAAACCATGCTTCCAGTCTGAGTGTGTTTTTGCCTTTTTTTTTTTTTTTTTTTTTTAATTTGTGCAGATATCAGAGTTTGAAAGAACATTCATTTAACTTCCAGTTAAATTTTTAGTTGGGATTTGTTTACATCAAGTTATGTTAGGAGTGATGTTAATACTAAGGTGAACATACAGTTTCACTAAAACTTTGTCGTGGGGAACCTATAATTTCATAATATATGTACTCACATTTCTCCTTCAAATCTTAGAGGAACACAGTAAGGTTATTTTTCAGAAAATGTATAATTCAAGGAAATTAAATCAGTTGGCTTAAAAAGACCCCAGTTTAATTGGTCAGGTCAGTCAACATCATCTTCCTGTAATAGCCTTACTTGGAAATCCTGGATGTGTCTTCTGGGAAGTTGACTACTGTTCACACATGTCATTATTCTCTGAAAGCTTGTTATTTCTTCCCAGTTTCTCAGAAATTAAAACTAAGTATAATAGTTGAGTATACTGGATTCTGTGGACGCTGATTAATAGAAATAAACTGTGACAAGTAAATCTTTCCGCTTGGCATCAGTATTAATATTCTCTGAAACAATATATTTTATATGAAAAAGTGTTTTGAAATACAATTCTCAATTAATTATGATTTGGAATACAGACTGTGCCTGCGAATAGTCCTCTCACAGGTGTGATGGAGATGGCTGCTTTTTTCAGTGACTGTTTGGTACTTTCTATGTATTCATCTAAATGATGCACTAACATTTCTCTCATCTTAATACCCCATTAATGTGTGTTTAGACTCTCCTTAGGTTTTTGGTCTTTGTTTGCTTTGGAGCTATTTAAAGCAACATTTATTGTGAGTATCTTTATAGAGACATCTTTGTGTACTTTGTGTAAGTCTGTGTAGAATAAATTCTGAGCAGTAGCATTAAAAAGTTAGATCTCTTCAAATGGCTTCATGATTTTGATTTTTACATTGTAATTGAGGAAGATTGAGCGTCTTCCTTCTGTTGATCGGTCATTTGTGTTTCCTTAGTGAAACGTGTGCTCATTTGCCTAGTGGGCTGTTTGCTGTCTTTATCTTTCTGAGTTTGCATATTAAAGACTGTCATTTCTATTTGGATACTTCCCATGGATTTTTTAAAGAGAGATTTAACTTTTTTATATAGTCAGACTTCAACTTATTTTGGAAAAATTTTCAATTTACAGAAAAGCTGCAAAGATAGCACACAGAGTTCTAACACAGAGCTCACGCAGCTTCTTCTGAGAACAGCGTATGTGACCAGGGCACGTTTGTCAAAACTATTGCCTAGAAATTAACACTGGGTTTACATTGGTATAGTTGGAGTCACATTTTCAAATCTTGGTTTCTGAGTATCATGGAATTCTTAATGAAGGATTTGTTTACATTTATTATATGTATGTATACACATACATGTATATATTGGTAGCCATCCATGCTTATTTTCTGTTGCTTTTTTGGTTTCATTTTCCCAAAACTTTTTAAAGGTTAAGTTGGAACCCATCTTTATTTTCACCCAAATTGTTAAACAGATTTTTTGAATTGCTCTACTTTTGGCTATACACATTTTACAAAGATTAAGAAGAAAAAACTGCGTGCTGTTTGGTAATTTATTATCTAATCCTTGACCATATTATTTTTTACACTACCTGATAAATGCATATTTTAAGAGTATAAAATCTTTTACATTTATTATAATAAGAATTCTTATAAGACCATTAGCTTGAGACTCTTTTCTTTGGATCCATAATAAGTGGTTTTATAATTTTGATAGTTAAATTTTCTTATCTTTAAGCAATCCTAAGTCATTTTGAAGGAGGCAAAAAATTCTAGCCCATTCCTGTATTTAGTTTTGCAATGGCATACCAAGAACAAAATGTCAACCCCAACAAGTGAGTAAAGCAGGCATTCCCTGAAGTCTTGGGATTGATTGAATTTCTAAGTGTTTAATCTGTCCTCCGTGATAGTTATTTATTTGTGACTATTACCTTCATTTAGAGAATTCACGTGCTAAAGTTTCAGGAAATAGTTTGAAATCGCTTCTTGACCTTTGATGGGGACAATATCGCTTTAAAACACCTTTTAGAGTAAATAAACACAAACTTTTGTGGGTTATTAGGCATGTAAAAATCATGTAGTTTTCAGTGAGAACCATTACTGAGATTTGGCCTGTGCTGGGCAACCTTTCCTACTTTAAGGAGGTTGTTTATTCATACCTTTCTTTTTTCCAAGCTTATTGAAGTATAATTGACATATTGTAAGGTATTGCACTCATCTCACTCACTAATAAAGCAATGCTTAACATTCTCCAAGCCAGGCTTCAACAGTAGTTGAACCATGAACTTGCAGATGTTCAAGCTGGTTTTAGAAAAGGCAGAGGAACCAGACATCAAATTACCAACATCCGCTGGATCATCGAAAAAAGCAAGAGAGTTCCAGAAAAACATCTATTTCTGCTTTCTTGACCATGCCAAAGCCTTTGACTGTGTGGATCACAATAAACTGTGGAAAATTCTGAAAGAGATGGGAATACCAGACCACCTGACCTGCCTCTTGAGAAACCTGTATGCAGGTCAGGAAGCACCAGTTAGAACTGGACATGGAACAACAGACTGTTTCCAAATAGGAAAAGGAGTACATCAAGGCTGTATATTGTCACCCTGCTTATTTAACTTCTATGCAGAGTACATCATGAGAAATGCTGGGCTGGAAGAAGCACAAGCTGGAATCAAGATTGCTGGGAGAAATATCAATAACTTCAGATATGCAGATGACACCACTCTTATGGCAGAAAGTGAAGAAGAACTAAAGAGCCTCTTGATGAAAGTGAAAGAGGAGAGTGAAAGAGTTGGCTTAAAGCTCAACATTCAGAAAACTAAGATCATGGCATCTGGTCCCATCACTTCATGGGAAATAGATGGGGAAACAGTGTCAGACTTTATTTTTCTGGGCTCTAAAATCACTACAGATGGTGATTGCAGCCATGAAATTAAAAGACGCTTACTCCTCGGAAGGAAAGTTACGACCAACATAGACAGCATATTGAAAAGCAGAGACATTGCTTTGCCAACAAAGGTCCGTCTAGTCAAGGCTATGGTTTTTCCAGTAGTCATGTATGGATGTGAGAGTTGGACTATAAAGAAAGCTGAGTGCCGAAGAATTGATGCTTTTGAACTGTGGTGTTGGAGAAGACTCTTGAGAGTCCCTTGGACTGCAAGGCGATCCAACCAGTCCATCCTAAAGGAGATCAGTCCTGGGTGTTCATTGGAAGGACTGATGTTGAAGCTTAAACTCCAATACTTTGGCCACCTGGTGCAAGGAGGTGACTGATTTGAAAAGACTGATGCTGGGAAGGATTGAGGGCAGGAGGAGACAACAGAGGATGAGATGGTTGGATGGCATCACCGACTCAATGGACATGGGTTTGGGTGGGCTCTGGGAGTTGGTGATGGACAGGGAGGCCTGGTGTGCTGCAGTTCATGGGGTCGCAAAGAGTCGGACACGACTGAGTAACTGAACTGAAGGTATTTAAATATACAGTGTGATGACTTGATATATGAATAGATATGCATTATGAGAGTATTCTACTCTCTATTAGCACATCCTTCAGCTCATGTATTTAGCTTTGTGTGTGTGTGTGTGTGTGTGTGTACATTTAACTTCTACTCTTCAGCAAATTTCAGATATATAACAGTGTTATCAACTATAGTCACCAGGAGCTCCTCAGACCTTATTCATCAAATAACTTCAAGTGTAAGCAGGCAGGCTTTGTCTTTGTCTTGTTCATTTCACTTAGTGTAAGGCCCTCCAGGTTCAACCATGTTGTGGCAAATGTCAGGATTTCCTTTTTTCTTGCTATTATAGATAAACATAATATCCCACTGCATTTACACACACACACACACACACACACACACACACACACGTCTGCCTGCTTGTCCCTTATTGGACATTTAGGTTGTCTCCACGGCTTGGCTGTTGTGAGTAATGGAGCAACAAACAGGGAGTACAGTGTGACTTCGATGATTTCATTTCCTCTGGTTATATACTCAGAAGTGGAATTGCTGGATCATATGGTAGTTCTGTTTTTCTTGAGGAACCTCCATACTGTTTTCCATACTGGCTGTAACAGTTTACAGTCTCAACAGCTGTGCACAAGAGTTCCCTTTTCTCCGTATCTGTGCCAGCGTTTGTTACCTCTTGTCTTTTTGACATCCTGGACATCCTAACAGGTATCAGGTGATAACTCACAGTGGTTTTGATTTGCATTTCTCTGATGGTTAGTGATGTTGACCATCTTCTCACAGATTTGTTGACCATTTGTATGTCATCATTGGAAACGTCTATCTAGGTCTTTTGCCTCTTGTTAAACTGGTTATTTGGGTCTTTTTTAGTTTTGTTCTGCTGTTGTATGAGTGCCTTGGGTATTTTGGGGAGTAACCCTGTATTGGATGTGTGGTTTGCAAATACTGTCTTCCACTCAGTAGGCCGCCTTCCATTCCATTGTTCCCTTTGCTGTGCAGCTTTGTAGTGTGATGTAGTCCCGGTTGTTGACTGTTTGCTTTTGGTGTCAAAAAGTCATTGCCTAGGCTGCCGTCAAGAAGCTTACCACCTATATTTTCTTCTTGGAATTTTATGGTTTCAGGTCTGATGTTAAAGTGTTTAATCCACTTTGAGTTGATTTCTGTGTATGATGTAAGGTAGGGGTCCAGTTTTATTCTATTGCATATAGTTGTCCAGTTTTCTCAATCTCATTTCCTGGAGGGACTCTCTTTTCTCCACTGTAAACTATTGGCTCCATTGTTGAAAATCAATTGACCACATATGTGTAGGTTTGTTTCTGATTCTCTATTCAGTTTTTATACTGATACCATACTGTTTAGATCACTCGTGCTTTGTAATATAGTTTGAAATCCAGACATGTGATGCCTCTAGCTTTGTTCTTTAGACTCTGTTGGCTTTTTGGAATCTTTTGTGATTCTATGCAAATTTTAGAATGTTTTCTGTTTCTGTGAAAAATATCATTAGATTTTTGATAGGGATTGCATTGCATCAGTAGGTTGCTTTGGGTAGTATGGATGTTGTAACAGTACTGAATTTTCTGATTGATGAATACTGATACCTTTTCATCTGTATCTTTTATTTCATTTCTCAGTGCCTTTAGTTTTCACTATATATAGATCTTTGAGCCCCTTGGTTAAGTGTATTCCTTTTTTGATGATATTATAAATGGGATTTTTAAAAATTTCTCTTTCTCATAGTTCATTGTTGATGTTTATAAATGTAACTTACTTTTTAAATTGATTTTGTATCCTGAAACTTTACTGTGAAATCATTTATTCTCAGTTATTTGGTGGAACCTTTATGATGTCCTCTTCAAACAGAAAATTTTACATCTTCTTTTCTAATTTGGATATCCTTTATTTCTAGCTAATTACTCTTTCTAGAAGTTCCAGTACTATGTTGAATAAAAGGGATGAGAGTGGACGTTCTTTTCTTGTTTCTGATCTTCAAAAAAAGCTTTCAGCTTTTCTCATCCAATCTGATGTTAGCTATAGGCTTGTCATATATGGACTTTATTATATTAAGATACGTTGCTCCTGTAACTAGTTTGTTGAGGGTTTTATAATATCATAAAAGGAAGTTGAATTTTGTCAAATGCTTTTTCTTCATCTGTTGAACTTCATCTTGTTATTGTGGTCCACATGGATTTGTGTATATTGAAACATGCTTGCACCCCTGGAATAACCTCCACCTGGTCATGGTGCATGATTCTTTCAGTGTGTTTTTGGGTTCGGTTTGATAATACTTTGTTGAGGATTTTTGCATCAGTGTTCATCAGAGTATTGGTTGGTAATTTCCTTTACTTGCAGAGTCCTTGTCTGGCTTTGGTATCAGGGCAATGCTTTCTCATAAAATGAGGAGATGTTTCCTCTTCTTCAGTTTTTTGGAAGAATTTGAAAAGGACTGTTATGGGTTCTGTAAAATTCACTAGTGAGGCCATCTTGTCCTGGACATTTCTCTAATGATAAATTTTTGGTTACTGATGTAATCTCTTCCCCCAGTAACTGGTTTCTTCAGGCTTTCTGTTGCTTCATGATGCTATCCTGATAGGTCGTATGTTTCCAGGAATCAGAACCAGTTCAGTTTTTTGTTTCATTGTTCATAATAGTCTCTGACTCTTTTTATTTCTGTGGTAATTACAGGCAGGGGCTGCAGGTGTGGCATCATCACCTGTGGGGCTCCGTTTTCTAGGGGGTAGGACTGCGTCCCCAGTTCCTGATGACCCAGATCTTGGTGGTGTCTTCCACCAAAGAGATTGTGTCTCACGTCAGTCACCTTCGTGTTACTCCCATCTCTGGCTGGTTTGAGTGAATCGGATTTCTGATGAAATGACGGACAAAGACGCAGGCACTCCGGATCCAGATGTCAGCACGAGAATGTTGGCCACTTGCCAGTATGCAGACTTCCCAGAATGAGGATCCCTGAGACTGTTAAGAGGAGTATTTCCTTTCAGGACTCCTTGGTGACCTGGTGGTTAGGACTCCGTGCGCCCAGTGCAGCAGGCATGGGTTCTACCCCTGGTCAGGGAACTAGGAGCCTGCATGCCGTGCAGCACAGCAAAAAAAAAAAAAAAAAAAATTTCTTTCTCTCTGTTTACACACTGAGGACAGTCTCTAAGTGTAGAAATCTTTGTGATAATGCTCACAGTACTTTGTGGTGATGTGGATACACAAAAAAATGGTTTCAGTAGATTCTTTGGCAAAATATTTTAAAGCACCAGTTTATCTTCCAACAGCCTCAATCCTTAAAATTAAAACAAATATAAAGAGTGTAACCAGGCGGCTTTCTCTTTAATTTATACTGCATGCTGGCATTTTGTGGGAGGCACTGTGCCGGCCTGCAGAGAACGGGAGCAGAGGCGGCCCCACACGTCATCTCGGCTGCTGCGGTGATGTGCTGGCCCTCCCAGGACAGGGGAGGCCTCTTTTTAACATTCGTTTTAAATGGTTCTTTTTCTGTCACGAGTTTTGGAAGACTGTTTACAAAGGACGCAAAGGGTCCCTATGATGGTGACTAGCAGTGGACCATGACCTTCCTCCTGCAGGCCTCTGCTGACTGTGTGCTCGGGGCTGCCCCCTACTGGTGGTCTTGCCGCAGCCCTGTGCATCGGTTTTGTGACTGAGCTGATGAGAAGGGGGTGTGTTACTGGTGGATTTGTTTAAACAAGACCTTTCTAGGGTTGTGATTCCTGTTAACTCAGTACAGAGTATTGATCACAGCTTTCTTCTTACAATAGGTAGCTGGCAGGCGTTTAAAAGATTACATTATAAGTAATGTAATACTGTATGTATTTTGCTAGCATTAACTTCTTAAAACATTTGTGTGCTTTTTAAAAGTTCCTTTTCCTTACAACCTCTGCAACCTATTTAGATTTTAATTTGAAAAAGGTTGTTACGCATTTACTTTCAAATGATAAAAATCAATCTTTTATTTTTTGGTGAAGCTGAGAGGAAAAAAGTAAGATGTGAGATAATTGTTAATGCAAATGATGTTATTGCTTCAGAATAAAAACATTCTCCCCATCGTTGCTGTTTGGTGTATTTATATTCTCTTCGCAATTTTTCTTCTCCGAGTAAAACATTTAGGTTTCAGTGCACCATCCTGCCTTGGCCCTCAAGTGAAAACACGGTTCCTCTGCGCACCCGGGCCTGCCGTGCTGGTATGGCTGCCCCTGACTTCATATCGACTGCAGGGACTGTTGACCGAAAGGAGAATTATTTCTTTCTTAGAGGAAAGATATTTATGACTGAAAAGAGTCCTAAAAACATGAGAATATTGATCATGGTTTTGAGAGATGCTTGCACTGAATCACTTGATATACCTAAATATCGGCTTTATTCTATCTTTCCTCAAAGACAGATTGCTAACACAAAAGATGAACAATCTTGAGGGAAAAAAATATCTTTCTGCAAGGTTGTCTTCTCTCCATAACAATAGGGAGAAGAGAGGCCTGCGTGGCTCCCTCAAACAAGGCAGCCAGAGTAAACAGTGTATTGGAAGCTCTTGTGAAACTGCCTTGGGTGTGCTTGATTTAACGTGTAGTAATAAGTTAAATTAACATCAGATGGAAATTCAAATAGCTAAACATTTAGCCAATCTAACAACAAACAATTATTGTAAAATCAACACAAAAATAAAGACAGCAAAAGATCCATTATCATCTGAGGACCTAATTCATTGTTTTTAGAGGTAATCTTTTGGGGTTCCTTGGAAATTTATAAAGGAAACTTATAAATGAAGCGAGTTATTCACCAGTCAGATGTTTTTGTAAGGCAGGTACTTTCCTGTTGCTTCTTTTCCCTTGAGCTGTGGACATACTTTGGGTGACCCTTTGCTGCTCGTGTAGTTCCAAGCTGAAGGGGTAGCAGACTCTCCCTGCTGTGGTACCGAGTGTGACTTCCTCCTGACAGGTGGTGACCCAGGGACGTGGTTTTGGTCCATCCCGAACTGTGTCTCAGCATTTCCTGCTTGTGTCTGGCCGCATCCCTCTCTCTGTGGGGCAGGGCCCTGCGTCTCTGTGCAGGGAGCAAGGCTGCTTGTGTGGCCTTGGAGTGAGCATGTGACGGTCTATGCTGCGGACCCGTCTACACTGCCAGCACTGCCCTCCCCACTCCAGTGCTGTCTCCTCTCCAGGTGAGGCAAGCATATTCTATCACCGTTCATGGGCCTGCCATGTGTGTGAGACCCCACAGACTAACCCTGGACTTTGCTCTGAAGAGCTGGAAGGAGAAAGGGGAATACGTGATGTGCTCATGTGTCGGTGTGGCACAGAGGACAAGTAAAACACCCTGAGGTGGAAGCTGGCCAGCCGAGCCTGAGACTCGGCCTTGGATGGAGCCAGGGAGCCTGCTGCAGAGCAGGAGGTAGCGTGTGCATGGAGTGCGGTGGCCCAGTGCTGGCCGTGGCGGAGCTCACAGAGCAGGGAGTGGGCTGAGGGCGGGGCGTGCACAGCCGCCGTGAGATGGGCAGGGAAGACCCCCCTGTAGGATTGGAGAGCACGGCTGCTGGGAGCTCCTGCCGAAAAGCAGCCCGAGAGCTGTGCCCTTTGGTTCATGGCCCCGAGCACTGGCGAGCGCCTGCTCCACTAGTGGGATGGCGCGGGCAGGTCCTATCTGGCCTGCCTCCCGGGGCCTGGCAGGCATCTGAAATTTTAATTGCCAACACATAAAAATCAGGAGATTTCACATTTAATTAAGCATGTATGGCTGTTTCTTCATCTTTGTCTTTTTTTTTTTTTTTGTATGAGAATTTTATTGATTTTATACTATACGAAGATATTTTACATAGCCTAAAATGTACCCATTTAAAGTATACAGTTCAGTGGACTTTAATAGAGTTGTATACATCATAAGCATGGTCTAATTTAGCACATCCTGCCCCATAATAGGATCCTCTGACCTATTAGCAGCCACTCCCTTTCCTCTCTTCTTGGCCTCAGGCAACCGCTAGTCTATTTCCGTCTCTATCAATTTGAATTTTGTGGACATTTCAGGTAAATGAAGTCGTTTAGTATTTGGCCTTTTATGTCTGGCTTTTTTCACTTAAATGTTTTCAAAGTTCGTACGTGTGAAGCATATTTCAATACTTTGTTCCTTGTTACGAGCAATATTCCATGGCATGGGTATACCACATTTCATCTATTTGCCGGTTGATGCGTGTTTTGGCTCTTGTGAACCATGCTGCTTTGAACATTCACAGGCAGTACTTTGTGTGCCTATATGTTTTCATTTCCTTTGAGTAGATTCTGAGGAGTGGAATTGCTGGGTCCTATTTTTTGGGTGGACTCCGAGAGTTGGTGATGGACGGGAAGCCTGGCGTGCTGGGGTTCATGGGGTTACAAAGAGTCAGACACGACTGAGCAACTGAACTGATGGCAAGTCTGTATTTAGCATTTTGAGGAACTGCCAAACAGCTGTGCCATTTAACATTCCTGTCTGCAGCATACTGTTCATGGGGTTCTCCAGGCAAGATAATTATGCTCAAAATCCTTCAAGCTAGATGTTAGCAGTACGTGAACCAAGAACTTCAAGATGTACAAGTTAGATTTAGAGAAGTCAGAGAAACCAGAGAGCAAATTGACGACATCCGTTGGAACACAGGAAAAACAAGGGAGTTCCAGAAAAGCATTTCACTTCTGTCTCAGTGACTGTGCTGAAAGACTTTGTGTGGGTCACAGCAAACTGTGGAAAATTCTGAAAGAGATGGAATACCAGACCACCTGACCTGCCTCCTGAGAAACCTGTATGCAGGTCAGGAAGCAATAGTTAGAACCAGACATGGAACAATGGACTGGTTCCAGATTGGGAAAGGAGTACATCGAGGCTGTATATTGTCACCCTGCTTATTTAACTGGGCTTTCCTGATAGCTCAGTTGGTAAAAAATCCACCTGCAATGCAGGAGACCCGTTTAATTCCTGGGACAGGAAGATCTGCTGGAGAAAGGGATAGGCTACCCACTCCAGTATTCTTGGGCTTCCCTTGTAGCTCAGCTGGTAAAGAATTCGCCTGTAATGTGAGGGACCTGGCTTTGATCCCTGGGTTGGGAAGATCCCCTGGAGAAGGGAAAGGCTACTCATTCCAATCTTCTAGCCTAGAGAATTCCATGAACTGTACAGTCCATGGGGTCACTTATTTAACTTCTGTGTGGAGTACATTTTGCAAAATGCTGGGCTGGATGAATCACAAGCTGGAATCAAGATTGCTGGGAGAAATAGCAATATCCTCAGATATGCAGATGACACCATCCTTATGGCAGAAAGCAAAAAGCAACAAAAGAGCCTCTGATGAAAGTGAAAAAGGAGAGTGAAAAACCTGACCTAAAACTCAGCTTTCAGAAATCTAAGAGCATGGCATCCAGTCCTGTCACTTCATGGCAAATAGATGGAGAAACAGTGGAAACAGTGGCAGAGTTTACTGGGCTCCAACATCATTGCGTACAGTGACTGCAGCTCTGAAATTAAAAGATGCTTGCTCTTTGAAAGTAAAGCTATGACAGCCCTAAACACTGCATTAGAAAGCAGAGGCATCACTTTGCTGACACAGGTCCGTATGGTCAAAGCTGTGGTTTTTCCAGTCGTCATGTACAGTTGTGAGAATCGGACCATAAAGAAGGCTGATGCTTTGATCCTGAAGAATTGATGGTTTCTAATTGTGGTGCAGGAGACTCTTTTTTTTTTTTTTTTTCTCAGAAGACTCTTAAGAGTGCCTTGAACAACAAGAAGATAAACCAGTAAATATGAAAGGAAATCAATCCTGAATATTCATTGGAAGGACTGATGCTGAAGCTCCAATACTTTGGCCACCTGATACAAAGAGCTGATTCATTGTAAAAGTCCCTGATGCTGGGAAGGATTGAGGGCAGATGGAGAAAGGGGTGACAGAGGATGAGATGGCGGGATGGTGTCACTGACTGAATGGACATGGAGTTTGAGCAAACTCCGGGCAATAATGAAGGACGAGATCCTGGCATACTGCAGTCCGTGGGGGTCACAAAGAGCTGCATACAGCTTAGCAGCTGAACAGAAACCAGCAGCATATGAGGGCTGCAGGGTTTTTACATACTTACCAGCACTTGTTCTTGTCTTTTGGGTTTTAACCATCAGAGTGGGTATGAAATTGTGCTCATTGTATAACATAGAGGCAAATAATGGAGCTGGGAATGATGACCTGGGTTTTTCTTTAAAATAGAACTGCTTGTTGGGTGTTAAAATTATAGTTGGCCACAGGGGGCATACTCTATAAGCTATTTAGATTCTCAAAAACAGTATTTTAGAGATCTGGATGACATTAGAAAGTAAGTACCTATGTTTAAAGTACATGGTTTGACATAATTGGACATGCATTGCAGAATCAAAATGTCTCCATCACCCCCCTTACACCTTTGTGATGCCCCTCTTTTCCCTTCCCTGCTCCTGCATCCCCATGTCTCTGTCTTCACTACACGTCAGTTTGCCTTTTCTGAAAGTTAATAATGAACTATGTATATTGTCATGTATGTTTAATACATGTAGAATCTTGGAGCTTTAAAGTGGAACCATGCCCTCTGTCCTCTTTCCAGCATGCTTATTTTTGGACTTATCTATGTTGTGTGCACCAGTAAGCCATTCATTCCTTTGTTTCTGGATAGTGTTCCATTTCGGGGTATAAGATGTGTTTATCCTGAATCTGTTGTATAGTGGGGGTTCCACCCAGTTTTGACTGTTACAGATAAAGCTGCTATGGACATTTGTATAAGTCTTTGTACAGACATGCTTTTATTTCGCTTCTAAGTGGAGCATATGATCAGTGGATGTTTAACAAACATCACAAATTACCAAACGGTTTTCTACAGTAGCTGTGTCATCTTGCTGTCCTACCCATGTGTATGTGAGTCCCAGTTTCTCCACATCCTTTCTTTCCATTTTAGAGTCTGTTTCCTTCTGCCTACAGGACTTGAATGTTTCTTCCAGTGGGGAATCCCCTGGAAATGGATATGTATAAATACATATAAATATATAAATTGTTAGTTTTGTGGCCTGAAAACTATCTTAATAGTTGAAGGTTTTTTGCTGGGAACAAAATCTAAAATTGATAGCTTTTTCTTAAAGGTCTTGTTCCACCATCTCCTGACTTGCATTGTTTAGGATCAGAAATCTGCTGTAATCCTTATTTTTGTTTCTGATATTGCAAGCCCCACCCCTATCCCCAACACCCGGCTTTTGAAAAGATTCTCCTTATCATTGGTTTTGAGCAGCTTTGACTGTTTTACACTTTTTCGGGTCTTGCTCATAAGAGTTGTCAGTCTGAACTAGAGCCCTATTCAGTCCAGCACTCATGATTCCCCACCACTGAGATGAGACTCCTGAGTAATGTCCCTGGTGTCCTGTGAGGTCTGTGAGTGGTGTCCCTGCCACCTGGTGGAAGCAGGTGCCTTTCTTCTCGAGTCTGATCATCTTGTAATGCTCTGGCTGATCCTGGTGCATCTCTGCCCTCTCAGCATCTGCTGGTCAGCCCTCTGCTCGTCTCTGGAGTTCCCTCACTGTGGCTCTCCTTTTGTGTGCTTTCTTATGCAGGCTGTCACCCCTCTGCTGTCCCTGGACTGGGCCTCCGTCTCCTCCACTCAAGAGTCCTCTTGGCTCTGCCCAGGTTGCCTCTACCTTTGCCACAGCCTGAAAGCTCTCTAGGCAGTCAGCCAGGACAGTCTCAGGGCTCTCCTTGTCTGCTGCCCATCTCCCAGGTTACTGACACTCACTGCCTGATGTCCAGTGTCTGGAAAACCAATGCTTATACATTTTTCCTGTTTTTTTTTTTTTTTTGTCTTTTTGCTTGTTCAAAGCGAGAGTGAAAACCCTATCCCTGCCCCTCACCTTGGCTAGAAGGAGCAGTTGTTAACAGCTGCTGTACTATTTCTAACAGAGCATCCACACACTAAGAATAAACCCCAAGGAAATTGTCAAAAGGACATCAGTTCAGTTCAGTCGCTCAGTCGTGTCTGACTCTTTGCAACCCCATGAATTGAAGCACGCCAGGCCTCCCTGTCCATCACCAACTCCCGGAGTTAACTCAAACTCACGTCCATCGAGTCAGTGATGCCATCCAGCCAGCTGATCCTCTGTCATCCCCTTCTCCTCCTGCCCCCAATCCCTCCCAGCATCAGAGTCTTCTCCAATGAGTCAACTCTTCACATGAGGTGGCCAGAGTACTGGAGTTTCAGCTTTAGCATCATTCCTTCCAAAGAAATCCCAGGGCTGATCTCCTTTAGAATGGACTGGTTGGATCCCCTTGCAGTCCAAGGGACTCTCAAGAGTCTTCTCCAACACCACAGTTCAAAAGCATCAATTCTTCAGCCCTCCGCCTTCTTCACAGTCCAACTTTCACATCTATATGTGACCACAGGAAAAACCATAGCCTTGACTAGACGATCCTTTGTTGGCAAAGTAATGTCTCTGCTTTTCAATATGCTATCTAGGTTGGTCATAACTTTCCTTCCAAGGAGTAAGCGTCTTTTAATTTCATGGCTACAGTCACCATCTTCAGTGATTTTGGAGCCCAAAAAAATAAAGTCTGACACTGTTTCCCCATCTATTTCCCATGAAGTGATGGGACCAGATGCCATGATCTTCGTTTTCTGAATGTTGAGCCTTAAGCCAACTTTTTCACTCTCCACTTTCACCTTCATCAAGAGGCTTTTTAGTTCCTCTTCACTTTCTGCCATAAGGGTGGTGTCATCTGCATATCTGAGGTTATTGATATTTCTCCCGGCAATCTTGATTCCAGCTTGTGTTTCTTCCAGTCCAGCGTTTCTCATGATGTATTTTGCATATAAGTTAAATAAGCAGGGTGACAATATACAGCCTTCACGTATTCGTTTTCCTATTTGGAACCAGTCTGTTGTTCCATGTCCAGTTCTAACTGTTGCTTCCTGACCTGCATACAGATTTCTCAAGAGGCAGATCAGGTGGTCTGGTATTCCCATCTCTTTCAGAATTTTCCACAGTTTATTGTGATCCACACAGTCAAAGGCTTTGGCATAGTCAATAAAGCAGAAATAGATGCTTTTCTGGAACTCTCTTGCTTTTTCGATGATCCAGCAGATGTTGGCAATTTGATGTCTGGTTCCTCTGCCTTTTCTAAAACCAGCTTGAACATCAGGAAGTTCACAGTTCACATATTGCTGAAGCCTGGCTTGGAGAATTTTGAGCATTACTTTACTAGCGTGTGAGATGAGTGCAATTGTGTGGTAGTTTGAGCATTCTTTGGCGTTGCCTTTCTTTGGGATTGGAATGAAAACTGACCTTTTCCAGTCCTGTGGCCACTGCTGAGTTTTCCAAATTTGCTGGCATATTGAGTGCAGCACTTTCACAGCATCATCTTTCAGGATTTGAAATAGCTCAACTGGAATTCCATCACCTCCACTAGCTTTGTTCATAGTGATGCTTTCTAAGGCCCACTTGACTTCACATTCCAGGATGTCTGGCTCTGATAATTAGAGCACATCATTGTAAATATCTGGGTCATGAGGATCTTTTTTGTACAGTTCTTCTGTGTATTCTTGCCATCTCTTCTTAATATCTTCTGCTTCTGTTAGGTCCATACCATTTCTGTCCTTTATTGAGCCCATCTTTGCATGAAATGTTCCCTTGGTATCTCTAATTTTCTTGAAAGATATCTTTTCTTGAAAAGATCTCTAGTCTTTCTCATTCTGTTGTTTTCCTCTATTTCTTTGCATTGATCACTGAAGAAGGCTTTCTTATTTCTTCTTGATATTCTTTGGAACTCTGCATTCAGATGCTTATATCTTTCCTTTTTTCCTTTGCTTTTCACTTCTCTTCTCTTCACAGCTATTTGTAAGGCCTCCCCAGACAGCCATTTTGCTTTTTTGCATTTCTTTTCCATGGGGATGGTCTTCATCCCTGTCTCCTGTACAATGTCACGAACCTCATTCCATAGTTCATCAGGCACTCTATCTATCAGATCTAGGCCCTTAAATCTATTTCTCACTTCCACTGTATAATCATAAGGGATTTGATTTAGGTCATACCTGAATGGTCTAGTGGTTTTCCCTACTTTCTTCAATTTCAGTCTGAATTTGGCAATAAGGAGTTCATGATCTGAGCCACAGTCAGCTCCTGGTCTTGTTTTTGCTGACTGTATAGAGCTTCTCCATCTTTGGCTGCAAAGAATATAATCGATCTGATTTTGGTGTTGACCATCTGGTGATGTCCATATATAGAGTTTTCTCTTGTGTTGGAAGAGGGTGTTTGTTATGACCAGTGCATTTTCTTGGCAGAACTCTATTAGTCTTTGCCCTGCTTCATTCCGTATTCCAAGGCCAAATTTGCCTGTTACTCCACGGTGTTTCTTGACTTCCTACTTTTGCATTCCAGTCCCCTATAATGAAAAGGACATCTTTTTTGGATGTTCTAAAAGGTCTTGTAGGTCTTCATAGAACCATTCAACTTCAGCTTCTTCAGCGTTACTGGTTGGGGCATAGACTTGGATTGCTGTGATATTGAATGGTTTGCCTTGGAAACGAACAGAGATCATTCTGTTGTTTTTGAGTTTGCATCCAAGTACTGCGTTTCGAACTCTTTTTGTTGACCATGATGGCCACTCCATTTCTTCTGAGGGATTCCTGTCCGCAGTAGTAGATAAATGGTCATCTGAGTTAAATTCACCCATTCCAGTCCATTTGAGTTCGCTGATTCCTAGAATGTCGACATTCACTCTTGCCATCTCTTGTTTGACCACTTCCAATTTACCTTAGTTGGGGTCGGACCACTGGCGACGACCTGACATTCCAGGTTCCTATGCAATACTGCTTTTACAGCATCAGACCTTGCTTCTATCACCAGTCACGTCCACAGCTGAGTATTCTTTTTGCTTTGGCTCCATCCCTTCATTCTTTGTGGAGTTATTTCTCCACTGATGTCCAGTAGCATATTGGGCACCTACTGACCTGGGGAGTTCCTCTTTAAGTATCCTATCATTTTGCCTTTTCATACTGTTCATGAGGTTCTCAAGGCAAGAATACTGAAGTGGTTTGCCATTCCCTTCTCCAGTGGACCACATTCTGTCAGATCTCTCCACCATGACCCGCTCATCTTGGGTTGCCCTACGGGCATGGCTTAGTTTTATTGAGTTAGACAAGGCTGTGGTCCTAGTGTGATTAGATTGCCTAGTTTTCTTTGAGTATGGTTTCAGTGTGTTTGCCCTCTGATGCCCTCTTGCAACACCTACTGTCTTACTTGGGTTTCTCTTACCTTGGGCGTGGGGTATCTCTTCATGGCTGCTCCAGCAAAGCACAGCCGCTGCTCCTTACCTTGGATTAGGGGTCTCTCCTCACCACTGCCCTTCCTGACCTTCAATGTGGGATAGCTCCTCTAGGCCCTCTTGTGCCCTCGCAGCCACGGCTCCTTGGACGTGGGGTTGGTCCTCCTGGCCGCTGCCCCTGTCGTTGGGCATGGGGTTGCTCCTCCCAGCTGCCACCCCTGGCCTCGGTCTTGGGGGCATGGGGTAGCTCCTCTCGGCCGTTCCTGCGCCTTCACAGTCTGGCACTCTCGGCTGCTGAGTGTCCTTTTAATAGAAAATCCTTGCCCTCCGGAATGTATGACATTATGTATCTATGGGACAGACTTACAAAACACCAAAACTCGGAGGAAATGATTTTACATTTCCATCTCAGAAGCACTCAGGTAACACTTTCTCTCAGCTTTTTTATGTCTCTGTATAACTGGTGTCTTCTTGGCTCCTCAGTTTTCATCGTGTCTCTCCTTCTCTAAATGGCTTCATGGGTGCGGTAGATAGAATTCTAGATGATCCTCACTGATCCATGCCTTTATATGGCCCCTTCTCTGACAGTGAACTTGTAAAAGAAATACATGGGGCTTCCCTGGGGGCTCAGTGGTAAAGTACCTGCCTGCAGTGCAGGAGACCCAGGTTTGATCCCTGGGTCAGGAAGATGCCCTGGAGAAGGAAATGGCAGCCCACTCCAGTATTCTTGCCTGGAGAATCCCATGGACAGAGGAGCCTGGCGGGCGACAGTCCATGGGGTTGCAAAGAGGTGAAGGCAACGAATGTTGAGTGTGAGCAGGAGCTGTGGACGTGATGAGAGAAAACTCCCACAACTACAGGGCAGAAGACTTCTGCTGATGTGATTAAGATCGTTAATCAATTGAGCTGATCAGAATGGGGATTATCCTAGAGTAGGCCTGTCCTAACTAGCTGTGCTCTACAGAGGGTTCTGAGATCAGAGACAGGGGTCTGCCCGCCTCTGTCACCAAGCATTCTTACGTGGTGAGAAGCAGATCTACCAGCAGGGAACCTCAGGTGGCCTTCCTGAGCTGAGAGCTGTTCCTGGTTGTGGCCAAGAGAAGCTCAGCCCTCAGTCCTACAAAGAGATGAATTCTGCCAACAGCCTATGAGGTAAGAGGACTCTCTGAGTGTCGGCAGGCTGAGAGCCACTGCTGTAGGAGGGCTTGGTCTTCACCTGGTGACCTGCCCTGGACTCCTGAGCTGTGGACTCTGGAGATAAGAAATCAGTGCTGTGTTTCACCACTAAGTTTCTG
The DNA here is from genome assembly GCA_935064755.1 of Tragelaphus eurycerus. Taxonomy (NCBI): domain Eukaryota; kingdom Metazoa; phylum Chordata; class Mammalia; order Artiodactyla; family Bovidae; genus Tragelaphus; species Tragelaphus eurycerus. The sequence goes on along the minus strand of CAKXYN010000088.1, from coordinate 3,275,638 downwards.
GGAATTTGTTTGCAGAAATAGGTAATGTGCTTTTTTTTTTGCATCACTTTAAAACTTTTTGTGACTGAAAGTATGTTTCGTTCTCATGCATATTTGTGCTGGCCTGTTTTTAGTTCGTTGTTCCGTTGTCACACTCCTGTGCTGCCACACCCACGTGCTGACCTCACACACCCGGGAATAGGAGCAGTGGTTCAGCACAGCTGAGACTTGGTGCACGGCTTCCGTTGGAGATGCTTATGAGAACATGGGCCTTGGGACCCTGAGATCCAGCCTTGCTCACCTGGGGAGTGGTGGGTAGTGGCTCTCCTCTCTCATGGGGCTGTTGCATGATTTGCAGAACACTCAGCATCCTGTGCGGGGAAGGCAATGGCACCCCACCCCAGCACTTTTGCCTGGAAAATCCCATGGACGGAGGAGCCTGGTGGGCTCCAGTCCGTGGGGTCGCTGGGAGTCGGGCACGACTGAGCGACTTCACTTTCACTTTTTCGCTTTCATGCATTGGAGAAGGAAATGGCAACCCACTCCAGTGTTCTTGCCTGGAGAATCCCGGGGACAGTGGAGCCTGGTGGGCTTCCGTCTATGGGGTCGCACAGAGTCGGACACGACTGAAGCGACTTAGCAGCAGCAGCAGCAGCAGCATCCTGTGAACTGCCAGCAAGTGCTCAGTCGTTAGTACTGCTTTTATACCCATGGTGTTAAGTATCACGTGTGTACTTAAATACCTGCTGAGCTTAATTGATGGATTTCAGAGCCTCCAGGAGGTACTGACCCAGCCTGGATGGAGGGTCTCAGAGTCTCCAGGAGGCACTGGCCCAGCCCACCAGCAGGGAGGCCCCACGGTCCGTGTCCGCAGCAGCAAGCAGTGCGGTGCCATTGCTTTTCAACTCCGGTGCTCTGGGTGCTGCTCATCAGCCTGTTGCCATCTTACTTGGAAGTACATTTTTATATTTAATATAAAATTTAATATAAAAATGTAGTTCACTTTACAGTTCAGTTTCTCTGAGTATTTTTAATAAATTGAGATGGGCCTAAATGAAATTTTCCCTGAAAATTACCTGGAGTCTATAGTTCTATGTGGATTGCAAACTGGTGTTTAGAAGTTAGACTCCTCAGATGAGTGCTCAGCATTATTTACATTTTAATAAATAAAGTGATGGGATACAAGGTGAGCAAATTTTCCTCTATATTTTGTGAATCTATACCAGCAAAGACTAAGAATCTATTTCTCTTTTGTAATGAATCATTTCTACCCATGGAATTGCTGGTGGAGGCAAGAAAGTATGAATCTTATTTTTGTGGATCTAGCCAAGAAAAAGAACGTAAACTTTGAAAAGTGTGTCATTTACCATTCACAGCCTAATGAAAAACTCAGAGTAGAAACTCTCCATAAAAACTCTGAAATCAGCGTTTAAGATACAGCAAGGTAGAGTATGCAGGCATTTAAGGGAGTCACAGCCCACGGTTTACTGGTACTCTAAATGCTGTGACTCTTGTGCCAGCAATCACAGTCTTGATTTTATTACCAACCGGCCCCCTGATGAGCATACGTTGGTGCCCTGTACAGTTTAACAGACTTGGTGAGGCATTCCGGCCTGCCTTCTGCAGCTCATAGAAAAAAGATAGTCCGTTACCTTCTCAGATCTGAGGGGTGCTTGGGCCAGACAAAGTGGCCATTTAGTTAAAATGTGTCTGGAAAGAACATGGGGTGAAAGTGTTCTTTGGGCCTAAGCAACGAGTGGGCCGGGCCAGGTGGACAGGCGTCTGTGGTTCCACGTAGGGTGAACTTGGTCAGAGTTTGGTGTAGCACAGTCCTTGAGGCAGAAGGCAAGTTAGGGCAGCACCTTTCCTGTGTGTGGTGGGCAACTGGTTTTCAAACTTAAATTTTTGACAGACAGGTCTTGATCGACTCTTTGAGGTGCATTTGTGCTTCTTCCTTTTGAGATCACTGGCTCCCCCTCCCCAGTGATTTCCTTAGCACTGGCTCAGGCAGAGACCCCAGAGGCACAGCCCTGTGCTGTTCATGGACCTGAGAGAGAAGTGTGACACTTCTTATTTTTCTTTATACCCTAATAACAAAAATGATTTGATTTCTTAGCTATCTTTAGAAACAGAGTCATGCCGTGTCACGTTCTGGCACTATTTTAGCTTCAGGAAATACCAGAAATGCCGATACTGTGATCAGTCCCACTCTGCTGCCTTCTTTAAAGGTGAGCTGTCAACACCACAGAGACAGTCACGACTCCAAGCAAGGAGTTACACTACACTGAAGGTTTAAAGAGTGCAGATTAGAAGTTTCGTGTAAATGGGTTTAAGGGTTTAAAAAAATCAGATTCTTGAGACATATTAAGATGTGTTTATTGAGACATACTTAGATATGTTTAATCTTACATTTCGCCTGTGTTCTTTGAAAGCTTTAACTTTTCTTCTGAAAGACTTGGAGGGTATTGCCGTGGAAGCTGGGTCTGAAGCAGCTCTCTGACACGCATCATATTCAAGTTGCCTTTGGACGCAGCGAGCTTGTGCCAGTGGACCCGGCAGCTTTCTCCTGCCTGCTGCCCCAGAGCGTGTGGTCCTGGTTCCCGTCGTCTGCGCTGAGGACCTGCAGCAGCAGCCCCCGCCCCGCAGACACTGGGACCCCGGGAGGGTGTTCCAGTTGTAGCAGCCCCTCTACTCCCCCAAACATTCTGTCTCTGAAGGTGGTGTGCCTCTAACCACCAGTACAACCCACCCCTCCAGGAAAACAAGTGCGCATGTTCACTGAGGGCTGTGACATGGCAGAGTCCCTCTGAGGCTGTCCGCGTCGAGGTGACGTGTGACTGGAGATGGCAGGGCGCCGGGGCCGGCCGTGGGGTTTCCTTCTGGCTGCGGTGAGAAGAGGAGCAGTGTGTCCCCAGGGCCTGCCTTCACACCTTGCCCCAGGATCATGAGTCTTCCTCAGAGCTCTGAGGCTTGGTTCATTCACTGTATAAATCATTTGGGAGCAATAGCATTTGAACTGTTTCAAGTTCTTTTGTAGAAAAACTAGGCATAAAGGCCAAAAACACAAAGAAGCATCCAGAGGTTTCCTGGGAACAGACCTAGGGTGCCCAGTCATGGTTCAAGAAGACTGACTATTTGTTCCTTTTTACCAAGTGTCTTTACTAAATCTTAGAATTTTTTTCTCTCAACTAGAGCTTGAAATTATATTCTTAGAAAGTATACATTCTTCCATTTTTTGAATTTCCCAAAGAAAGCCCGCTTTTCCAGCACTTTGGTGACATCATGTGTAGCTGCTGTCTCAGACGTGACCCTTTGTGGTGGCAGATCAGGGAGAGAGGTGTCCACGCAGGAGGGCCCCATTCCCACTTGAAATCAGACTGGTTAACATGTGGTCCATGGGTGGTCTTCAGGGAGACCTGGAAATTCCTTGGAGTTGGACAAAAAGTGCTGACCTTCTGTGGATATATGCAGTTGATCTTCTTCTTAGACTGGATCTCATGCTTCCTCTAAATTTTCAAAGGTGTCTGTGCACCTGTTTACAATCATAGAGACCCTATATAGAACCCTTGCTTTAAATGCACAACTTTGGACTTAATTTTTTAAAGTCCCTAATGTGTTCTTGCCTGGAGAATCCCAGGGACGGGGGAGCCTGGGGGGCTGCTGTCTACGGGGTCACACAGAGTCGGACACGACTGAAGTGACTTAGCAGCAGTAGCAGCAGCAATGTGATATATACCAAGTGATTTTAAATTATCTATTTTGTAGATAAAAATGGGTGTGGCCCAGCTATCCATAGTGAGCCATCAGGGAATTCCACTTGTCTTTACACTCAAGTGAAGGAATAGGAGACCATTTTGGAACTCCATGCTAGTTTTTGAAAAACATCAAACAGATTTTGGCCTGGAAGGAGATGTTCAGGGACCGGGTGGGAACAATCAAAACAAATACCCATGTTTACAGAAAGTGACTTGAACACAGAATTACTGCTGGACGTGGCAGAAGAGGTAGCAGTCAGATTCTGCAGCCCCGATGGCTCTCCAGCTTGCACTGGGCATCTCTTGTCCTCAGAGTTCTCCCTGCAGAGTGAGGGCGGCATATGCACTGATTCAGTCCTGACTCCTGGGTGAACTTCAGTGTGGCTCTTTGCATTGGGACATCTATGGTGTCACGGAGGATGGTGTGAATAGTGCCGTGGCCTTGCTAGCTTACCTGCCACTCCTGCCCCACTCACTCACTCCTCAAACTTCACACCTCGTTACTGTGTTGATAAGTTAGAAGACGTAGAAGTGTTGATCACTCAGTTGTGTCCAACTCTTTGCAACCCCATGGACTGTGGCCTTCCAGGCTCCTTTGTCCGTGGGATTTTCCAGGCAAGAATACTAGAGTGGGTTGCCATTCCCTTCTCCAGGGCATATTCCTGACCCCGGGCTGGAACCCTGGTCTCCTGCACTGTAGGCACATCGTTTGCTGTCTGAGCCACCGGGGAAGCCCCATTGATAAATTGTTTTAAAATACAGTGAAGTCTAAGCTAACCAAAATGATGTTGAAAAAGAGTCTTCAGCATCACAGTTATTTGTCTCTGTGGAGGCCCAGCACATGCTCTTTGCTCAGGACGTCTCGCCAGGAAGGACAGATGGTCCTCACAGTGGAGAGTGAGCATGTGTGAGCCACCAAGACTTCGTCTGTGCTTCTGCTGCACCCTGGAGGGGGACATGCTCTGAAAATCTTAGGGTTGCCATGGAGGGGGTTCTTGTTTGTCAGAACACCTTCCTGTCTTAGTAACTAACCTGTAACAAAAACAAGACTGAATCTGCTTTGGATGTGATGCCACGCTTACAGCAGTATTGTTCCCTCAGATGGCCAAGGCTCTGGGTGATGTCCAGAGCCAGCCAGCCCGAGCCTCAGTGTCCCAGGCTGGGACTATGACCAGCTCTTGCCCTCCACAGCCCTGTCTCACCAGTGGACCGCACAGGACAGGGAAGGACTGCCTGGTGTGTGTGTGTGTGGTGGGGGGAGGGGTCGTTATAATGAGGCCCAAGCAGGTGCTGCTCCACAGCTTGCCTGGGGCCTTCGTGGGCCTAGGATAGTCAAGTAAACTCCGGGGACACACGAGTCCCTGCTGTGGACCTAGGAGTCCCCCTAAGCCTCCACTTGACTTTGCTCTCCTGTAGATGGTTCGGGTGAATGAGCGCGAAGGTTCCACACACTGATGGATACCTTTATTTTGCCCGCAGTAGAGCTGCGGTGGGGAGGGGGACGTCCAGTGCTGGATGTCAGGAGGCTCCCGTCCCAGGGTATCCTGCTGCATCTGAGCTCTCCAGCTACAGAGGAACCTTCTTTACAAATTGCTGTATTGTCATGGCTGGCATTCTGGTTAAAAGTTCATCTGGATTTCAACCTCGCGTGAAATTGCAGAGCTGCCACTGGAAAGCTCGGCCTTACTTGAGAACCTTTAGGGAGCTCTCCGACATTGCAGCGAGGATTGAGCAAAACATGCTGGGTTCCACTTACTCTAATTTGGGGGAGTGGGAAAACCTTAAGTTCTCTCATTTTTATCGTCTACTTTTCAGTTACATCCAGAAAGAAAAAAGAGAAGCATCATTATTACATTGTGAAAATCTTTTTAAAATCTTTTGAAAGAAGAAATCTGTGGGGTTTGCCACACAGTTCGCCAGCCCCTCTGTTCCCTTACCTTGGATTATCCACCCTGGAGATGACGTGGGCTTTGAATTGTTCGGAGGCCTGTCTTTCCCGCCACAGCAGAGGTCGGCAGACTACAGCCCGTGGCCCACATCTGGCCCACCAGCCGCATCTGTTCTGCCGGAGCGCTGAGTGGGGTTCTGCCTTCTTAAGGTTTGTAGAAAGTGAAGGTTAGGAAACAGTCCTCCTGTGGGGTGGAGCACCTTAGCACGCTGCCCCTCCGCTGAGGAACGCTTGCAACCTCTGCTCTCCGGGGTGGAAACACGAGACTGGGAGGCTTCTAGCGCTTCTGCTTCCTCTGCGGGACCCGTCCAGGCCCACCCTGCCTGGGCTGCCACCTCACAGCCTCACCATCTGGGCTGGTTCCGGTGAACCATCTCAGACCCCGTCTCTTCCAGGCTTGTGTGCACTGTCTGAGCATGCCGGCCTTTGGGACCCCTTTGGTCCTGGCCACTTGTGATGGACACACAGGAAATAACTCGAAGGTCCTCTAGGCAACAAGTTGAAACCACTTCCTGTTCCTGTTATTTGAAGGAGGATGAATGTGTTCAACAGTCCTGCGCCCTAGTCACTTGGAAGTGTGACTGGCAGTTAGCTGTAGACTCTGAGCGGCTGGGCCGTGCAGGATGTGCTGCCTGGGGAAGGTGGGCAGACAGTGTGTGAGCTGGTGGGTTTTGTTTTAGCTCAGTGAACTGGCCAGAACAACCATCACTTTCATTGGATTACTTGTTTCAAAATTAATCAGATTAAGTAAACATCTGTATTGTCTCTCACTGCCCCAGCAGGCTGCCCTCAAAATGGCCTGCTTCGATGTCAGCTAGTCCTGGGGTGTCCTGAAGTGAGGGAAGTGGCTGTGACCTGCCGAGGTGGCCAGCTTTCCACACACATATGAAATTCCTGGATTAATAGGAAACCGCGCAGCATTGTCTGATAACTTACTGGAAAGCAATAATTAGAAAACAGTTTTTATAGTGGAACTCGAGGTTTAGCTATCCAGAGAAATTGGATATTTCAAAATACTCATAGTTGGTTAGGAAACATTAGTATTAATGACAAATTAATATTAATATCCATATCAGACTTGAGCTTGTAGCCTTGGGAAGAGAAAGGAAGGACTTTAAGGGCCAGGTTTAAGTAACCCCTGGCAGCATTTTTCATCTGAAAGCATTTTTTTTCCCCCAGAAACTTAGATGCAAAAAATTCCACACATTGAGAAGAGGCGTCAACATTTGAACTGCAAATGATTAAACCTTTATGACTAAAGTAATAGGTTTGGCTTCAGCCTTCCCGGTGGAGCAGCAGCAGAGGTCCTTCTCGGTTTGCACACAGAAATGCACAGCTTGATCCGGACCCAGCCCTGCTTCCCTTCCAGGCTTGTGTGCCCCGTCTGAGCAGCACCACACTGTGGACAGCAACATGAGGGCTTCAGGTTGGGTTTCTTGACGTTTTCTGTGTCACTGAGGTTTCCTGACTGTTTCCTTCATTGGGGTGTTTCTAAGCCATGGGCAGACTTTGGTGGCTCAGAACTGTTCTTGAGAGATTCCAGCCTTCCAACATTGTGTTGACCAATGACTAGACCCCCTCAGGAGGCCATCTGGCTCCAAGCCTATGAGTTGGAACTTTGTGAAAAGTTATCATCCTGCTTTCCCTTGAGGTCTTCTGTTCAAGCCTTCCCACCAATGACAGAATTCCAGTGATCGTGGCTAGTGTGTTAGTTACTTTGGGGAGCAGAGAGGGAGTGTGTATTTCTAGCTCACTGTCATTCGGTCTAAAATAGCAAAAGGCCCTGGGGAAACAGTAAAGAAAATGTCTTCCCACATCACCGTCAGTCTTGAGGGAAGCATTGTCGGCGTCCCAAGTTTCTGGACACTTCAGGGCAACAGAGATGTGATATTAGAACACTTGCTGTCGGGGTGGCCGTTGTGATAAAAACAGAGTTGAGCATTGTCACAGCAGTACATTACAGCCATGGAAATTCCCCACAGCTCATTGGTCCATGACCAGCAGAATCCCCAGAGACTGACAATTAATCGGGCTCGGCCGAGCCTTTGCCTGGCCAGTCACAGATGTCACGTCTCAGCCTTCTCCAAGAAGAAGGAAAGTTTATTTTTGGTTTGTTGAACTACTTTACCCTTTGATCAAATGACCCATTTTTCTCTCTGTTTGGAAGAAGTATTTTAATTTCCATGTTACCAAGTGTAATACTAAATCATGTACATTTTGAGTCTTGGTTTTTATTGCTTTTTAAAAAATAACAAGTTAATATTGTAGTGTTGATTTGAAGAAAAATGTTGTGAATATCCCTTTATCAGTCACTTATGCTTAAAAGAAATATGCTTCTTACAGTCTGCAAGTTAGATTAAAAACGTAAGACCTCTGGGTACACAGTATCTTAAAAAATCAATGCAGTTTAACCAAGGATTTCAAGATTGGTTTGAAGACCAGTATGCGTATTCATCTTGTCATGGCAGACTCAGCAGGTGGAAGTTAGGGTGTGTCTGGAAAGCTCATTGTGCCGAGCCCTGTGGACCTGCGGGTTACAGTCTCAGTTCTGGGGCATGCGCCCGCTCGTTGGCTGTAGGAGTGAAGTGGGCCGCACTGCTTGTTTCTGTTTCCCTGACTTGTCTTTCAAGCTTTCAGGTAATTAAGGCCTGTAATGCAAAGGCGAGCTTGCTGCAAGGCTCACACAGAGAGGCGTGGGGCGGCCCCCAGCCGAGACTGAGAACCTTGTGTCCTTCCCAGCATCACCAGAGGCTTCCTGACAGCTTCCACTCCTCCCTGCCACCTCTCCCCACTCTCCACACCGAGGTGAACTTCCTGCTGTGATTTATGTAGCTTTCTGATGTCTACACAGATTTCTGGATGGTCTTAGAAATGTCACATACTGCTTCGGGAATGTGTGCAGATATATTTCATGCATTTTACCTTGCAATTAAAAAAAAAAATCTTTAATGTTTTAGTGTACTAATACTGAGGCTTAGCAAAAGAGAAAGCAGGTTTTCCTCAGAAGCAAATTTCAAGTCTTTAGACATCTAAATGAATATATTTCTTAATCTCCCTCCAAACTTATTTATTTATATTTTTGACAACAGCATTATAATATTGACTATTTTTGCAAACGCATATAAACAAGTAATTGACACAACTGAAATTCTTATCACATATTTATTGCACTATCAGCTAAAATTTTTAAGTGACAAGAACCAAAATAATCATTAATTTTTATAGGGCAAGGATCTGGCTTTTTGTCTGACACAAAGCTGTATAAAAAACTGCTTCTGATTTTATGCACATTGTTTTTAGTTAATGATTTTCAGCTGTTTGTTGTTCCTCTGATAGCATGAAAATGTACCATATGCTCAGCCAAAAGACAAATGATTAGCAAATGAAATTCCGGACAGCTGTCTGACTGAGCGCGTTGGGTTGATAGCATTCTGCTATCATAATTAGCTTAAGCTTTGGGTTAATTAACTTTCTACCTGGATATGCATAATAATAGCAAACTGCAAAAAGCAAGAAGCTTTCAGTACATCAACAACATTGCTGTCTTTTTTATTTGGTATTTCAAGAGCATATTAGAATTTCAAGAGTGATTAATCCTGGGAATATTGTCATCTACTGTAGATTTTATTTGCAAGCCAGATAATACTGAAACAATTGGAATCTATTATAGAGCAGAAATAGCATTTTAAAATTGTAATTAAAGTTTCTAAAAGCAATTGCTAATTTCAAATGCCTTTGTTGGCAGGAATATTAGACTTCTTGTATGGGCAGCTTGTCGGGTACAAAAAATACCAGCACTTACACTGCGAAGAATAAAACTTTCTTTTATTTAAGTGCTGTATTGAAATCATCAATTATTTTTATGTAATTTGAAACTAAGATTATTCTGTAGTTTAGAAAAGTGCTGCTTAAACCATGGGCCTGGAGATAGGAGCTCTGGGCCTGGCCTTGGTTCTGTCCCCACATTTGGCTGCAGGGAGGTTGTAGGCTGGACCGGTGCCGCCCCCTGACCTCTAGTCATGATGCGCTGCATATCTGTGTATCTGCCGGCACTGGAGGTCTGATTTTTTAAAAGTCAGTGCTATGTATTTGTAGCTGGGTATTTATTTTCTACCCAAAACAGTTTATTAATCAATCTACTGATCTGATAAAATGGGGAGAGCAGTGGCTTCGTCTCCTTCCTCATCTCGTTTGCATGATTTACCAAAGCACTCTCTTAAGATCCTCGTCATCTTGCGGGGCTGCTCAGGGCCTTTGGAGAGCACAAGCTAGTGAAGTGGATTGCAGATTTGGAGTAAAAACTGTAGTTTACATTTCCCGAAGCACCAGAGCGCCTAGCACTTAATTCTGAAATGAGTCATGCCTGTTGTTACACTCAGAAGAATATTTTATCTTCTGAAAGAACTTCTTTACATATGCAGTGGACGGTGGTTTGGTGACAGTGAATCCGCCTCGGCTCCAGAGGACTTGACTTAGAAAATGTAGCAGCCGTTAATGTGCACGTGCTGCTTTCTCAGGTCTGTGACTTGGGGCGTCTGTGGGCTCAGGAGCACCCATTCGGTCACTTCATGCAAGTTTTATAGGCCTGTCAGAAGCCATTTTTCAAAATTGGCTTCATTTGAGAACAGGAGGAGGAGCCCACTCTGCTGGGGTGGTTAATGAAAGGGGAGGCTCCCGGGGGTCTGTCCGCTCTGGGGGAGGATGGGGCTGTGAGGGTTCTCTGAGAAGATGGGGTGCCCCAGCAGGGTCCCGCCTGCACCCCAAGGTTGGCCCTCGTGGCTGGCAGGCTGTGACCCTGGGGCCTTTCCTCATTTTTGTAATGATGTTTCCAGCAGTCCTTACTCCAGTCTCTGAGAAGATGCTGCCACAGACTTCTTTTTCTTTTTGTTTCGTCTGCCTCAGGCCGCATAAATACAGATGGCAAAGGGGCCAAGAAAAGAGAAGTAAACGGGAATCACAATTTCGGTTTCAAGCCCTTAAATTTGGTTCACAGCTTCCCTGCTGTGTAGCAGGCACATATGATTATTTGTTTGCCTTCTGAGATTTATTTTTAATATTTTATTAAATTAAGCATGAACAAGTTCAGGATGCAAAACTTCAGGACATCCTGTTTCTACACACAAATAAAATAACTTTTAAAAGGTGAGACTTAGAAACCCTCTTATGGGAGTGATATTTTGAATAGATTATTACTAGCTATTGAGAGACATAGGGGGAATAAAGAAAGAGAAAAACACATCCAGGTCTCATTTTCAGCTTGAATATCTTGATTATTTTGAATGCCACTTCAGACATATTATAAACTAATGATATTTTTTAAAAAAAACAACTTATTCTACTATTTGCACTGCCTGATCTTTAATTTCTTTTAATGTCAAAATTATTTATTTGGCCTGTCCTATTCCAGATGTGACTGTTGAGGGCATGTTAATTTATATTCTGTTTTCATGGCCCCCGTCCCCATCTGTACATCATTTCTGAATTTCATTTTCTCCCTGGGGAATTCACCTATTCATATTGTAGGTTTTGTTTGCTGTGTAAACAGATTAAAGACAATGCAAAAATCCCTACAATACAGAAAATAATTCTTTTCAACAACATAGTGGATCATATTTAAAAAACATTGAAAATGCAGTCCATGTGAGGCACCATTTTTTCCACTTTATTGTACTCTGGAGGAAAGGCTCATGTTACTTCGACATGTTTCCCCTGGATTTGATAAGTTCATTTTTATTAAAAATACGTCCAAAACAGCATTTCACAATAATCCTCAAACACATGTTGTGGACATTTCTTTGTTTCGTGTCTTAGCTTGGCATTGCAGTCTGAGACAGAACGCCTTACTCAACTGGTGTGTGCTCATGCGGCTACGAAGACAGGCTCTGTCTGCTCTGTTTGTATGAAAAGCAACATTAAAGAACAGCAATTTTTTTTTGACATTTACAAATAAAGAGGGACATGAGTTATTTATGCTCCAGTGTTGCTGCAAAGTCCTTATCTCCGTGTGGCACTAAACAAGGATTTGTTGTGGGATTTTCGAGGGCCGCGTAGTGCTTCAGTGCTAAGCACCCAAAACTCTAGGGGACTGGCACTAATTTCCTCTCTCTCGTAAAACAACATAGTATTCATAACAACTCAGGAGGCTTGACATAAGTAACGATGGCATGTGCAGGCGAAGATTACCGCCCAACAGTGTAATCAAGGTGCGAGGCACTAATGCAAGTTAAATGGAGACAATAATGCTGAAACTTGCATTGTGGGATTAGGAGAGCACTTGAAGTGCTGACGTCCGCACATCCCACCTTCCTGCCTGTCTGGCTTTCCGCTCCTGTTTATACTTAATGACCTCAAAATTTGTATGTCGTTAACACCATGTACTGAAGTGGGAGAGACATGGTCTGGGAGGGAGAAGACTCCCTGTCTTCGTTGACTTTTGTCTCTTTTGGTAATTGGTGGCTTTTGCTGCCATATTAGGGAGCAAAGCGCGGGGCAGGAAGGCCCCTGAGGTCTCGGTAAACATGCTGTGGGCACGGAGAGCCCCGTGCTCCCCAGCGCTAGGCAGTCATTTACATACTTTGAATGAAAAGTCATTTGTGCCTGCAAAATTGTTATTGCTGGAACAAATTTAAATACTAGTCATATGGAAATTTGAAATAAAGTCATATTAAATTTTGATGCTCAGATCAATATTGTGGAGCCCAGGTAATTAAAGTGGGTTTGTTTATTTGGCTCCTTATAAATAAAAAGGGCTTAATACAGACTAATTACACAGAATCTTTCGTCTATGGTAGGATAATAATGGCAGCGATTTAAAGTGATATTAAATGAGAATTAATAAAGGAATATTGAGTCACTTTGACTGTATTAAGCTGTGAAATGATTCCTCATCTCAATTTAACTTTCTGTCTTGAGCATTATGATTGATAAGCAGTGAATTTTTGTAGAGATAATCTATAACTATATTTGATTGCAATATTTAATTAATAACAACCACACCCTTAACTTTCTGTTATTTTGAAACAGATTAGAGAGGCCCACTTTTACAGTGTGAGCTTGTCAGACCGCTCAGAGGACGTGTCGTCTACTTGCTGAATGAGGGACCTGGGTAGTGGGGTGGGAGTGTTGTGTTGTCTGGCTTGGAGGGTGAACAGCAGATAGGCAGGTGCTTGACTTCTGTTCAGCTTATAAGGGAGGAGCTTGCTGGCAGTGCTATCCAGACGGACCTGTGGGCAGAAATAGTAAGAGCGAGGCAGCTTGAAGGGACCCTGGAGTCCTGTGCGCCTGCCGAGGGGAAGGCGGGACCAGAGGAGGCAGCACCTGGGAAAAATGAGAATGGCTCGGGCAGTACCTGAGATTAAAATGGACTGTCCAGTAACACGCAGCTGGAGACTGAAGCTCCAGTCTGCGTTAAATCACCTACGAAGACACGTTAAAACATTGTGCTAGCAATCCATGACGTTGGATGCTGTGACCGTTAAGTAATTTTCAGGTGGCTTGGCTGTTGCTGGATTGTTTGTGTTTTGCTTTGTTCTGTTTGCAGAGAAACTTGTGTATAATTTCCTTTCATCTGCTCCACAGCATGTCATCTCCACGTTAGCATTCCTACCCTTTTAAAGGGTCCCGCTGAAGGTCAGGACCTCACACTGAACACCCTTTTTATATATATTACAAATTGCCAGAATTGTTCATTAATTTCTGTCTTTGAAATGCCATGTCAAGCCTCTAAAGGAATTCACAATGCCAGTGTCCCTTGGACAGCTTCTCACCATGGTCCAGTGCAAATTTCTGATGAAATTACAGGTGCAGGGAAATGCAGAATTAGAAATATATCTGATGTTGCAATACTTGCGAAGCTGTAGCTTTGTTGATGACAGGACAATTCCATTTTTGACAGTTTAATTTACTGTTGCCAGTGGACAAGAGCAAGAGGAGAGCGCGGGGTTAGCCACCTGCCCCCTTGTCCCGTGTTTCACATGCGAGGTTGCAAAATCATGACTCCCTCAACCTGTCGGGCTCAAATGAGAAGGTTTTCAGCTGGGGAAATGGAATATATCAGTGCATGTAATATTGCCTGACCTCATAAAACAAAAGGGAAAATTGCAGATTCTGACAGCCATTATGAATCTTGTATCAGCATCCAAAACGACTGGGAGCCGAGGTACAGCACATGTTTATAATAGAAAAAAAACAGGGTTGCCACGTCGACTTGCAATATGGAGCAAAAAATGACTTGTCAGTAATTCGTCCTCAGATGTTAAAGAGGCTGTTGAATTTACTAGTATATACACAGAAGAATGTTTAGCCCGGAGCAGAGTGTGGAAATAGTCTCTGCACAGAGGGGTCTGCGGAAGTTAGTCACAAGCCAGCCGGTAACGGGAGGGAGAAGGTAGAATTCCGTGTTCCCGCCGTGGCTGTGTTGTGAGCCGGTTTCTCCCTGGGAGATGTACTCAACCTTTTTGCTCTCTGCCATCGTAAAATGTATAAATAGTAAGACTTCTGAAATAAAGCAAATAACATTGTTTTGAAATTATGAGAATCATTTGAATTGAATGTATTTTATTGGAAAGCTGGTGTATTGAGACATGGCTTTTTATCTTATGCTTAAAAAGTTTTATTTATATTAAAATAAGGCATAATCTCTTTGCATATAATTATATGCTCTTCAATTTAGTTTTTCTGCTTAATAGTCTATCCTCTCACCTTCTTGCCTATTTCTTTTATATTATTCCATGAAAAACGTTTATGAGTACAATAATAATCTCGGCTGTTTTCAGTAATTTCATTTTAGCTGGAAAGGGTTCAGTGTGAGAACATAGGAACTTTTTAAAGTGAGGATAAGACCCGGCTTGTGTCCCTGTGCTGGCGTTTCATTCTTTGTCTCCTTTCACCTTCACCTCACATGCTAGACATGGGTTCTGGTTATTTTTTCCTTTCCTGTTTGTTTAGAATGAGACATAGCAGCTGAGGTAAGGGGAATAAAGCTTGTGTAACTAATTCAGTGTCCCTTTGGGGGCCCTGCTCTTAAGTCATCAGCCAGGGGCAGCAAGAAGTCATGATGTTTGCCGTGCTCGGAACCCCTTAGGTCTCTCCTTAGCAGGTCCAGGTTGAGTGGCGCTGAGTGGGTTTCTTCCAGGGCAGGGCTTTGTATGTGAGACTTACAAATAGAAAATGATTTTGAGAGGCAAATAAGGGGTTTCACTCGGGCGGGGGGGGGGTGGGGGGTGGAGATTATCCATAACTCTCCTATTTCTGGCCTCAGCAAAGTCTTCTGGTGTCGTAGAGCTTCACCATGCAGATTGGGGGGCTGTGGTCTGTGTGGGTGACCAGATAGGGAGTGTTACTGCCAGGCTGAAGGACGGTTGGGGGCAGTGCTGGTCTGGCTGCTCTGGGGGCCTGCCCCACGTCCTTTCAGAGCCTCATGCCGGAAGATGGTGACGGGAGTACCGGCACACGGGATTCTCTGCTGTACGCTGATACTTTCATGCCACCAGCAAGGGCCGGGCCAACCAGCCTGCTCCCTCCTGCCCAGAGCTTGTGGTCTGAGAAGGCCGATGTCTAAGTGTGCTCACTGAGTGACGTGCCGAGTGTGACAGAGCTCAAGAGAGGAGGCCTCGGTCGGCGCTCTCCTCGCGGAAGGTGCTGCAGAAGTGGCTGGCCGGAGGCTGGTGGTGCAGGCCAAGTGTGAGTGTGCGGCCTTTAAGAAACAGGCCCAGAAGCTTGGCAGCAAAGAGGAAGGGTGGAAAGTGACTTCTGTGTTGAAAAGGAAAGGAGTGCATAGAGAGCTGCAGGCAGACACTTGAGTGCCTTAGATTTGGAGGTGTTTCCATATTCAGTACACTGGTGTTTGGGTTATTCTGGAATATGTCCTCATGTGTTTAAATATCCAGTTAGCATTATCCTATAGTCCGCATGTGAATTAGAATCTTTCAGAGACTTAGAATGTATTAGAATATCTTTAATGTTAGAATATATTGGTGTTTCAAAAGCCTGTGTGCTTAGTTGCTCAGTTGTTGTCAGACTCTCTGCAGTCCTTTGGACTCTAGCCTGTCAGGCGCCTCTGTCCATGAGACTCTCCAGGCAAGAATACTGGAGTGGGTTGCCATTTCCTTCTCCAGGGGATCTTTTGACGCAGGAGTCGAACCCGTGTCTCCCGCATTGCAGGCAGATTCATTACCATCTGAGCCATCAGGGAAGCCCAAGACCCTATGATCTTACAAGAATTTCACCTTAATCTTGGTATATATCATTACTGTATTAAAGCCAAAGGCCTTAGAACACCTTGCAAGGCCGGTGTGATCTTCTAATCCACCCCCATCCTCCTCCTCTGAACTCGTCCTCAGCTTCTCCCGCCCTGCTCTGCTCCAGTGGTGGTACCCCCCAGCTATCCCTTGAACTTGCCCAGCATGGTCTGCCCCAGTGCCTTTGCATATGCTATTCCTCCTGCTACCTGGCACACTTGACCGTTGCATCCATTCACATAGCTGCCTGTCATTTCCTTGAGTTCTCTGCCTTGTGCAGTAATGACCGCCATCCCCACCGTAGCACTTCTGATCTCTGTTTCATGCTCTTTTAAAAAAAAATCTAGAATATGAGTTTGCCAACTGAGACTGAAGGCTGGCTGCCTGTTTATGTAAATCCAGTTTTATTGGAACACAGCCATGAACCATGTTGCTGTATGGCTGCTTTTTGCTAAGACTCCAGAGTTGAACAGTTGTAATAAAGACGGAATGGCCTGTAAACCTAAAACATGTAATACGGTCAGCCCTCAGCCCTTCACACTCAGGGGTCAGCCCTACAGGTTCAAGCAGCCAAAGAACCTGAGGGTCCAGAGGCCAGCTGTGCTACCCAGACGTAGAGGGCTCAAGCACCTGCAGATGTTGGTGTCTGTGGGCCATCCTGGAACCAATCTCCCTTCGGTACCCAGGAAGGACTTCCCTGGGAGAAAGTTTGCAGAGACCCAGTCTCACATGTAATTCAGTATTTACTTGTTTTCCTGTCTCTCCCATTGAAATGCAAGCTCAGCAAAGACAGACCCTCTGCCCGTTTGACTCACTGACGTGTCTCTTGGCCCTGGAATAGTGTCTGGCACACGGTAGGGTACAGAGTCCCTGTTGAACAAATGAGATCTGAAGGTCCCGGATAACAGGGCAATTTGATGGGCAGTAGCTCACTGCGGGGAAGGCAATGGCACCCCCCACCCCAGTACTCTTGCCTGGAAAATCCCATGGACGGAGGACCCTGGTGGGCCGCAGTCCATGGGGTCGCTAAGAGTCGGATACGACCGAGCGGCTTCACTTTCCCTTTTCACTTTCATGCATTGGAGAAGGAAATGGCAGCCCACTCCAGTGTTCTTGCCTGGAGAATCTTGGGGATGGGGGAGCCTGGTGGGCTGCCGTCTATGGGGTCGCACAGAGTCGGACACAACTGAGGTGACTTAGCAGCAGCAGCACACTGCGCCTCTGATTCTCAGGCTTTGGAATTTCATCCTGAGCTAGTTTTTAGTTTGCAGTCTTCATAGTACAAAGAATGAGTGAGTGCATCAGATCATAGATGTAAAAGGGGCTTAGTTCAGAGGCCCCTGGAAACAAACTCAGACGGGAGCTGCATGCACATGATTTATTGGGTGAAGTGAAAGTCACTCCGTTGCGTCTCTTTGTGACCCCGTGGACTACACAGTCCATGGGATTCTTCAGGCCAGAATGCTGGAGTGGGTAGCGTTTCCATTCTCCAGGGCATCTTTCCAACCCAGGAATCAAACCCAGGTCTCCTGCATTGCAGACGGATTCTTTACCAGCTGAGCCACAAGGGAGGCCCAAGAATACTGAAGTGGGTAGCCTATCCCTTCTCCAGGGGATCTTCCTGACCCAGGAATTGAACCGGGGTCTCCTGCATTGCAGGCAGATTGTTTACCAACTGAGCCACCAGGGAAGCCCGATTTATTGAGCGTGACTCCTCAGATATATGTACACCCTCTGCTGCTGCTGCTGCTGCTGCTGCTGCTGCTGCTGCGTCGCTTCAGTCGTGTCCGACTCTGTGCGACCCCACAGACAAAAGCTCACCAGGCTCCCCTGTCCCTGGGATTCTCCAGGCAATAACACTGGAGTGGGTTGCCATTTCCTTCCCCAATGCATGAAAGTGAAAAAAGTGAAAGTGAAGTCACTCAGTCGTGTCCAGCTCTTAGCGACCCCATGGACTGGAGCCTACCAGGATCCTCCATCCATGGGATTTTCCAGGCAAAAGTACTGGGGTGGGGTGCCATTGTACACCCTCTAGGAAGGATGAAAGGCACGACCAGGCTGGGGGAAGCCAGGGCCTGCAGAGTCACCTGGTGCTCTGGGGCTGCAGTGGCCTTCCGCGTCACCCCAGGCTGAGGCCGGGGCTCGGGCCTGGGTCTCCCTGCAGCGGCCTGGTGTTGGCCGTGACCGCCCTCTGGGGGGGCCGGGACTGTGAAGGATGCGCTTCCCGTCCAGAGCAGCAGCACGTGGTACAGCTCAGAACCAGCCTGAGTTTGCAGATGTGGTGTGGGCCCTGAAGAGGAGTCTCGCAGGCACCACAGTTTCAGTGCTGAAACATGGGCCTCCGTGTCACTGGGCCCCTCCCAGCGCCGGTGCGTGCTGTGCCCTGAGTCGTCACGGGCAGGGCCGTACGGCAGGCAGGCTTCTTTCCCCGACGACCCTGCTGGGCGGTGGCCCCATGTGGATGGGAACACGTACCAGGGAAACTGGGCTGGTCACAGAGCCTACTGACTTTTAACCTTTAATGATAATGCGAGGCAGGATACTTAACTATCCCACTGTTTTGAAATAATTTTATTAGTTGTTTGGTTAAGGGAGTCTTTCATTTTGTCATCAGGCTGCTCAGGACCCTCATGCCAGCTCTGTGTATCTCTGGGCCCTTTCCTCCTTGCCAGCCCCCTGCCTCTGGAGCAGTGCTTACACTGTGTCCTCTCCAGATGCAGGTGGGAGCCTTGGTAACAGCCTTTAACATTGTTTGGGCCATGCTTTAAAATGGTTACACACCCTGTTATAACTGAGTTCAGACATATAGCTGCAGCCCTCCTGTGGAGCCAGTCTGTCTAAAACATTATTATTTTATTTTTTAATCCCTGTTTGCACTGGGATAGGGAAACCATGCTACAAGCTACTTGGGGACAACATGACTGAGGGTGTTTGGAATCAGCCAGGGCCTTCAGGGTCTGTTCTGGAAGGTTCATGTAAAAATAGAGCCTGCTTCAGTGTCTCGGGCCCAACAGGGAAGAGAAGTCCCTAAGGACTGGGATACAGAATGAAAGCAAGAGGAAGTCATTTCCCAGGAATCAGATAACACATGTGCTTTGCTTCCTAACAATTAACAACAAGACCAGAAGCGGCGTCCTTGGTCCACATTCTGCCTGGTGGTTCCAGCATCGTCCGTGCAGCCTGGGCGCTTGGCCGGGTTTGTGCTCAGTTGGGCCCTGCCCCCCAGGGGGGACCCCTTTCCTTGCGTGCTTCGATGCTGGGCCAGGTGTGTGCCCTCTGAGGTTCCCTGTGTCTCTGGGGAGCACTGCTGCCCCTCCCCTGGCTCTGGGGGTTTGGCTGGGCTAACCCCCAAGCATGCCATGTCATTATATGTCATGTTCTACTTTGAAATTTTACAATACCAGTGCTTCTTTTAATATAAAAAGGTCTAAAAGAGCCTCACCAGAGCTCCCATTCCCCCCATTTCACTTCCATCAGAACCGGGTTATTTTTGTGCAAAAGTGAGTACATACCTGAAAGAAATGGTCGTTGTCCAACTTTGCTTTTAATTCCTAGTAAACAGGTGTTTTTTTTTTTTTTTTTTTTGCTGTGGTAAAATACAAATAACTTAGTATTTTCCATCTTTGCCATTTTCAAGTGTGTAGCTCAGTGTACATCGTACCAGGTACATTCATGTTGTCATGCAGCCATCACCACCAGTCTCCGCAACGTCCTCATCCCCCCACCTGAAACACTCTGTGCGCTCAGTGCCACGCGTACCCCGCCCTGCTTCTGTGCTGCGCCCCTGACCCTCAGTGCCACGCGGGAGCCCCGCTTCTGTGACCTGCTCCTTTCTCTCCGGGTACCGTCCTCGGTGTGCCCGTGCTGGAGCCTGTGTCAGAACCCCCTTCCTTTTCCAGGCTGAGCAGTGGGGGGCAGGGGTGAGAGGGGCCCTTGTAAGAGGAAGCGGGGCACCCCGCAGGCGTGGCCCAGGCGCAGTCAGGCCAGCACATGCAGGCTGGTCCTCCTCACCGCCCCCTGGGCCAGCGAGCTTGTCTTGCTGCCGGGAGCAGAGCCCCTGAGCTCCTGGCGCTGGCTGTGGCTTCTTTGTGCGAGACTGTCAGAAGGAGCCTCACCCTGACACACGCACGCACACACTGCTTTTTCTCCTTCAGATCAGCGGCCTTGGACAGCTTCTGTTTCTCTGGCAGCCGTTTCAAGCTGCTCTGTCTTGTCATTTTAGAGTTCAATATTTGCTGCTCTGAAGGAAAAAAATGGGGATGGGTTGGCCCATTGTACTTGGTCTCTTGACCTCGATGTTGCCCATGAGCAGTGAAGGATAACTTTTGACGAGCCGTGTCAGATGTGACAGGCAATCTCGTTGGGTTGAGTGGAAATGTGCTGTACAAGTTTGAAGCCCTGGTTGGGGGCATTTTTCTGGTGTTCAATGCATTTAAATTGACACCAGACTTGAGCGTGTTGTTCATTCCAGGCCTGGTGCTGGAGGATCACGTTTCTTAAATGTGGGCTGGGGAGGCCGTCCACGGCCTCTCCGTAGTGTTTCCGCCTGCTCCCCGCACGGTTTACATTCTGGCTTCCATTGTGCCTTTCCTTCTCCCTGTTTTAAGCCTTACTTAAGAAGTGCATGTGTTTGCTTTCAGTTGAATAGAGATTTGCAGGATTTTTGTGTGCATGTGGAATGAAGGAACAGAGGGGAAAGGTTATGTATATCTTGCCTTTGACATGAGTGGCGTTTTCTTTCATTGCGTAGAGTGAATGGGCAGGTGTGATTTTAAGAGAAAGTCACTTTCTCCTTGTTTCTGCTTCCTGAAAGTTAGTAGCTTTGTTCCTCTGGGTTGTAAGAGAAAGCTTGTCCTCTGGTAGGAGGGTCGGAGGAGCTCTTCCTGCCTCCCTCAGCCCCGCCTGGGCAGTGCCTCCCCTGTGGCCCTGAGATTGCAGTGCTGCTTGTCCTGTGTAGCCTTGGGGCTTTATCCTTCCTCTCCATGCTGTATTCCAGGGGGAGGATGGGGATGAAGGTTTTACTCAGAAGTCTTAAGCTTCTAAAACTGCTTTTCTGTATGTCCCGAGTCATCTGATGGTTCAGTTCAGTTCAGTCACTCAAGTCGTGTCCGACTCTTTGCCACCCCATGAATTGCAACACGCCAGGCCTCCCTGTCCATCACCAACTCCCAGAGTTCACTCAAACTCACGTCCACCGAGTCAGTG
Source organism: Tragelaphus eurycerus (assembly GCA_935064755.1). NCBI lineage: Eukaryota > Metazoa > Chordata > Mammalia > Artiodactyla > Bovidae > Tragelaphus > Tragelaphus eurycerus. The sequence continues at coordinate 3,254,513 of CAKXYN010000088.1, read as the reverse complement.
ATGCCATCCAGCCATCTCATCCTCTGTTGTCCCCTTCTCCTCCTGCCTCCAATCCCTCCCAGCATCAGAGTCTTTTCCAATGAGTCAGCTCTTCACATACGGTGGCCAGAGTACTGGAGTTTCAGCTTCAGCATCATTCCTTCCAAAGAAATCCCAGGGCTGATATCTTTCAGAATGGACTGGTTGGATCTCCTTGCAGTCCAAGGGACTCTCAAGAGTCTTCTCTAACACCACAGTTCAAAAGCATCAATTCTTCGGCACTCAGCTTTCTTCACAGTCCAGCTCTCACATCTATACATGACCACTGGAAAAGCCATAGCCTTGACTAGGCGAACCTTTGTTGGCAAAGTAATGTCTCTGCTTTTGAATATGCTATCTAGGTTGGTCATAACTTTCTTTCCAAGGAGTAAGTGTCTTTTAATTTCATCGCTGCAGTCACCGTCTGCAGTGATTTTGGAGCCCCCCCAAATAAAGTCTGACACTGTTTCCACTGTTTCCCCATCTATTTCCTATGAAGTGATGGGACCAGATGCCATGATCTTAGTTTTCTGAGTGTTGAGCTTTAAGCCAACATTTCCACTCTCCTCTTTCACTTTCATCAAGAGGCTTTTTAGTTCCTCTTCACTTTCTGCCATAAGGGTGGTGTCATCTGCATATCTGAGGTTATTGATATTTCTCCCAGCAATCTTGATTCCAGCTTGTGCTTCTTCCAGCCCAGCATTTCTCATGATGTACTCTGCATAGAGGTTAAATAAGCAGGGTGGACAATATACAGCCTTGACGTACTCCTTTTCCTATTTGGAACCAGTCTGTTGTTCCATGTCCAGTTCTAACGGTTGCTTCCTGACTTGCATATAGTTTTCTCAAGAGGCAGATCAGGTGGTCTGGTATTCCCATCTCTTTCAGAATTTTCCACAGTTTACTGTGATCCACACAGTCAAAGGCGTTGGCATAGTCAATAAAGCAGAAATAGATGTTTTTCTGGCACTCTCTTGCTTTTTCAATGATCCAGCAGATGTTGGAGGGCAGAAATCTCCATTGTCGGTAACTGCACTGCATGCTTTTGTAACAGAGAAGATTTTCTTTGACTTCAGCCCACCACATTCCTGCCTGTCTTCAGGAACACGTCTTAGTGTCCAGAACACTTTCCTTAGTCCCCAATGTGAGCACTGCCTACGTCCTGCACATGCAACCTTGTTGCGTGTTGAACTTGGGTTGGTGCTATTTTCCGGACCAGCAGATCCCCTGAAACGTAGGTTGATGGGAGGGTGGGGACAGGGTCTGTCTCTCTCACGCCCCAGGTTGCACAGTGTCACATCCACTATGGGGAGGAAGGTGGCCTGGGCTTCAGCGTGTAGGATCCGTAGTGTGTGGAGGCCTCAACCCTAAAGTGCTGAGGGGAGGAGGGAGTGGGGACACAAGCAGATGCTGGTGGTGGGAGGTGGGTGTGGGGGGCTCCAGGGTTCACTCCAGTCTGGGGAGGAGGGAAGCAGGCTCCTGCTGGTGGCCGCTCCAGAAACATTGGTTTATCGGCAGTTGAAGGCTGCTTCCACAGTTAGCTCATGATAGGATCAGGGAGCAGACGTGTTGTGCGTGGAAGGTGGAAGCTGGGAGCGTGGAGTGGAGCCCACCACAAGAACAGACACACCGGGCTGGCGAGGCAGCCATGCCCCGAGGGGCAGCTGCTGCTGTGCAGGGGCTCTCAGGTGCCCAGGAGGAAAGGCCAGGTGGGATAGAGGAGCAGGGACGAGACGGGGGATGGGCACAGAGGCCATGCCTGCCTGGAAGGGAAGGGGGCTTCCTTAGGACAAAGGCCACGATATGCCAGCGAGGGTGTCTCAGCAGACAGCTCCTGCCTCCCAGTCAGCTTGGGTGGGGAAGGTCCTTGACTTGCCTCTGTCACTGTCCGCTGCAAGCCCGTCCGTGCCTCTTCTCTCTGAACGAGGAGGGATTCCCGGAAACATGGATGCTTTCTGTTGAGTCCGTCTTCCTTACGTGCAGAGCTGGCGTCTGCGCCCTGGCCCTGGCCGCTCAGCTTCTCAGCCTGGAGCCCTGCCAGCTTTCTCCCTCCAGCTGCAGGCCCCCACGGTGCACTCTCTCCCACCACCCTCCTGGCGGGTTCACTGTCCAAAAGGGTCCTCTTCCAGCTACCCTTTCCATCCTCCTGGTAGCCTCACACCTTCCTGGGTGTGAGGGGCATCCTTGGAGGCCCAGTGCACAGCTATGTCAGCAATTCCTCATCTGAAGCATTGCTGGAATTTTCCAGAATGCCCAGTTTGTACCAGAGATGGAGTTACACAGGACTCTTTGCTTTCAAAGAGCCCTGACGGGGAAAAGAATTTAGAGTCACATTAATAGAACTTATTTGGTATCCCTAAAGAGTTTTTTAAAGAGATTTTTTTGTTACTGTTTTTATTAGATTTCTGTCTCACATTCCGCTGAGTGTTTATTTCAGTTGACTGTATGCTGGCAAGTCCACACCTTGTGGTGGGTTCACATACACAACAGTGGACCAGAGAGATGCCTTCATCTTTGCATGAGGCTATCAGCCCTGTTGGAGGAATTACACTATTAAATAATTAAATCTGTATTGAGTTGAGCCAATGAGAGTTAGGGTGCTATGGAAACATAGCCTTGTCTGAGAAGGAGCTGGAGAAGGCCCCCTAGGAATGTATATTTCAGGTAGGCCCAGGGGGAAATTTGCCAAAGAAACTGGGGCACTGTGTCCTAAAGTCGAGGGCTCACCTGGGCACCCGTCTGAGTTTGTGCTCTGCAAAGGTCAGTCGGCAGTCAGTTCAGTAAGCCCCTGCTCCTGTCCTCGGACATTTCTGGTTTTGATCTCTTCCTTGGGCCCATTCTGCAGGGAAGAGCAAAAATGTAGGAAAGGAGTTTTTCATATAGAACTTTGTTGCTGAGTTTCCCAACTTTCTCACAGTCTACTCTGACCTTTTCCAGTGCTCCAGTGCATTGCCACTAAGAACAGCTTTCTCCTACACAGCCAGAATGCAGTGAGCAACGTCTGGACGTCACCGTAAACACAGCAGCATCTCCTCCACAGCCCACATCCACCTCATCACCTATCCTCCCCAGAGTGGGACTCACTCCATCAGTGCAAAGCACCTTAAAGCTGACACTGTTGTCCAGTTTTCTTCATGACCTTGAAAATTTTGAAGACGATAAGCCAGTTACAGTGTAAGGTCTTCCTCAATTGGAATTTCAGTTGCAAAGTCATGATCAGACACGAGTTTTGAGCAGGAAGACCCTGGAGGTGATGCTTTGTCCCCAGTACACCTGACACTTTATCCTGAAGTTGACGATGTAAAGCTGGCTCTTTTGGTGAGGCTGGGGCCCCCTGCAAAGTGCTAGTGCCTCTCTGTGTAGTTAGGGAGATCATTGGAACCCCGCAACGTCTCCCCATGAACCTCTCACTCGTGGGTTTGCCATGCACCCGTGGCTGAGCTCCCCTTCTCTTCTGTGAGAGGCGGCTTGCCTTTCTCCCCCGTCATGATTAGATTCACGTCAGTGTGGACTCAGTGGGCCTTTTATTTACTGGCTTTTAATTTGTTGTTAAGTTGTCTGAGATCAGCCAGTGGGAGCACTTCAGGATGGCACTCATGTTATACTTGGATGTCCCGTCACTCCTCGAGCACATCCTTAGCTTCGGGCGCCATAAGAATCCAGCTTTATGTCATGTTTTTCCCATCTCCGTTAGGAAATCAGCTCTTTCTCTGGGGAGCCCTGGCTTTCTCAGTGGAAATTGCAGTCAGCCACCAGAACTGGCGGCGTCTGTATGCTGGGTGTGCTCGGGTGCCGTTTCTGCCAGATAGGTTCTTTCATTGTCACCACTGAGAGGTCTTCAGACATTTCCACCCAAGCACACCACCTTCCTGCATGCAGTGCTCTTGACACAGACCATGCTGCATATTTGTTTATATGCTGTGGGCTTATTGTTAGGCCACAAACCATTGTAATAGCTAAAATCTGTCCTTCTTTCACAAAGAAGCCAGTTTTGCTCCTCGTAGACAACATGACCCCATTTAAGAACTCGTCAAGACATTTTTAGCCAAAAGAGCTGAGAAATTTTATGTGTGCATGTATAAATACATCTATGTATACTTATTTGTATATTTGTCTCTACTACTATCTAGCTTTTAAAAAAAACCACAAGTTAAACATATACCACTTTTTTCAGTTCAGCCCCTCAAAGTACATTCTAGATGTCTTTCTCTGCTTATTTGTAAAACTTTTCTATAACAGAACATGGTTTTCCACTGTCCTCAGTCACTAGGTCAAGATTCTAATACAAAACAAAGTTCAATTCTGTTCATTCGCTCAGTCATGTCTGACTCTTTGCAACCCCATGAACCGCAGCATGCCAGTCCATCACCAACTCCCGGAGTCTACCTAAACCCATATCCATTGAGCCGGTGATGCCATCCAACCATCTCATCCTCTGTCATCCCCTTCTCCTCCTGCCCTCAGACTTTCCTAGCATCAGGGTCTTTTCAAATGAGTCAGCTCTTTGAATCAGGTGGCCAAACTATTGGAATTTCAGCTTCAGAATCAGTCCTTCCAATGAACACCCAGGGCTGATCTCCTTTAGGATGGACTGGTTGGATCTCCGTGCACTCCAAGGAACTCTCAAGAATCTTCTCCAACACCACAGTTCAAAAGCATTAATTCATTGGCACTCAGCTTTCTTTATAGTTCAACTCTCACATCCATATATGACCACTGGAAAAACCATAGCCTTGACTAGATGGACCTTTGTTGGCAAAGTAATGTCTCTGCTTTTGAATATGCTGTCTAGGTTGATCATAACTTTCCTTCCAAGGAATAAGCGTCTTTTAATTTCATGGCTGCAGTCACCATCTGCAGTGATTTTGGAGCCCAGAAAAATAAACCTAGCCACTGTTTCGCCATCTATTTGCCATGAAGTGATGGGACCAGATGCCATGATCTTAGTTTTCTGAATGTTGAGCTTTAAGCCAACCCTTTCACTCTCTTTCACTTTCATCAAGAGGCTCTTTAGTTCTTCACTTTCTGCCATAAGGGTGGTGTCATCTGCATATCTGAGGTTATGGATATTTCTCCCAGAAATCTTGATCCAGCTTGTGCTTCCTCCAGCCCAGTGTTTCTCATGATGTACTCTGCATAGAAGTTAAATAAGCAGGGTGGACAATACACAGCCTTTTCGTACTCCTTTTCCTATTTGGAACCAGTCTGTTGTTCTGTGTCCAATTCTAACTGTTGCTTCCTGACCTGCATACAGGTTTCTCAAGAGGCAGGTCAGGTGGTCTGGTATTCCCATCTCTTGAAGAATTTTCCACAATTTATTGTGATCCACACAGTCAAAGGCTTTGGCATAGTCAATAAAGCAGAAATAGATGTTTTTCTGGAACTCTCTTGCTTTTTCAATGATCCAGCGGATGTTGGCAATTTGATCTCTGGTTCCTCTGCCTTTTCTAAAATCAGCTTGAACATTTGGAAGTTCACGGTTCATGTATTGCTGAAGCCTGGCTTGGAGAATTTTAAGGATTACTTTACTAGCATATGAGATGAGTGCAATTGTGCAGTAGTTTGAGCATTCTTTGGCATTGGAACGAAACTGACCTTTTCCAGTCTTGTGGCCACTGCTGAGTTTTCCAAATTTGCTGGCATATTGAGTGTAGCACTTTCACAGCATCATCTTTCAGGATTTGAAATAGCTCACCTGGAATTCCATCACCTCCACTAGCTTTGTTCATAGTCATGCTTCTTAAGGCCCACTTGACTTCACATTCCAGAATGTCTGGCTCTAGGTCAGTGATCACACCATCGTGATTATCTGGGTCATGAAGATCTTTTTTGGTACAGTTCTTCTGTGTATTCTTGCCACCTCTTCTTAATATCTTCTGCTTCTGTTAGGTCCATACCATTTCTGTCCTTTATCAAGCCCATCTTTGCATGAAATATTCCTTTGGTATCTCTGATTTTCTTGAAGAGATCCCTAGTCTTTCCCATTCTGTTGTTTTCCTCTATTTCTTTGCATTGATCACTGAGGAAGGCTTTCTTATCTCTCTTTGCTATTCTTTGGAACTCTGCCTTTAGATGCTTATATATTTCCTTTTCTCCTTTGCTTTTTGCTTCCCTTCTTTTCACAGCTATTTGTAAGGCCTCCCAAGACAGCCATTTTGCTTTTTTTCCATTTCTTTTTTTGCATTTACTTATAAAAGAAAATAGTTTCAGAATTTATGACCCATACCACTGTTTGAAAACTGAACTAGACTTCAATATTTGTGTACATTGAAAAATATCACCTTCATTGACTTTATAATTTACACAAAATGCCCATATTAAGGACACAGTTTGGTGAATTTTGACGAATGAGCACCCTCCTGTAAGCACCGGTCCACGAGCTTCCTTTGTGTGCTGCCCGGTCACGACACAGGTCCCTGGTCCCGACGGTCATTCATTGATTAAACTTGTCTTTCCTGAGATTGTGTACAAGTGGAATCATAGTTTTGTGTTCACATTCCTTCACTCAACATAATGATTTTGAGGTCCATGCACACAGCCCCGTCAGTAGTATTTATTGTTGTATGGGGGAACCCTAGCATGGTTCTCTCTAATCCTGTTGGTGGACACTCCTGTTGCTTCCACTTTCCAGCTATTTATGAGTAAAGCTGCTATGAGCATGAGTGTGGAAGTCTTTATGTGGACATGTGCTCTCCTTTCTCTGGGGCACATGAGCCCAGTAATGAAGCTGCTGCATAACAATATGAGTATGTTTAACTTGATAAGAAGTTACTGAATTTTTCTGAAACAGTTAGATAATTTTGCATTCCTGTTGGCCGTGTGTTAGAGTTACGGTTGCTCCAGAGCCATGTCAGCACATGGTGTCGTCAGCATTTCATGTTAGCAGTTGACTAGTGTAGTGGAGTTTCACTGTGGTCTAATTTGCCTGGTTGGGTTGAACATTTTTTCCTGACCTACTGGCCGCTCCTTATACTCTGTTTCGTTACATGTTTCGTTACACACACACACCCTTCTTTTTTTATTGAGTTGTTTCTTACTGTTGAATTCTAAGTATTTTTTAAAAATTCTATATACAAGTCCTTTGCAGATAAATGTATTGAGAATATCACCTCTCAGTCTGTGCCTTATCTTTTCATTTTTCTTAACAGCATCATTTTAAGAGCAGAAATTTTTTTTTTCTTGGATGGTTTGGACTCTGAGTCTCCTGCGAAATATCTTCTTAGGCTAAGCTCGCAGTAGTCTCCTCTTATGTTTTGTTTTATATGTTTCGTGGCTTTACATTTAGGTCAGTGATCCACTGTACTTGAATGGTGTGGCGCGGGGCTCGTTCCTTCCTAAGGGTGCACAGTGCCGTCCGTGTGGACAGCTGCTCCTGCCCCAGACACTTTCCCTTTCGCTTGTCTTGGTCCCTGCGCCGCAGTGACCGTGTCTGCACAGGTCTGCTGCTTGTCTTTGCGTTCTGTTCTGCTCTCTGTCCTCACACCTGCCCCTCGTTGCCTCGATTTTTTTTTTTTTTTTTTTTTGAGGAAGTTTTGGTGTCCTAGAACAAGTCATCCAAATTTGCTCTTTTTGAAAAATGTTTTGGCTGTTCTTGATTCTTTGTACATACTTCCATTCTGGAATAAATTTATTAATTTGTACCCCAAAAGCCAGTTGTGGTTTTGATTGGGATTGCATTGAATCTGTGGGTCAGTTTATAGAGAGAGTTCACACTTTTGAGTCTTGCTTTGTGGTCATAGTATATTTATTTGTCTTCTTTTTTTCGTGATTTGAGGGTGTATATATTTGCAGTCCATTCTGAAGATCAGCCTTGGGATTTCTTTGGAAGGAATGATGCTAAAGCTGAAACTCCAGTATTTTGGCCACCTCATGCGAAGAGTTGACTCATTGGAGAAGACTCTGATGCTGGGAGGGATTGGGGGCAGGAGGAGAAGGGGACAACAGAGGATGAGATGGCTGGATGGCATCACTGACTCGATGGACGTGAGTCTGAGTGAACTCCGGGAGTTGGTGATGGACAGGGAGGCCTGGTGTGTCGCAAAGAGTCGGACACAACTGAGCGACTGATCTGATCTGATCTGATCTTCTTAAATTTATCCATAGTTTTTTTCACATGTTTTTGATTCTTTTCAAAAACATGTTGTATTTCTATTTTCCAGTTTTTCTTTGTTAGTGAGTAAAACACAGGAGCTTTTTGTAAACTTGTTCGTTCTGTGAATTTACTAAATATATTTATTAGTTCTGGTGACTTTTTTTATTTTTTGAGGATTCTTTGGGATCTTCTGTGTGCATGACCCTCTTGTCTGAGGCCGTCTGTGTGCCTCACTCCCCTTGGCGTGTGGTGCTGGCCGGGCTCAGCATACCTCACTGAGCGGGAGTGGTGGCAGGGAACGCCCCCTGCTCCTGGTCTAGGGGTGGACCCCCAGTGGTCACCATTAGCTGGAACAATGGGCTCTTCGCACATTCCCTTTACCAGCCTAAAGGTTCTCTTTTCCTGCAGGCTAGGAGTTTATGATAGAAGGGGGTATGATTTTGGCAGATGCCCTTTTTGCATCTGTAGAAATGTTTGTGTGGTTTCTTTTTCTTTTATTGGAAATACGTGAAATACATTGATTTTTCTAAAGTTTAACAAACCTTTCCTGCTTGTAATAAATCTCTTTTCTTTGAAAATAAATGCACACATTGACCTCCTCCCACCTCTATGTGTGCGTGTATAATTCTAACAAGATTTCTGTGTGCGTAGAAACAAATATGTGAATAATGCTGCTATGTATTTGCTCATATTTTAAGAATTAAATAAGAGCTAAGATTAAGAATTACTATATTGTTCAGGAGACTTATTTGTCTGTAGTATTCTAGTAATAGCTTTCTCCGGCTTTATTTATCAGAGTAATACTGGCCTTATGAAATAAACTGGTAAGTATTGCCTCTTTCTCTGCTGTTTCAATGTGCTTATTTAGGATTTCTATTTTTCCCGTAAATGTTTGATAACATCTGGGGCCTAGACTTTTCTTTATGGGAACGGTATTAATAATTTAATGCATAAGTTGTTGCACTTACTGGCCTTACTTGTTCGTAACTCACCCTCATTGTCCCTTTGAGGTCCTGATACTGTATTCTACTGTCCTTTTCTTCGTTCTTGACAGGGGCATTCCCCTCTTTCTCCTTTGGATTGGTCTTGTTAAAGGTTTACCAATTTTATCAATCTTTCAAAGACCAGTTTTGCTCTATGATTGTTTTCTATTGCCTTCTTCAGTTTTGTATTTTACTGATTTCTATTTCTTAATTCCTTCTTTCTCCTTCAGTTCATTCATTCAGTTATGTCTGATTTTGTGCTCCCAGGGACTGCAGCACACCAGGGTTCACTGTCCATTGCCAACTCCCAGAGCTTGCTCAGACTCCTGTCCATCAAGTCGGTGATGCCGTCCAACCGTCTCATCCTCTGTCATCCCCTTCTCCTCTTGCCTTCAGTCTTGCCCAGCATCAGGATCTTTACCAGTGTAGTCAGTTCTTTGCATCAGGTGGCTGAAGTATTGGAGTTTTAGCTTCAGCATCTATCCTTCCAATGAATATTCAGGACTGATTTAATTTAGGATTGACTGGTTGGATTTCCTTGTAGTCCAGGGACTCTCAAGAGCCTTCTCCAACATAACAGTTCAAAAGCATCAGTTCCTCAGCACTCAGCTTTTTTATGGTCCAACTCTCACATCCATACATGACTAGTGGAAAAACCATAGCCTTGACTAGACAGACCTTTGTTGGCAAAGTAATGTCTCTGCTTTTTAATATGCTGTCTAGGTTTGTCATAGTTTTGCTTCCAAGGAGCAAGCGTCTTTTAATTTCATGGCTGCAGTCACCATCTGCAGTGATTTTGGAGCCCCCCAAAATAAAGTCTCATTGTTTCCCCATCTATTTGCCTTGAAGTGATGGGACTGGATGCCACGATCTACGTTTTTTGAATGTTGAGTTTTAAGCCAGGTTTTTTACTCTCCTCTTGCACTTTCATCAAGAGGCTCTTTAGTTCCTCTTTACTTTCTGCATAAGAGTAGTGTCATCTGCCTGTCTGAGATAATTGATGTTTCTCTCGGCAATCTTGATTCCAGCTTGTTCTTCATCCAGCCTGGCATTTTACATGATGTACTCTGCATAGAAGTTAAATAAGCAAGGTGACAGTATTCAGCCTTGATGTACTCCTTTCCCAATTTGGAATCAGTCTCTGTTCCATGGCTGGTTCTAACTGTTGCTTCCTGACCTGCATACAGATTTTTTAGGAGGCAGGTCAGGTGGTCTGATATTCCCATCTCTTTAAGAATTTTCCACAATTTGTTGTGATCCACACAGTCATCCGTGAAATTAAATGACCCTTGCTCCTTGGAAGAAAAAAGCTATGACCAATTGAGACAGCATATTAAAAAGCAGATACATTACTTTGCCAACAAAGGTCCGTCTAGTCAAAGCTATGGTTTTTCCAGTGGTCATGTATGGATGTGAGAGTTGGACCATTAAAAATCTGAGTGCTGAGGAACTGATGCTTTTGAACTGTGGTGTTGGAGAAGACTCTTGAGAGTCCCTTGGACTGCAAGGAAGTACAACCAGTCCATCCTAAAGGAAATCAGTCCTGAATATCCATTGGAAGGACTGATGCTGAAGTTGCAGTATTATGGCCACCTGATGCGAAGAACTGACTCTTTGGGAAAGACCCTGATGTTGGGCAAGATTGAAGGCAGAAGAAAGGGTCGACAGAGGATGAGATGGGTTGGATGGCATTGTTGAATTGATGGACCTGAGTTTGAGCAAGCTCTGGGAGTCAGTGATGGACAGGGAAGCCTGGTGTGCTGCAGTCCATGATTGCAAAGAGTCCGACATGACTGAGTGACTGAACTAAACATAGTGAAAGACTTTAGCATAGTCAGTGAGGTAGGTGTTTTTCCGAAACTGTCTTGCTTTTTCTGTGATCCAGTGGATGTTAGCAATTTGATTTCTGGTTCCTCTGCCTTTTCCAAGTCCAGCTTGAACATCTAGAAGTTTTCTTCATCTAGAAGTCCTGTTGAAGCCTCCCTTGGAGAATTTGAGCATTACTTTTCTAGTGTGTGAGATGAGTGCAGTTGTGCGATAGTTTGAGCATTCTTTGGCATTGCCTTTCTTTGGGATTGGAATGAAAACTGACCTTTTCCAGTCCTGTGGCCACGGCTGAGTTTTCCAAAATTGCTTGCATACTGAGTACACCACTTTGACAGCATCATCTTTTAGGATTTGAAGTAGCACAGCTGGGATTCCATCACCTCCACTAGCTTTGTTCACAGTGATGCTTCATAAGGCCCAGTTGACTTCACACTCCAGGATGTCTGGATCTAGGTGAGTGATCACACCATCCGGTTATCTGGGTCATTAAATTCTTTTTTGTATAGTTCTGTGTATTCTTGCCACCTCTTCTTAATATCTTCTGCTTCTATTAGGTCCATACCATTTCTGTCCTTTATTGTGCCCATCTTTGCATGAAATGTTCCCTTGGTATCTCTGATTTTCTTGAAGAGATCTGTAGTCTTTCCCATTCTGTTGTTTTCCTCTGTTTCTTTGCATTGATCACTTAGGACAGCTTTCTTATCTCTCCTTGCTATTCGTTGGAACTCTGCAGTCAGATGGATGTATCTTTCCTTTTCTCCTTTTCCTTTCACTTCTCTTCTTTTCTCAGCTATTTGTAAGCCCTCCTTGACAACCGTTTTGCCTTTTTGCATTTCTTTTTGTTGGGGATGGTTTTGATCATGGCCTCCTATACAGTGTCAGGAACCTCCATCCATAGTTCATTAAGAACTGTGTCTATCAGATCTAATCCCTTGAATCTGTCACTTCCACTATAAAATTGTAAGGGATTTGATTTAGGTCATACATGAATGGTCTGGTTTTCCCTACTTTCTTCAACTGAAGTCTGAATTTTGCAATGAGGAGTTCATCATCTGAACCATGGTCAGCTCCAAGTCTTGTTTTTGCTGACTGTATAGAGCTTCTCCATCTTGCACTGCAAAAATATAATCAGTCTGACTTCGGTGTTGATCATCTGGTATTGTCCATGTGTAAAGTCATCTCTTGTGTTGTTGGAAGAAGGTGTTTATTATGACCAGTGTGTTCCCTTGGCAACACTGTCTTAGCCTTTGCCCTGCTTCAGTGTGTACTCCAAGGCCAAACTTGCCTGTTACTCCAGGTATCTCTTGACTTCCTACTTCTGCATTCTAGTCACCTATGATGAAAAGGACATATTTTTTTGGTGTTAGTTCTAGAAGGTCTTGTAGGTCTTCAAGAACCATTTAACTTCAGTTTCTTTGGCATTAATGGTTGGGGCATAGACTTGGATTACTGTAATATTGAATGGTTTGCCTTGCCCTATCCTCTTCCATCAGAGGGCAGATAGAATGAAAACCACAACCATAGAATACTAGCCAATCTGATCACATGGACCACAGCCTTGTCTAACTCAATGAAACTATTAGCCGTGCCATGTAGAGCCACTCAAGACAGACAGGTCCTGGCAAGAGTTCTGACAAAATGCGGTCCACTGGAGAAAGATATATCAAACCACTTCAGGATTCTTGCCTTGAGAACCCCATGAACAGTTTGAAAAGGCAAGAAGATATGACACTGAAAGATGAACTCCCCAGGTCGGTAGGTGCCCAATATGCTACAGGAGATTAGTGGAGAAATAACTCCAGAAAGAATGAAGGGATGGAGCCAAAGCATAAACAACACCCAGGTGTGGATGTGACTGGTGATGGAAGTAAAGTCCAATGATGTAAAGGGCAATATTGCATAGGAAACCTGGAACGTTAGGTCCACGAATCAAGGTAAACTGGAAGTGGTCAAATAGGAGATGGCACGAGTAAACATCGACATTGTAGGAATCAGTGAATTAAAGTGGACTGGAATGGGTGAATTTAATTCAGACGACCATTATATCTACTACTGTTGGCAAGAATCCCGTAGAAAAATGGAGTAGCCATCATAGTCAACAAAAGAGTCTGAAATGCAGTACTTGGATGCAGTCTCAAAAATGGCAGAATGATCTTTGTTCATTTCCAAGGCAAACTATTCTTTCTTCTTAGGATATAATTTTAGCTCTTCTTTTTAGAAATTAAAAACTAGGTCATTGGTGTGGACTTTCTTCTGTAATACATGATCAAAGTTGTAAATTATCCTCTGAACAATATTTTGGCTTTGTTCCACAGATTTCCATGTGGTTTGTTTTTATTACTCAACTTGAGATGCTTTATTGTTTCCATTATGTTTCCTTCTTTGACTCATGGAATATTTAGAAATGTGTTGATTTCCATACTTGGTCCCTGTAGACAAGTGCTCGCTGTGCATTTGAAAAGAGCGGGTTCTGCTCTGTGCAGTCTTCTCCACCTCTGTGCTGGGGCAGGTTGTTTGATGGTGTTGGTCAGGTCTTCCATCTCATCCCTGTTGTTCTGTCTCCTTATCTGCAACAGAAAGGAGTGTGAAAAATGTCTGATTATAGGTTTGCCTGTTTCTCCTTTTAGTTCTGTCAATTTTTGCTTCACATATTTTGCAACTTGATTACTAGGTACTCAGTCATTTAGAATTGTTACGGTCCTTCTATCAATTGGCTCCTTAACATTGCGAACATCCATCTTTATCCCTGTTAGTTTTTCTTACTCTGAATTAACCCTGATTTTATATTGCCAGATTTGCCATAATCAGTCTTTGTGTGCTATACAAACACATTTCATTTTATTATGTTTTTATTGCTTTTTTTTTTTACAAATTGGTTTTGTGGCCACCCTACATTGTCAGGTGGTGGTTAGCATTTCTTGGCAATAAATTATTTTTTAATTAAGTTATGTCCATTGTCTTTTTAGACATAATGCTATTTCATGGTTACTAGGCTACTTGGAAATACAACTTTTCTATGTATTGGAAAACCAAAACATTTCTGTGGCTGGCTTTATTGTGATACTCTCTTTGCTGTGGTCATCTGGAACGGAACTCACAGTATCTCTGAGATGTACTTGTACACCTTTCCATCCTTTGCTTTTTAACCTATTTTTTTTTTTAAGTGTGTTTCTTGAAGACAGTATATGGTTATCCAGTATACCGAATTCTTACCATTTATTTGGAATGTTACAGTTAACGTACACATCGATGTGGCTGAGTCTGTTCTACCATTTTGCTGATTGTTTTCCATTTTTCCATTTATTTTTTTCCCCCTAGTTTTCTGCCCTCATTGGGTATTTGTCTAGCAGCACCATGAACTAGAACTTCTAGTATTGATGAAATGTGCAGTTTCTGCACTGTTGGGGATGGTAGTCACTAGCCGGATAGTAGAAATAAGAGAAAGGAGTATTGAATTACATTTCACTTGAAATAATTTAAATATAAGTAGCACTTATGGTAGTTGCTGCCTTTGGACTGTGTGGCTCTAGGGTACACAGTATGTGCCTTTGACGTCTCATGATCTGCTTTGAAATGGTGTTTGCTGACCTCACATACACTGTAAGAATCGGACAACAGCTGCTCCTTCTGTTCTGTGCGTACTTATCGCTAGGGGTTTTACTTCTGTTAGAAACTCTAAGCCATGGTTTTTTGCTTTAAGCAGTCCTTTAGAAATATTTGTTTAAAATAGAAATCAAAATAAAATGCTTTTACTTTCAGTTCAGTTGCTCAGTCGTATCCGACTCTGCGACCCCATGAATTGCAACACGCCAGGCCTCCCTGTCCATCACCAACTCCTGGAGTCCACCCAAACTCATGTCCATCGAGTCGGTGATGCCATCCAGCCATCTCATCCTCTGTCGTCCCCTTCTCCTCCTGCCTCCAATCCCTCCCAGCATCAGAGTCTTTTCCAATGAGTCAGCTCTTCACATACGGTGGCCAGAGTACTGGAGTTTCAGCGTCAGCATCATTCCTTCCAAAGAAATCCCAGGGCTGATATCTTTCAGAATGGACTGGTTGTATCTCCTTGCAGTCCAAGGGACTCTCAAGAGTCTTCTCAAACACCACAGTTCAAAAGCATCAATTCTTCGGCACTTAGCCTTCTTCACAGTCCAGCTCTCACATCCATACATGACCACAGGAAAGACCATAGCCTTGACTAGGTGAACCTTTGTTGGCAAAGTAATGTCTCTGCTTTTGAATATGCTATCTAGGTTGGTCATAACTTTCCTTCCAAGGAGTAAGCGCCTTTTAATTTCATGGCTGCAATCACCATCTGCAGTGATTACCTATTTTGATATTCTAAGTATGCTGAAAGTCCACTGGAGGGTTTTAAGTGACTTTCTCAGGTAGATAGCTGCCTTGTGGATGATAATTTGGGGGAGGGGAGCAGAAGGGCGGTCATCAGGCTATGGTCTAGGCGATGCTGAGATGGAACAGGCGAAAGGAAAGTGCTAATAAAGGGTCAGATTTGGGGTCCTTCTGGAAGTTGGACACACTAGTCATTACATAAATGTGTCTTCGTTGTTTGAATAGCATTCTCCCACATTGTGGCCCTGTTTCCTATCCTGTTTGCTTTTCAGAAATAGTTGCAGACGTTAAAACAGCTGTACCCATGTGTAATTTTAATTAGAAAGTGTTGATTCACTGAATTTTGTGAATCATTTGCTGTAAATAGAGCTGTCCTCCTAACTCTTAGAATTTATAATGCTCTAACAGGACAAGACAGAATACAATATAAATACATTTTTATGTGTTGTACTTATCCCTTTTTTACTTAGAGGAGTAAGTGTAACAGGTGGAACAGGTGATTTGCTATACTGCAGTTGATTAAGAGTAGTGGTTTATGGCGCAAACTTGTTTAGTTTCCTCTGCTTGATCCTCTGAGGGGACGTCTGTGGGTTTCGCAACTTTAAAGTGCTAAGTTTTCTGGTGTGCTCCTTAGTTGTGTGTGTGTGTTCATGAAGAGTGTTTAAGCATGTTGAGAAAGGAGGAGTTTTGGCTGCAGGGCCCTCTGTACTTAAGTAGGGAACACCTGCTTCCCAGGCTGAGATGTGATTGGTGTCATCTTACATGAGTGATTCTGTCACCTTGCCCCAGATTCAGTTCCCTGCTGGGTTAAATATTTTCTCATCTTTGCATCACATTTTTACCATATTTTGGCTTTTAAGCAGAGGTATGGTTCCACTTTGAAAGCTCGGGAAATAATTCTCAGATTGCATATGTTTACCTCAATTTTGATATTCAGATTGTTTGCCTTGAAATTAAATGATGATATTGTAAACTGTCAATGGACTAATCAATTGTGGAACCTAATGCTATCTAGTTTACACAGTCTTGAATAATATAAATATCTAACGTAATGTTACTTCCTTGATTGAATTCCATATGATTTCACATAGATGAGGGTTAGGGTTAGCACGCCAGGCCTCCCTGTCCATCATCATCTCCCGAAGTTTACCCAGACTCAAGTCCAATGAGTCGATGATGCCATCCAACCATCTCATCCACTGTCATCCCCTTCTCCTCCTGCCCTCAATCTTTCCCAGCATCAGGGTCTTTACAAATGTCAGCTCTTTGAATCAGGCGGCCAAACTATTGGAGTTTCAGCTTCAACATCAGTCCTTCCAATGAACACCCAGGACTGATTTACTTTAGGATGGACTGGTTGGATCACCTTGCAGTCCAAGGGACTCTCAAGAGTCTTCTCCAGCACCACAGTTCAAAAGCATCAGTTCTTTGGCGCCAGCTTTCTTTATAGTCCAACTCTCACATCCATACATGACTACTAGAAAAACCATAGCCTTGACTAGATGGACCTTTGTTGAAAGTAATGTTTCTGCATTTTAATATGCTGTCTAGGTTGGTCATAACTTTCCTTCCAAGGAGCAAGCGTCTTTTAATTTCATGGCTGCAGTAACCATCTACAGTGATTTTGTAGCCCCCAAAATTAAGTCCGCCACTGTTTCCACTGTTTCCCCATCTATTTGCCATGAAGTGATGGAACTGGATGCCATGCTCTTAGATTTCTGAATGCTGATCTTTAAGCCAACTCTTTCACTCTCCTCTTTCACTTTAATCAAGAGGCTCTTTAATTCTTCTTCACTTCCTGCCATAAGGGTGGTGTCATCTGCATACCTGAGGCTATTGATATTTCTCCCAGAAATCTTGATTCCAGCTTGTGCTTCATCCAGACCAGTGTTTCTCATGATGTAGTCTGCATATAAGTTAAATAAGTAGGGTGACCATATACAGCCTTGACATACTCCTTTTCCTATTTGGAACCAGTCTGTTGTTCCATGTCCAGTTCTAACTGTTGCTTTCCAACCTGCATACAGATTTCTCAAGAGACAGGTCAGGTGGTCTGGTATTCCCATCTCTTTCAGAATTTTCCACACCTTGTGGTGACCACACAAAGGCTTTGGCATAGTTAATAAAGCAGAAATAGATGGTTTTCTGAAACAATCTTGCTTTTTTCGATGATCCAGTGGATGTTGGCAATTTGAACTCTGGTTCCTCTGCCTCTTCTAAAACCAGCTTGAACATCTGGAAGTTCATGGTTCACATATTGTTGAAGCCTAGCTTGGAGAATTTTGAGCATTACTTCACTAGTGTGTGAGATAAGTGCAATTGCTTACAAGTTGCAAGATGCTTATAGTTAGCATTTTCATAGCTATTAATCCATCAAAGCCAAAATTGTTTTGTAACCTTGATTTTAGAACTTGTGTAAAGCAAATTATAGGAGAAGGCAATGGCACCCCACTCCAGTACTCTTGCCTGGAAAATCCCACGGACGGAGGCGCCTGGTAGGCTGCAGCCCATGGGGTCGCTAAGAGTCGGACATGACTGAGCGACTTCACTTTCTCTTTCACTTTCATGCATTGGAGAAGGAAATGGCAACCCACTCCAGTGTTCTTGCCTGGAGAGTCCCAGGGACAGGAGAGCCTGGTGGGCTTCCATCTATGGGGTCACACAGAGTCGGACACGACTGAAGTGACTTAGCATAGCATAGCATAGCAAAGCAAATTATAGAGAGTGCTTATAGAGAGTGCTTTCTGTTTGGCTAGACAGTAGCTTCTATAGACTGAGAAGTGCCGTTAGGTTCAGGGAGCAGCAGAGACCTTGGGAGAGGGTGTGGTTGATGCTGTCTGTGTCCAAGGGGACACCCCCTGAGTCCCTAGCACTGAATGATGCTCCACGGGTGACCAGGCTCAGCAGGCTTCAGGCTCAGGAATTCAGAGGAAGAACAGTGGCTCTGGGGCCTGTCTGCAGAGCTTGGAGAAGAACAGTGCCCTGTTGGACCTGTACCTCCTGTGTTTATTCCTCAGTTTTAGTGTAATTAGACACTCAGCTCGAGAAATCAGAGGAGGACTGGACATGCCCAGGAAGTGCATGTGTTGGGGGATGTGGGAGGGGGTTGAAAAATATCCAGTCACTATTTTTAACACGTGGAATCGTCTAACATATGTGACTTTGTTAACTGGAAATGGTGACTTCATTAATTGGAGATGGTGACAGGCTAAACTAAGCTGGGATTCCCCAGGGACAGACTAGAATTTCTGTAACCAATCTAATGAAAACAAACCTGAAGAAAGTGGAAGACACCTTTCCCGTCCCTGCCCACTTCCCCGCTCACAGCAAATGAAGCGGCTTTCACAGAGAAAAGTTCGGTTTTCACCCCAGTTTTATGATGCAGTGACTCTGTGTTCCTGACGCGGGACTGTTGGATTTTTTTTCTTTTTTAAATGTTTTTATCTGGTGCTTGGCCCCGGACCTCGAGGCACAGGGAAGAAGCCTGTGCTCCTGGGTCCCCACCAGAGGCCCTTCTGCAGCCGTGGGGTTTCATTGGAGGAGGCCTCTCGTTTACAGTGCTTCATATCTTGCTCTCGTATAAATACCTGCTACATTTCAGCTGGGAGTTACCACTGTTACACGTTTTAGAAACTTGACTGTCATCCAAGTTGTTTACTTTTTTCCCAAAACTAGAAGGAAAGTAGAGAAAGAATTCCATAGTATGGATGTGATTGTGGGCCAAGAGTTATGTTGTGAAAAGGAACGAAGCATAAATTGTATTCCTGCTTTATCGTGTTTGCGTCCACTTTCTCGTTTTGTTCGGAGTGAGTCTTTGTTGTTCAAAGTCATTAAGTGGAGATGGCATTAGAATGACTGCTTTGGAGGCATCTGATTTTTTTAATTCTGGCTGGTAATAAAAATATTTTGATTCCGTTAATGAGGAGTTTGGTATTTAGGCAAAATACATCTGTAAAGCAGTTTCAGATACTTTGGGGCATTTTCCATAGAAGATACTTTTGTAGAAATAGGACTTTACCCTTCATTTTTCCTACTGGTCTGTTCATCAAAACCATAACTTTATGGAATTTGCTTCTGAGAAATGAATTTAAATTTTTCTCGAAAAAAATTTTATGAATTTACCACATATGTTTTGGAACACAAAAATAAAATTGAGCCTAATTTCCAGCGAGCAGACCATCTTCCCTTAACGGGCATTTCACGTGTAACTGACCTGCAGCAGGGCAGCTATGGCCGTCGTTCCCGGTGCGCCCCCAGCGTGCTGGCCCGGGGCTCCCCCTTCTGCGTCTGTGGCCTGGCCCGCTGCTGCTGCGAGCTCTGTGCCCGGCTGCTGTCCTGGGGCAGCGGGCTTGCGTGGAGCCAGGCTCCAGCCCTGCATCAGGCCATTTCCCAGAGTATCGCAGAGCCACAGCAGTGGACTTGGTGTGGAAAGCAGCTCGTGACATCCCTGTTTGTGCTCCGAGCCAGGAGGGCACCAGGCTCGTGCTTGAGTCCACTTTGAAGTGTAGGTTCTAAGGGGAGAACAGCTCCACCTGTTAGGAATTCCAACTGGAATAAGGATGAAACTTGTTGGAGTGTTAAAATTATTGAAGAAGCTTGATTTGAAGTAAAATTTAACTGGCTTCACACATCTTCCTTTTCTTCTGGTTTAAAAGGAAGATAGAGGAATTTGTCATCTCCAGGACAGAATCTCGTCTTTCCTCACAGGAGGCCTGAGCAGCCATTTAGAAGGCCTAAATCCGAACTCCACCACTGCTCCGCAGGGCTCCCTTGCCACCCTTGGAAGCCTGTGACTCGCAGCAGCTCCCAGAGGAGCCGTGGAGGGTGGGTGGTGGTGTGCGCAGTCTGGACTGTTCTGCTGCCTGCTGACGTGGCCGCGTGTCCTGGGCCCCACCTGACAGAAGGGGTCCCCGCCCCATTTCACCTCCCTGACCCCAAGATATCAGGCATTTAGTAGGATTTCCCTTTTAAGTGGTTCAAATTTCCCGAAAGTACTCTGAGTAATTTGGGGTTTCATGGAGCAGTTGCTTTCTCTTCTGTTTAATATGCCAAGTATGCAGACGTCCAGAGCTGTGTGTTCTCTGTGAAAATACCTTTATGAGTGTTGGTTTTGAGGGGACACAGGTAGGTGTCACTATGCTGGTGAAGTCAGTACTGTCTCTCCCCCCACCCCCGCCACGCGCACACACATGCACACTCAAGGTGCACTGTGTGCACTGTGTGAGGATGTGATAGAAGGTTTTCTGTTCTCTGATGGAGTATGCTCACGTTGTCGGCTATCTGTGGCTAGTTTAGAGCTTTAGAATATTAGAATTTTCTTTCAAGTCCTTTTATGATGAAGCATGAGGTTTTAACTCTGTAGAAACAGGATGGTTAGGACAGTATAAATGCGGTAACTTAGTCACCAGCACTGTTTGTGTGAGCGATGTCACCTTCTAGTTCTTCACGAAGGCTGTGCCTTCACATGGATGGTCTTCAGGGAGAAGTTAAGTCAGTCTGCGTTTCTGCTGGGGCTCACAAATAAAGCACATTCGGGGTCTCGGCTGAGTCCCAAGTGGATGTTTTCCCACAGCTCAGAACCATAATGCAGGCTTTCACGGTGAGAGGCCTGCCAGTGGGACTTGAAAGGGAAAGTGTGGCAAGCTCGGCGGAGGGGTGTTTCTGGGCTCACTGGGTGTGTCTCTGCCATCTCTCCTTGTAAGCATGAAATTATCCAGTAGTCAAGAAGGAAAATGCAGTTTGGGCACAAGTATGTCAGATGATTTGTTCTTTTCAGGGAGATACCAAATCATGTGTCAGAGCGCTGCCTGTGCCCTCAGATGCACCGATCTGGTCCTGGAGCTGCGGGCCCTGCCACAGACACTTGTGCGAGCGTGGGCGCTGGGTTGCGGCTGGGCTCTTTGTCTGGGTGGGGCAGCGCGACTCGGCCTCTGGCCAGCTGGCTGCGCCCGCCCTCCGCAGGCGCCAGACCCTCAGTGTGCCTAGTTACCATGCGGCTCTCGCACCATCGCACCCCTGAGGAGCAACAGGTGCTGGCATGGGTGTTGTCTGTCCACATGAAAGGGCCTGGCCACTGCGATTCCTTTTCTCTTTGATCTCCCTGTAGAAGGTCGGCTTGTCTGCCTAGAGATTCCTCTGAAGGGCAATTTAAAAGTTGGATTTGAGCAACATCAAGTGAAATGTCTTCCCATCTCATGCCGTGAGGGGCTCTTTGGTGTAGCTCATGGCTGGATGCAAGGAAAGATATTAACCCTTCCTTTGAAATCAACTGTCTTGTAGGCTGAGATTCCATCTGCCTTTCTCCTTTGCTTTTAGGAAAAATAACCAAAACATTTTTGTGCACATACAGCTTCCGAGCCCTGGAAGATGAACTCATCGTGCTGCTTAAGATCCCCCTTGAGGCTCAGTTACCCTTACTGTGTCAGTGCCCATGAGGGTGAGTGCACTTGGGTGGACGAGACACTTAGAACCGACAGAAAAGGAGACAGAAGGGGTTTTCGTGGGCAGAGCTGAGACGCTTGTCTCAAGGTGTTGTGATCAATAAAATATCCATTTGTAATGGTGAGCTGGCAAGGGCTACTAAATACCGATTGCTGGGTGAAGTGCTCAGAGTGAAGTCATCTTGTGAATTATTACACTGCACTAACATGCTCATCCTATGGGGGAAAAAAGGCCAGGTTGCTTCTGATCGTTTAAAAAAAAAAAGACTCTGTAGAAAGTAGTTGCCTTACTTTGTAAATATTTTAGACAAGGGCATTGCTATCCAGAAATAACAGATTTACGCTTGTTTTGTTTTTAATGAAAATGGGAGGGGAAAATACCTTGAAATTTCAAACCTCATCAGTATCAGTATGATCATAAAGCGAAGCCAGAGAAAGTAGCTTGTGGCTTGTATCTCCCATCCACGTCCCCAGTTTATAGATTTTGCTTCTGGACTTTTTCTGTTAGAACCAGTATGACTTTATAACCAGTGAAGATCCCCACTTCTTAGGAATTTGTAGCTCCACTGTGACAAGATGGCCCAAGGTTTATATGGTCCTATTAAGAGTAGACGGGGTTTTTTTTTTGAAGAACAGGGATAAAGTGAAGCTCTCTGTTCTCATAAACTGTGCTGAAGAGCCAAGTGATAGTTTGTTGACTGGATATGTCATCCATCCTGCCACATGTGGTTCAGACAGAGAGAGGAATGAAAGATGCAGGGCAGGGACGGTTCTGACAGACAGCCGCTGCTCAGAAGCTTTACTGTCTGGGGCTATTGACATTTATAACAGCGACGACTTACATGTGCACGTGGCTTTTTAATTTTTTGACGTTATGAAAGGTATACATGTTTTGTGCCCAAAAAAGGGGGTAAAGTCATTCATATTCTCATCACAGATATTGATGTGTGTATCTTAGCAATCATGCTGGTTTCTTTTTCATACATACAATAAACAAACTTTAATACAGTGTGGAACACATTGTATTTAATGTGATATGCCTTTTTATACAACAACATATGAATTATTCCATATCATTACATATTATTTTTATTGGATATATAGTAGCCTGTCTTACAGGTGTTATCACCATTTATTTAACATAATTTAACACCCCGTGATTAGTTATTTAGGTTATCTTCAATTTTAACTTGTGCCCAATTTTTCTGCTGGGCCATCCTCGGAGTTAATTGCATGTGGGTTGCTTTAGAGTTGATAAAGCGCTTTCTAATGGCGTGTCTCATTTGATTTTGGCATAGTGGCCCCATGAGGCCGGGAGTCCACTGTGTCAGAGACGAAGAGACTGGGGCTCAAAGGATTAAAGTGAGTGTTTTTAAGCTGTAACCCCTCAGTACAGGACAAGAGTAAATGCCAGGGGTTTGGTGCTGATACTATTGAAGACCAGATGTTTTTGTAACTCCAGTGTCAGTGATGCCTTCATCTTTTCAACAAACATCTAAGTGCTGAGTGTGTGTCAGGCTTACTGAATGAGATGGACCCATATACACTGTTACATGAGGAAACCAGGTTGCTTCTTGGGTAATTCGGGGAATACTTGTGCTTATTTTAGTGGTTACAGGAAAGGGACTGTTCACCCAACCAGTTGAGAGCAAGTTCAGAGTATTGTCTTTGTTCTGGGGGTGACTTGGTGCTTTGAGGGTCAAGTTAAGGAAAATCTCCTTCCTTAGTGACTGGTCCCATGTCTCATGCTGCTGAGAGAACTGGATATGTTACTGAGCAGTGTTTAGGTATAATGAAATAAGTGAGGTCAGGATCAGTTCAGTTCAGTTGCTCATTCGTGTCCGACTCTTTGCAACCCCATGGACTGCAGCATGCCAGGCCTCCCTGTCCATCACCAACTCCCGGAGTTTACTCAAACGTATCCATTCAGTCAGTGATGCCATCCAATCATCTTATCCTTTGTCATCCCCTTCTCCTCCCGCCTTCAATCTTTCCCAGCATCAGGGTATTTTCAAATGAGCCAGCTCTCTGCATCAGGTGGCCAAAGTATTGGAGTTTCAGCTTCAACATCAGTCTTTCCAATGAATATTCAGGACTGATTTCCTTTAGGATGGACTGATTGGATCTCCTTGCAGTCAAATGGGTATATCTTTCCTTTTCTCCTTTTCCTTTTGCTTCTCTTCTTTTCTCAGCTATTTGTAAGGCCTCCTCAGACAACTATTTTGCCGTTGTGCATTTCTTTTTTCTTGGGGATGGTCTTGATCCCTGTCTTCTGTATAATGTCACGAACCTCCATCCATGATTCTTCAGGCACTCTGTCTATCAAATGTAATCTCTTGAATCTATTTTTCACTTCCACTGTATAATCATAAGGGATTTGATTTAGGTCATACATGAATGGTCTAGTGGTTTTCCCTACTTTCTTCAATTTAAGTCTGAATTTTGCAATAAGGAGTTCATGATCTGAGCCACAGCAGCTCCCAGTCTTGTTTTTGCTGACTATGTAGAGCTTCTCCATCTTTGGCTGCAAATAATATAATCAATCTGCTTTTGGTATTGACCCTCTGGTGATGTCCATGTGTAGAGTCTTCTCTTGTGTTGTTGGAAGAGAATGTTTGCTATGACAAGTGCGTTCTCTTGGCAGAACTCTGTTAGCCCTTGCCCTGCTTCATTCTGTAAGGCCAAATTTGCCTGTTATTCCAGGTGTTACCCAGGTGGCTCAAATGGTAAAGTGTCTCTCTGCAACGTGGGAGACCTAGGTTCGATTCCTGGGTTGGGAAGATCACCTGGAGAAGGAAATGGCACCCCACTCCAGTACTCTTGCCTGGAAAATCCCTGGACAGAGGAGCCTGGTAGGCTACAGTCCCTGGGGTCACAAAGAGCTGGACACGACTGAGCCGCTTCACTTCACTTTTCACTTCACTTCCAGGTGCTTCTTGACTTCCTACCTTTGCATTCCAGTCCTCTGTAATGAAAAGGACATCTTTGTGGGTATTAATTCTAGAAGGTCTTGTAGGTCTTCATAGAACCATTCAACTTCAGCTTCTTCAGCATTACTGGCTGGGACATAGAATTGGATTACTGTGATATTGAAGTCGGGATAGAACATCATGTAAATATAGCCCTTTGAAAATAACTGCTAATCTCTATGTCTGAAAATATTTTCTAAACATAGTGTTATGTGAATTAAGACAAAATGCCTTTTTTTCACAAGTTGGGAAAAAAAATGCAAATAAAAACGTTCATTTATTCAAGGATGGCCTGAAACCTGGTATATTATATTTTCATATGATGCTGCTAATACTGTGAATTGCTGTCAATACTGTAACTGGATGCATACAGATACATCAAAATGCCTGTAAAGGGGACATTAAAATGTAAAAAGCCATTAAAATGTCAGCAAAAGGGAAAGGCTACTCACTCCAGTATTCTGGCCTAGAGAATTCCATGGACCGTATATAGTCTGTGGAGTTGCAAAGAGTCGGATATGACTGAGCGACTTTCATGTCACTCATGACTCGACTCATTAAAATGTTTAAATTCTTTGATTCAGGAATCTCACTCTGAAAGTGTATTTTCTAGGAAAAACAGAAAATAGAGAAAAAGCTATCAGTATATACATTGGCAGTGTCACTTATCATAGTGAAAAATAGAAACAAACCTAAATGTCTAATAGTGAAATAGTTTAGAAAACAACACCACATCTACCTCACCAAACTCAGTGTCAAAATACCTGTGAAACTGTCGGCATAGTAAACTAAATAAAGAAGCAAATTAAGACACTGGTATGTATATACATTATAGCTACAAGCATGTAACAGAAAAACACTTGAGAATGTATGCTGACGTGGCAATAAGGTTGTCTTGTGGGGTGGGGAGGGTCAAGGAAGTTCCTATTTTTGTTGTCTGTGTTTAAAATTTTATGTAGTACAGATATATTACTTTTTAATACATTAGTTAATGGCTTTGTTTTATTAAAATGGTATATGAGTGATTGAAAGTCACTCAGTCATGTCCAGCTCTTTGGGACCCCATGGGATTCTCCATGGGATTCTCCAGGCCAGAATGCTGGAGTAGGTAGCTGTTCGCTTTTCCAGGGGATCTTCCCAACCCAGGGATTAAAGCCGGGTCTCCCACATTGCAGGTGGATTCTTTACTAACTGAGCCACCAGGGAAGCCCAAGAACACTGGAGTGGGTATCCTATCCCTTCTCCAGAATATCTTCCTGACCCAGGAATCAAACCAAGGTCTTCTCCATTGCAAGTAGATTCTTTACCAGCTGAGCCACCAGGAAAGCCTAAAATGGCATATATGTCTTTTTAAAGTTTATGCAGTACAAGCAAAATATAAAATGACAAATCACCTCCTATCCCCTATCTCCAAAAATAGTCTGACATTTGGTAAACATCCTTCTAGAAATCACTTTTTCCATGTATAAGTATTATTTTAAAGAGGTAGTAACAGATACATGGAGAAGGCAATGGCACGCTACTCCAGTACTCTTGCCTGGAAAATCCCATGGATGGAGGAGCCTGGTAGGCTGCAGTCCATGGGGTCACTAGAGTCGGACACGACTGAGCGACTTCCCTTTCACTTTTCACTTTCATGCATTGGAGAAGAAAATGGCAACCCACTCCAGTGTTCTTGCCTGGAGAATCCCAGAGACAGAGGAGCCTGGTGGGCTGCCATCTATGGGGTCGCACAGAGTCAGACACGACTTATGTGACTTAGCAGCAGCAGGAATTCTGCTGCCATTCTTTCTGTTCTCTCTGTGTAAATGTCTTTTTTTCTCTGACTGCTTATAAAGCTCTCTCAAAGTTTTTGAGAAATTTAGTTATGATGAGTCTTGGTGTAGTTTTCTTCCTGTTTCTTGAACTTGGTTTCATTGGACATCTTCAGTCTGTGCATTCATAGTTTACATTAAATGTGGAAATATTTTGGCAATTTTTTTCTTCCTATATGTTTCTTCTTCCCTTTCAGAAACTCCAGTTCTGTCTCTCTGGAGTTTCCTGGAGTTGCCCCAAAGCCCACTGGTGTACTGCTTCTCTTCCTTCCATTTTGGATCTTTTTTCTCCCTCTGTCCATTTTGGGTAGTTTCTGTAAGTATTCAAGTTCACTTATCCTTTCTTCTGGAGTGTCTAATCTGTTACTGCCATCCAGAGTAGTTTTCATCTTGGATTTTGTCATTTTCATCCCTAGAAATTCTGTCTGTATTTCCATATTCTGCAATTCTAACTAACGTTTTGAGCATCTGAAATAGTTACAGCAACTGCTTTTTGCATTCTTGTCTAACATCTGAGCTCCTCATAGGTTGCTTTCAAGTAGTTGTTGTTTCTTTAAGAAGTCCTAGTTTCCTGATATTTTCTTGCCTGGTGATCAGTTGGATATCTGGAATTGTGGATTTTAACTTGTTGGGTGTAGGATATTTTTGCATTCTAATAAATATTCTTAAGCTTAGTTCTGAAATGCAGTTAAATTTGTCAAAATAACTTGATTCTTTGAGGTCTTCTTTTAAAATTTGTTAGGGAAAAATCAGAGCAGTGTTCATCCTAGTGCTAATTATTTCCCCTGAAGCAAGACCTGAGCGCTCTCCCTAATGCTCCACGAATTATGAGGTTTCCCAGCGTACCTGCCGGGAATCAGGTGCAAGCCCAGCCCAGTCGGAACGTCCTCACTGTTCTCTCATTTTTCCTCAGTGTCGTTTATCCCTCACGTGAATGTGCTGGTCGTCCTAGGTGGATGCTTGAGCTCAGCCACCAGAGTCTGTTTGGTTCTGTGTCCACTTCTCTCGTGCAAACTCTGCTTGCTCTGGTCTCCTGGGTCCACAGCTGCATTTATTCTGTGAGGGCAGCATTCTCTGCCTGTATACTCACTCAGGGCCTTGACCTTGAAATGCTGAAGATAGTGAGCTGGGGCCATCATGACATTCACCACATTCATTTCCCATTTTTCACAGACCACTCTACTTGACTATCCAGTGTCTTAAACTGTTGTTTCATATACGTTGTTTATTTTTTTCTTTCTTGTTTGCTTTTGGTGGGGAAATAAATCTTGTTCCTATTACTTATTGTCTTGCCTAGAAACACAAATGTTTAGGCGATGGTTTTTAAAATTATTTTAAAGTGAATAAAGTTAAGATATTACAGTATTAAGACATTGGTTTCCCCTAAACTGCCTGATTATTATTAAACTTTTCATTTCCAAATGTTTCTCATATTGTAAACTAGACCATATATGAAAAAAAGGTACATGAAAAAAGATGCACACCCCTCAGAGAAAAGAATACAAAAAAGTTTCTCACAAATGGGTCACAAAGAAACCATGCCCTATGTATGGCACCACAAACACAGTGTGTATGGAGAGAGGATTTGCATTCTCTGTGCGAGATGCACTTTGAAGAAGTAAATTTGGTTTCCTGAGTTACTGTTTTATCATCTTTTCTTTAAACACGGGGCTAGAGTTTGTATGGTCTTAGTTGTAAGAAATCCATCTGTGAATTAAAATCTTATCATCACAACATTTTGCTCCATGGTTGACATTTCTGAAGTAGAGAAGCCCCAGAAGTTCACATCGTCTGCATGCATTGGGTCATTGCCTTACTTGCCCTGGAGAGAAGCACTCTCAGGATTGTTGAAGACGGGGTGCGTGACCACCTCACCAGCACAGTGCCCAGCAGGCACGTGGTGGCCGACGGCTTTGGGGAACTGATCCTGCTCGTGTCGCTGAGGATGGGCCTCTCTGTCAGTCAGCTTGCCAGCCCGCTTGGAGTGAGCCCTCCCTGTGCAGGATCTCCAGGCAGTCTTTGCCGAAAGCAGGCCTTAAGGCTAGTATTCCTTCACTTTTAAATTACACCTCATTCATTTTTCTTGGCTTCTCCGGCTGAGGTCTCTTCATTTTGAACAGAAGTTGTGATGATAGGCATTCTTATCTTGCTTCGTTGTCTTCTTCTAATGATTGACTATGAGTTCTACAGATGGTTTTGTGGATGCCCATTTCCCTCCAGAATGTAAGTCCTTTTTGATACTGCATTTGGTCTTCAATGAGGCCATGCTGATATTTGCATTTGTAAGGAAATTTTTAGGAAACATATGTGAGCAAAACAAATTAGATAATCTTTTGAGTAAATGAGGTGTTATGCAATTGAAAAATGGTCATAGTTGATCATATGCAAGTTATTAGTTCGGTTTTAAACTCACTAAGTGAAGCTGAAAGTTATGCTTTCTAATTACAGAGTCGAGTTTAAATGGACAGGAGCAACCACACCTGGCTTGTCTAAATCTGAGGGTGTATAAACCTGTAAGGTTTTCCAAGAGCTGCTTCTCTCAAATTTAGTGTTTTGGTTTCTCACATATGTTAGATTTTCAATGACCTGCACTCCTTGTCCCTTAGTGTGTTGTGATAGGTAACATAATGTTTATCTGCAAACTTTGCTGGGCATAAGTGGAGTTCTCACCTCTTAATCAGCGCCTTGAACAGTGTTCCTATCTTCGTCCCTTGAATAGAAAACTGCCGAGAAGTGGGCGGGGAATGTGTCTTACAAGCTTGCGGCACAGGTGGGCTTGCAGTGCCCTCTGACTACAGAGCCCTTGACAAAGTGGACGGCCTTGTGCAGTTGGCTCTGTCTCTTTTCTGGAATTTGTACGTCCATGGTAACCAAGGTACCTTGAGATCATGGTTCCTCATATGGTCTTTCCTAATGTCCATGTAGATGCTCAATATAGGCTGGCTCCCTTCGTCCTTTCTGGCTGAATCAACTGGACTGGGGCTATGAGAGAGGCCAGGGACCAGCCTGGGAGCAACATGTAAGGAGGCGCTCACTCTCAGGTGTGTACAAGTGTTTTGTACTGAACCGTGTCCCCCAGAATTCATATTTTGGGGCTCTAGCCTTTAGTCCCTGAGAGTACAGACTATATTTGGAGATAGAGCCTATTAAGAGGTTATTAAAGTAATATGAGACTCACAGGGTGGGCTTTGGTCCAGTCTGACTGGCATCTGGTAAGAACAGAGACGCCAGAGGTGCTTGTGAACACAGGAGAATGACAGCAAGCAGGCGGCCCTCCGAAGGCGGCAGCCGTCTGCCAGCCAAGGAGAGGGGCCTCAGGACGAAGGAGACCCTGCTGACTCCGTGAACCTGCACAGCCAGCCTCCGGACCTGTGAGGGAAAAAAAGAAGTTTCTGTTGTTAAGTGGCCCGGCCTGAGGTATTTCCTAACGGCAGCCCTGACAAATGATAGTAGGTGCCGTGCTGCGCTGCACGACTCTGGAGTGATGCCTGCTCAGACCTGTCCTTGGCACGGGTCCTGGCTCACCCCAGGCTCCAGCTTGCAGGTGGACACAAGTTTCCTGAGTCAATCAAAAGGTGATGGGCGGTTGTTGAAGGAGCACATGAGCCCAGTAATCGCTCCTTCACATCCTTGCAGAAGGAAATGTGTTTCTGCTTCCACTAAGTGCATCTGAATCTCTGAGACACAGCAGTGTTTGATGGGTGTAGACTGAGCCCATGGCTCAGCCTCTTCCCTGAAGAGAGTGGCTGCTTCTCCATGAGAGTTCCTTGAAGACTAAAGAACAATTGTTAACAACAATTGTTAATCTCCCAGTTGTGTAATCTCCCATCACACATTGCTTCCCGGATGAAATGCTTGAAGGTGTAATGGATATAAATTTCATGAAATTAAAAAAAAAATGAAAAACTTCAGAAAAAGGTCCAAGAGAAAACCAAAGAGCACAGAGAATGGGAAATGGACATCCCTAGGTATATCACAGCACAATTTTAAAACATCAGAAAGAAAGTTCTAAAATACTGTGGAAAGAGAAAAGGAGAACATGTGTAAGGAAGCAGTGGTCAT
This sequence comes from Tragelaphus eurycerus, assembly GCA_935064755.1. Taxonomy (NCBI): domain Eukaryota; kingdom Metazoa; phylum Chordata; class Mammalia; order Artiodactyla; family Bovidae; genus Tragelaphus; species Tragelaphus eurycerus. Next base: position 3,223,958 of record CAKXYN010000088.1, on the reverse strand, counting down.
ACTGACTTCAGAGTTTTCAATAGCAGCTCAAAAACAGAGACAGTGGGGGAGTGTTGCGGTGTTACAGGAGAGCGACGTAGAGAACACAGTGTCACACCCAGCGGAGGCTGTAAGAGGGCTCGGTAGAAGTGTTCTCTCATATACAGGCCTCAACACAGTGAGTACAGTAAATGTGAATGAGCTAAAGTTATTAGTGCAAAAAGATAGAGATCGATAGATTGAGTATAATTCTATACACCACTTATGAAGGCTATACACACATGCAGACTTTAAAAGTAAGTGGGTGGAGTGAGCGTGCTAGGAGAATACTAACCAGAAGGAAACTGGGAGAGTCATATGTATACATAAAATAGACAAGAGAAATTATACTGTTGTGATTGAAGGGTTGCATAGTTAATAAAATGTATTTGTATTTTCTTAATATAAACAAATTTATGGCACCCCACCCCAGTACTTTTGCCTGGAAAATCCCATGGACGGAGGATCCTGTTAGGCTCCAGTCCATGGGGTCGCTAAGAGTCGGACATGACTGAGCGACTTCACTTTCTCTTTTCACTTTCATGCATTGGAGAAGGAAATGGCAACCCACTCCAGTATTCTTGCCTGGAGAATCCCAGGGACGGGGGAGCCTGGTGAGCTTCCGTCTATGGGGTCGCACAGAGTCGGACACGACTGAAGCGACTTAGCAGCAGTATACTCATTTTTAATATATACAAAATAAGCATGTAACTGAAAGTTAAAATACAACAACAATCTTGAATCTTAAGAGCAAAAAGTGATGAAGTACCCATTTTAAGAAATTAGTCGGGGGAAACCCTCAAGGTAAAGGAAAGATAAAATTACCATGTATGTGTGCACATATGTGCTCAGTTGGGTCCAGTTGTTTGTGACTTTATGAACTCTACTGACAGGTGCCTTTGGGATTTTCCAGCAGAAATACTGGAGTGAGTTGCTGTTTGCTCCTCCAGTCGAAATTAGCAAAATACAAAAAAATACAAAATACAAAAAAAAAAAAAAAAAGGCAGAAATACAGTAAATAAAACCATAAGTTGTTTCTTGAAAAGAAAAAAATTGGTTAAAGAAAGGTGAGACATGTATGAATAATATCATTAAGGAAATGGAAAAGTACAGAAACGTTAGATTTAAATGTTCGTAAAACATAATGTCTTTGGGTATATGTTAAAGTTTTGAAAACCTGAGCAAGATTCACATAACTCTAAAAATTCGTATTCACTTGAATAATTCTATAACTTCAAAAGCAATAAAAACTGTGGTTAAGATCTTCCCACAAAGAAAACCACCCGACTCAGTTTTGATAGCTGACTTCTTCCGTCTCTGAAACACATCCCGATTTCACATTAACTTTTCCAGAAAACAAAAAGATGAAGCACACTCGCCATCCTGCTCATGCTGTCAGGTCAGCAAAGCTCTGATTTGGAATTCAGACAGACACACTGTGACCATCGCAGGCTATTTCACTCATTAAAATAGATGAAAAATATTCTAAATACAGTAGCAAATTAAATCTGACATAATGTGGGAAAGTCAGGTGTGCAAGAAATGTAATGTTAGAAAATTCATGAATCTCTAGTAACCATATAAAGAGAAGTTCAGCAGCACTAGTGATTTAGACAAACGTCACATTAGTGACATACATGATGCACACCTTCCATTGACCAAAGCCCAGGAGTCTCACAGCGCCAGCTAGTGGGAGGGCATGGAGGATCTTCACATATTGTCCGCAGGAGTACAGGTGAGGGACTTTGACAGGGATTTAGCATTGTGTGCTGTTGTGAACTTTCACCTAGGTACACACCCACCAAGAGAAATACTGCACAAATACGAGACATACTGTAGAATGTTTTTGGTTTTGTTTTCTGTGCTGTTGACAGTAGCAAGAAGTGTGGGAACAATCACATGCCTGTCAACAGCAGGGACACTGTGAAACACTGCACAAACTATTCTGGTGAACAGCATACTAGGCAGTGGTTCATGCGCAAGATCTGCAGTGGTGTGCATCAGTACAGATGGATGTCAGCCATACAGCTGTGAAAAGTAAGCCCAGAGGATGACATCTTGTACAGTTCTTCTAATGAAATGAAATACAACTGAAATCTCAAATACATTTTGGCAAGTTGTATAGATGGAATAAGGCTGCTTTTAAAAGAGAGCAAGTGAGTAATGAACGTAGTAGTAATCAGGAGGAAGATGACCTCAGAGAATGGGTTCAAGTAAACAGGGCTTATGTGGATTGGTGTGAGTTTTAGCTTTTGTTTAGTTGATGGGTTCATGGGTATTTCATTCATTTTAAAATACAACATGGTCCAATAGTGTGTTAGGAACTAAGGATTGTGATTATAGATACATGTCTGTGCAGTGAACATTCAAAAACATATACACATACTGTGGTAGGGTTCTCTAGTATATGTACATATGAGATATATAGTGTGGTTAACTCTTGGTGAACTATGTGTTTGGATAGATATTAATGGTCTATATCCATATGCAAAGTAGTTTGACTGCCCTAAAAGTCTTTCATGCTCCCCTGCTATTTATCCACTCCTATCTCTTAAACTCTGGAAACCACTGATTTTTTTTACTGCCTCCATAGTTTTGTTTTGGAAGAAAAGCTATGACAAAGCTAGTATATTAAAAAGCAGAGACATTATTTTGCTGGCAAAATGACTTTGTCTAGTCAAAACTATGGTTTTTTCCCCCAGTAATCATGCATGGGTGTGAGAGTTGGACCATAAAGAAAGCTGAAGAATTGATGCTTTCGAACTGTGATGTTGGAGAAGACTCTTGAGAGTCCCTTGGCCTGCAAGGAGATCCAACCAGTCAGTTCTAAAGGAAATCAGTCCTGAATATTCATTGGAAAGACCAGTGCTGAAGCTCTAACACTTTGGCCACCTGATGCAAAGAACTGACTCACTGTAAAAGACCCTGGTGCTGGGAAGGATTGAAGGCAGGAGGAGAAGGGGACGACAGAGGATGAGATGGTTGGATGGCATTACCGTCTTAATGGACGTGAGTGTGAGCAAGCTCCAGGATTTGGTGATGGACAGGGAAGCCTGACGTGCTGCAGTCCATGGGGTCGCAAAGAGTCAGACACGACTGAGTGAACTGATAGTTTTGTCTTTCCAGAGAGTCATATCTAGTTGGAATCATATAATTTGTAGCCTTTTCGGATTGATTTCTTCACTTAGTAATATGCATTTAGTTTTACTCCCATGTCTTCTCATGACAATAATAGCTCATTTCTTTTTAGTGCTGAATAATATTTTGTTGTCTAAGTGTACCAGTTTATTTGGCCCTTCTCCTACTAAATAATCTTGGCTCTTTCCAGGGTTTGGCAGTTATGAATAAAGCTGCTATAAGCATGTGTACGCAAGTTTTTGTGGGGACATAAACTTTCAACTCCTTTAGGTAAATACTGAAGAATGTGACTGTTCTTTGTATGGTAAGAGTGTGTGCAATTTTATAAAGAACTGCCAAACTATTTCACAAAGTGGCTGTACTATTTTGCATTGCCAGCGGTAATGAATGAGTGTTCCTGTTGCTCCTTGTTCTCACCAGGATTTGGTTTTTCAGTGTTCAGGATTGTGGCCATTCTGATACATGTGTAGTAGTATCTCATTGTTTTAATTTGCCTTTTCTTGATGACATACAACGAGGAACATCTTTTCATCTGCTTATTTTGCCATCTGCATATCTTCTTTGGAAAGAAAGTGAAAGTGAAGAAGGTGAAGTCACTCAGTCATATCCAACCCTTTGTGACTTCATGGATTGTGGCCTGCCACGCTCCTCCATCCATGGGATTTTCCAGGCAAGAATACTGGAGTGGGCTGCCACCTTCTTTGGAAAGGTGTCTCTTTAGGCTTCTGACCCTCTTTTAAAATCAGGTTTGCTTGTTTTCTCACTACTGAATTTTAAGAGTTTTTTTATATATTTTGTGTGTGATAGTCACTCCTTGTGATGCTATGGACTGCAGCCTGCCAGGCTCCTCAGTCCATGGAATTTTCCAGGTAAGAATACTGGAGTGGGTTGCCATTTTCTTCTCCAGGGGATCTTCCCAGCCCAGGGATTGAACCTGGGTCTCCCACATTGTATGCAGACTCTTTACCATCTGAGCCACCAGAGAAAAAGAGTTATATGAAGTTTAGATCCATCTTTTGTCAAATATCTTTTGCAAATGTTTTCTGTTAGTCTGTGGATTGTCTTACTTTCTTGACATTGTCTTTCCCAGAGCAGAAGTTTTCAATTATAGGCAGGTCCAGTTTATCGATTATTTCTTTCACAGATTGTACCTTTGGTTTTTTAATCAAAAAATCATCACCATATGCAGGGTTATCTAGGCTTTCTCCATTATATAGTTTTGTAATGTACATTTAGGTCCTATATCCATTTGGGGTTAATTTTTGAAAAGGGCATAAAGTCTGTGTCTGGAATTTTTTTTTTTTTTTTTTTTGGCAAGTGTTTTTCGAGTATCATCTGTTGAAAAGATTTTTCTCCATTGTATTGCCTTTGTTCCGTTGTTAAAGATTGACTGACTGTGCTTACGTTGGCCTGTTTCTGGGAGCCGTGTTCTGTCTGCTAGTCCATCTGTCTGTTGTTCCACCAGTACTGCACTATCTTGGTTGTTGATCAGTCGCTCAGTCGTGTCTGGCTGTCGGCCGTGTCCGGCTCTGCAAGCCCATGGACTGCAGCATGCCAGGCTTCCCTATCCTTCCCCATCTCCCAGAGTTCACTCAGACTCATGTCCAGTGAGTCGGTGATGCCATCCAACCATCTCGTCCTCATCTGTTCCCTTCTCCTGCCTTCAGTCTTGCCCAGCATTAGGGTCTTTTCCAGTGAATCAGCTCTTCACCTTAGGTGGCCATAGGATTGGAGCTTCAGCCTCAGCGTCAGTCCTTCCAGTGAATATTCAGGGTTGATTTCCTGTCTGTCCATTAATTTAGTTCTTGATTCTGCTTATTAGACATTTTGGAGTTTCACTTGTATAGATCTTGTATGTGTATTGTCAGATATATACCTAAATGTTTCATTTGAGGGGGCGGGGATGCGAACGTAAATGTATTGTGATTTTAATTTTAAATTTCACTTGTTTATTGCTGGTAGTTTGAAAGCAATTACCTTTTGTATGTTAACCTTGTATCCTGCAATCTTGCTATAATTAGTTCCAGGAGGATTTTTCAGACAGTTGTTTTGGATAGTCTACATAGATGATCATATCTGTGAAAAAGACAGTTTTATGTCTTGCTTACCAATCTGTATACATTGTATTTCCTCCTCTTTTCTTGGTGCATTATCTAGTACTTCCTGTTCAGTGTTGAAAAGGAACTGCCAGAGGGGACATTCATGCCTTATTCCTGATCTTAGTGGGAAAGTTTCAAGTTTCTCATCATTATGTAGGATATTAGCTGTAGATATTTTTATTCTTTATCAAACTGAAGGAAGTTCTTCTCTATTCTTGCTTTTCTGAGCGATTTTATCATGAATTTGTGTTGGCTTTTCTCTTGCTCTTTCCATATCACTTATGACCGTGTGATTTTTGTCTCTCAGCATGTTGATTTAATGGATTACATTAATTTTGAAATGTTGACGCCAGCCTTGAATACCTGGTTTAAATTCCACTTGGTTGTGCTATATAAATATTTTATACATTATTATTTTTATTTACTAATAAATACTTTGTTGTGAATTTTTACATCTGTGTTCATGGACAAGAGCAATATACGGTCTACAGTTTTCTTCTTTTGTAATGTCTTTGTCTGGTTTTGGTATTTGGGTAATGCTGGTCTCATAGAATGAATTAGGAAGTATTTCCCTCTTCCTTTATCCTCTGAAACAGATTGTAGAGTTTTGGAATAATTTCTCCCTTAAATGCTTGGTAGAATTCACCAGTGAATCTGGCTGTACCTGGCGCTTTCTGGTTTGGAAAATTATTTATTGATTAAATTTCTTTACTAGATTTAGGCCTATTCATATTGTCTATTTCTTCTAATGTGAATTTTGGCAGATTGTGTCTTTCAAAGAATCGGTCCATTGTTATCTACGTTATCAAATAATGGACACAGGCTTCATATTATTCCTTTATCATTTTAATATCCATAGGATCTATAGTGATGTCCCATATTTCATTTCTGAAATAAGTAATTTGTGTCTTCTATCTTTAATTCTTAGCTTGGTAGAAGCCTATCAATTTTATTGATCTTTACCAAGAACCAGCTTTTGGTTTTGTTCATTTTTCTTTATTGATTTATGCTCTAATTATTCTTCCATTTACTTTGGTTTTGATTTGCTGTTTTTCTTCAGTTTCCTAGGGTGTAAACTTAGATTATTGGTTTTAGATCTATCTTGTTTTCTAATATATGCATTCATTGTTATAAATTTCCCTCTATGCTCCACTTTCACTGCATCCAACAAATTTCAGTAACTTATGTTTCTGTTCTCATTTATTTCAAAGTAGTTTACACTTTATCTTGAAGTTTCTTCTTTGACCCATGTATTAGTTAGAAGTGTGTTTATTCTCTAAATATTTTGGGTGGGATGTTCAGTTTTCTTTCTGTTATTGATTTCTAGTTTAATTCCCTTATGATCTGAGAACTGACATTATATTATTTCTATTTTAAATTTGTTAAAGTATGTCTTATGGCTCAGAATGTAGTCTGTCTTGTTGAATCTTACATGGAGCTTGGGAAGAACGTATATTCTGCTGTTGTTGGATGAAGTAAGTGGCGACTATAACCAGTTGATTTGTAGTGTTATGTTAAATCCTGCATTACTGATCTTCTGCAGGAATGAAATTACTGCTCCAGTGGATTACTGTTCACCTTTAGTAGATACTGCCAGTCATTTTCCCAAAAACTTGTGCCTTCAAGATATGAGAATTCTCTTTGTGTCAGTATTTGGTATTGTTGATCTCTTTTAGTTTTAGGTATTTTATTGCTATGGAGAAGTATCCTTTGGTTTTGATTTTTTAATGAATAATGATATTGAGCAGCTTTTTGTAAGCCGAGTGATTATTCTTAGTCTTTCTGCCCATTTATAAAATCTTTCTGTTCTAAGATGCTTTTTTTTTTCCAGAATTTTTATACCACCTTTCATGCGTTGACCTTTAACCCATGTAAAATTTACTTCTGAACATGATGTGATATAGGGAGTCAAGTTCCTCTTCTTTTTTCTATATACATTTATCCAGTGGTTCTCCCAATTTTCTTTTTCCCATTAGATTGCTTTTGTCAAAAATCAATAGATGCTGTATCTGTGTGTTTATTTCTAGAATCTCGGTTCTGTTTGCTTGATCTTGTATTCCTGCACCAGTAGTATACTATCATGATTCTTGAAGCATCACCCTACAAGTTTGAAATGAGATGTTGTGAGTTCTTGAAGTTTGTTCTTTTATATTATTATTGTTGTTGTTGTTATGGCTATCCTAGGTTCTGTGAATTTCTATACAGATTTTATAATTGACTTGTTGGTAATTAAAACTCTCACAAAAAGCCTCTTGGAAATTTGATTGGGATTACATTGATTCCACAGGTCATTAGAGGGTAATTCAACAACAGTAATATCTTACAGTTAAGTAATGTGATATTTGCCTCATTTCTTCAATTTCTGTCAATGAAATTTTTATGTAAAAGCCTTGTACACTGTTTATTAAGTGCACTCTGATGTATTTTATATAGTTGCTACCATGGTTGTGAAGATCTTTTTTGTACAGTTCTTCTGTGTATTCTTGCCACCTCTTCTTAATATCTTCTGCTTCTGTTAGGTCCATACCATTTCTGTCCTTTATCGAGCTCATCTTTGCATGAAATGTTCCTTTGGTATCTCTGATTTTCTTGAAGAGATCCCTAGTCTTTCCCATTCTGTTGTTTTCCTCTATTTCTTTGCATTGATCGCTGAAGAAGGCTTTCTTATCTTTTCTTGCTATTCTTTGGAACTTTGCATTTAGATGTTTATATCGTTGCTTTTCTTCTTTGCTTTTTGCTTCCCTTCTTTGCACAGCTATATGTAAGGCCTCTCCAGACAGCCATTTTGCTTTTTTGCATTTCTTTTCCATGGGGATGGTCTTCATGCCTGTCTCCTATACAGTGTCACGAACCTCATTCCATAGTTCATCAGGCACTTTATCTATCAAATCTAGGCCCTTAAATCTATTTCTCACTTCCACTGTATAATCATAAGGGATTTGATTTAGGTCATACCTGAATGGTCTAGTGGTTTTCCCTACTTTCTTCAATTTCAGTCTGAATTTGGCAGTAAGTAGTTCATGGTCTGAGCCACAGTCAGCTTCTGGTCTTGTTTTTGCTGACTGTATAGAGCTTCTCCATCTTTGGCTGCAAAGAATATAATCAGTCTGATTTTGGTGTTGACCATCTGGTGATGTCCATGTATAGAGTCTTCTCTTGTGTTGTTGGAAGAGGGTATTTGCTATGACCAGTGCATTTTCTTGGCAAAACTCTGTTAGTCTTTGTCCTGCTTCATTCCGTATTCCAAGGCCAAATTTGCCTGTTACTCCAGGTGTTTCTTGACTTCCTACTTTTGCATTCCAGTCCCCTATAATGAAAAGGACATCTTTTTTGGGTGTTAGTTCTAAAAGGTCTTATAGGTCTTCATAGAACCATTCAACTTCAGCTTCTTCAGCGTTACTGGTTGGGGCATAGACTTGGATAACTGTGACATGGAATGGTTTGCCTTGGAAACGAACAGAGATCATTCTGTCGTTTTTGAGACTGCATCCAAGTACTGCATTTCAGACTCTTTTGTTGACCATGATGGGCACTCCATTTCTTCTGAGAGATTCCTGACCGCAATAGTAGATATAATGGTCCTCTGAGTTAAATTCACCCATTCGAGTCCATTTTAGTTCGCTAATTCCTAGAATGTCGGCATTCACTCTTGCCATCTCTTGTTTGACCACTTCCAATTTGCCTTAATTCATGGACCTGACATTCCAGGTTCCTATGCAATATTGCTCTTTACAGCATCGGACTTTGCTTCTATCACCAGACACATCCACAGCTAGGTATTCTTTTTGCTTTAGCTCCATCCGTTCATTCTTTCTGGAGTTACTTCTCCACTGCTCTCCTGTAGCATATTGGGCCCCTACTGACCTGGGGAGTTTCTCTTTCAGTATCCTATCATTTTGCCTTTTCATACTGTTCATGGGGTTCTCAATGCTCAAAACTCTCCAAGCCAGGCTTCAGCAATATGTGAACCGTGAACTTCCTGATTGCTGATTTTAGAAAAGGCAGAGGAACCAGAGATCAAATTGCCAACATCCGCTGGATCATGGAAAAAGCAAGAGAGTTCCAGAAAAATATCTATTTCTGCTTTATTGACTATGCCAAAGCCTTTGACTGTGTGGATCACAATAAACTATGGAAAATTCTGAAAGAGACGGGAATACCAGACCACCTGATCTGCCTCTTAAGAAATCTGTATACAGGTCAGGAAGCAACAGTTAGAACTGGACATGGAACAACAGACTGGTTCCAAATAGGAAAAGGAGTACTTCAAGGCTGTATACTGTCACCCTGTTTATTTAACTTATATGCCACAGTACATCACGAGAAACGCTGGACTGGAAGAAACACAAGTTGGAATCAAGATTGCTGGGAGAAATATCAATAACTTCAGATATGCAGATGACACCACCCTTATGGCAGAAAGTGAAGAGGAACTAAAAAGCCTCTTGATGAAAGTGAAAGTGGAGAGTGAAAAGGTTGGCTTAAAGCTCAACATTCAGAAAACAAAGATCATGGCATCCGGTCCCATCACTACGTGGGAAATAGATGGGGAAACAGTGGAAATAGTGTCAGACTTTATTTTTCTGGGCTCCAAAATCACTGCAGATGGTAACTGCAGCCATGAAATTAAAAGACGCTTACTCCTTGGAAGGAAAGTTATGACCAACCTAGATGGCATATTCAAAAGCAGAGACATCACTTTGCCAACAAAGGTTCGCCTAGTCAAGGCTATGGTCTTTCCTGTGGTCATGTATGGATGTGAGAGCTGGACTGTGAAGAAGGCTGAGTGCCGAAGAATTGATGCTTTTGAACTGTGGTGTTGGAGAAGACTCTTGAGAGTCCTTGGACTGCAAGGAGATCCAACCAGTCCATTTTGAGGGAGAACAGCCCTGGGATTTCTTTGGAAGGAATGATGCTAAAGCTGAAACTCCAGTACTTCGGCCACCTCATGTGAAGAGTTAACTCATTGGAGAAGACTCTGATGGTGGGAGGGATTAGGGGCAGAAGGAGAAGGGGACGACAGAGGATGAGATGGCTGGATGGCATCACTGACTCGATGGATGTGAGTCTCAGTGACCTCCGGGAGTTGGTGATGGACAGGGAAGCCTGGCGTGCTGCGATTCATGGAGTCGCAAAGAGTCGGACTCGACTGAGAGACTGATCTGATCTGATCTGACCATGGTATGCTAAATCACTTCAGTTGTGTCCGACTCTTTGCAACACCATGGACTGCAGCCTGCTGGGCTCCTCTTTCCATGGATTCTCCAGGCAAGAACACTGGAGTGGGTTGCCATGCTCTTCCCCATTGCTGTCATAAATGGTATTGTTATTTTCCTTAACAATCCCCAGTTGTACTTATTCTATTTTTGTATGTTCTTTTGGGTTGTCTATATACACAATTATTTCATCTGTGTACAGTGTTTAATAAGGTTGAGTATAGCAAGAGAGTTCCAGAAAAACATCTATTTCTGCTTTTATTGACTATGCCAAAGCCTTTGACTGTGTAGATCACAATAAACTGTGGAAAATTCTGAGAGAGATGGGAATACTAGACCACTTGATCTGCCTCTTGAGAAATCTGTATGCAGGTCAGGAAGCAACAGTTAGATCTGGTCATGGAACAACAGACTGGTTCCAAATAGGAAAAGGAGTACGTCAAGGCTGTATATTGTCACCATGTTTATTTAACTTATATGCAGAGTACATCATGAGAAATGCTGGACTGGAGGAAACACAAGCTGGAATCAAGATTGCCGGGAGAAATATCAGTAAGCTCAGATATGCAGATGACACCACCCTTATGGCAGAAAGTGAAGAGGAACTAAAAAGCCTCTTGATGAAGGTGAAGGTGGAGAGTGAAAAGGTTGGCTTAAAGCTCAACAATCAGAAAACGAAGATCATGGCATCTGGTCCCATCACTACATGGGAAGTAGATGGAGAAACAGTGGAAACAGTGTCAGACTTTATTTTTCTGGGCTCCAAAATCACTGCAGATGGTGACTGCAGCCATGAAATTAAAAGACGCTTACTCCTTGGAAGGAAAGTTATGACCAACCTAGATAGTATATTCAAAAGCAGAGACATCACTTTGCCAACAAAGGTTCGCCTAGTCAAGGCTATGGTCTTTCCTGTGGTCATGTATGGATGTGAGAGCTGGACTGTGAAGAAGGCTGAGTGCCGAAGAATTGATGCTTTTGAACTGTGGTGTTGGAGAAGACTCTTGAGAGTCCCTTGGACTGCAAGGAGATCCAACCAGTCCATTCTGAAGGAGATCAGCCCTGGGATTTCTTTGGAAGGAATGATGCTAAAGCTGAACCTCCAGTATTTTGGCCACCTCATGCGAAGAGTTGACTCATTGGAGAAGACTCTGATGCTGGGAGGGATTGAGGGCAGGAGGAGAAGGGGACGACAGAGGATGAGATGGCTGGATGGCATCACTGACTCGATGGATGTGAGTCTGAGTGACCTCCGAGAGCTGGTGATGGATAGGGAGGCCTGGCGTGCTGCAGTTCATGGGGTCGCAGAGAGTCGGACACGACTGAGCGACTGATCTGATCTGATCTGATCTGATAGACATCTTTTGGAGAAGGCAGTGGCAACCCACTCCAGTACTTCTGCCTGGAAAATCCCATGGACGGAGGAGCCTGGTAGGCTGCTGTCCATGGGGTCGCTAGAATCGGACACGACTGAGTGGCTTCACTTTATTTTTTCACTTTCATGCATTGGAGAAGGAAATGGCAGCCAACTCCAGTATTCTTGCCTGGAGAATCCCAGGGACGGGGAAACCTGGTGGGCTGCCGTCTATGGGGTCACACAAAGTCGGACACGACTGAAGCGACTTAGCAGCAGCAGCAGCATAGACATCTTTGTCTTGTTTATGATGTCAGGGGAAAAAAATCACTCAGTATCTCACCATTTGGGTTTAAACTCTTGAGATTTTTAAAGTAGGTAACCTTTATCAGAATAAGGAAGTTTCTCTAATTTGCTGAGAGCATTTATTGTGAATATGTATTGATGAATTTATCAGATCTTTCTTCTGCACTGACTTTTGTTTATCCTTGGTTACTATACTGAATTATATTTAAGTGCTACATTATTTTTTTCACTTTCATAACAAAGCAACTTTGTTGTTCTTTAATTGCTAAGGCATACCTGACTCTGTTGTGACCCCATGGACTTGCCCACCAGGCTCCTCTGACAGTGGGATTTCCCAGGGAAGAATACCGGAGTGGATTGCCATTTTCTAGTTCAGGTGATCTTACTGACCCAGGGATCAAACCCGCATCCCCTGCATTGCAGGCAGATTTTTTACCACTGAGCCACCAGGAAAGCCCACTTAGTTGTGATTTATTAACTTTGTATGTGTGGACATTGATTTGTTAGTTTTTTGTTGGGATTTCTGTGTCACAGTTATGAAAGCTGTTGACTTGTAGTTTCTTTTTTCAATGTGTTTTTCCAGGAGTGGATGTCAGGAGTATAGCAGGAACATGATGGGAAGTATTTCATCTTTTCTGTTCTTTGAGAGACTGCATCTGATTTCCATTTGTATGTTTCTATTATTTGAATTAATTTGCCTTTCATTCCTCTGAGCTTGAAATTTCCTTAGGGGAAGGTTTCTAATTGCAGAGTCAAATTCTTCAATTAGAGCTATTTATTGATGTTTTCTTTTTCTTCTTGAATCAGTTCTTGTAATTTATATTGTTCACCGAATTGCCCCCTTTCAGTTAAAGTATTTATTTGCAAAAACTGTTCATAATATTCTTATTTTGTTTTCAGTGTCTGAAACATCTGAGAATAAGGGTAGTGATCCACTCTCCTCCTCTAGCTCCCTTCCCCTCCCTCTCTCTCACCAAGGGGATTGGATGGGAATGGATCCAGGAAGAGGCTTATCCATTTTACTAGTATTTTAAAACAAAGGCAACTTTTCCTTTGAATTTTCACTGTTTTTATTTTTCTCTGCTTCTGCTTTATTGATTTTACTCTTTCAAAAATTATCTCCACCTTTTAAACCCCGTAACGTCAAATTTGTTACTTTTTTGGAGCTACTTAGAAGATTACAGCTTTGATTGTTCATCTTTTTCTTTTCATATACAATCTTTAAAGCTATAAATTTCCTGCTAAATACTGCTTTAGCTGCATCCTGCAAGTTTTTGTATATTGCACTGTTTTTGCTTACAATAGTTTAAAGATTTCCTTCTTTCTTTTTGATGACTTCCCTGGTGGCTCAGATGGTAAAGTGTCTGTCTACAATGCGGGAGACCTGGGTTTGATCCCTGGGTTGGGAAGATCCTTGGAGATGGAAATGGCAATCCACTCCAGTACTATTGCCTGGAAAATCCCATGGACAGAGTAGTCTGGTAGGCTACAGTCCATGGGGTCACAAAAAGTCGGACACAACTGAGCGATTTCACGTTCACGTTCGTTCTTTTTTGATCCATGTGAAGTTTCTAAATAAATGGATTTTTTTCTAATTATCTTTGTATTATTTCTAGTCTAATTCTCCTGATCAGACAACCTGTTCTGTGTGATTTCATTAACACTTGCTTAGATTTATTTTGTCTTTTAGCATGTGCTCTATTTTGGTTTTCTAAATGTTCCATGTGTACTTAAAGGTAGTGTGTACTTTATAGTTGATCAATATATGGTTCTACACTTTTCAATTAAGTTGGTAAGTCAGGTTTCAACCAAAGTAAACATTCTACATCTTATCACACCTTCCTGTGCTATCTTCTACTTCCTCCAGTTTTCTCTAGCACATCAACTCACTCAAAATAGGTTGCTTTATATATTTGTTGGTTTGAATTGTTTAGTCATGTCCTAAACCTGTCATCATGTTAAGGACGATGGAGGAAAAATGCTTTAAGTTGAAGGGCATTCTTCAGATCTTCTGGCAGGTTAAGGGTTATCTACATCAGACAAATGTGCTTTTGTTGATTGCTGTAGTAGAAAAGAAAGCAATTTACATCAACTCAATGTCTCTCTAGACCTGTAGATTAAATAAATCACAATGTAAGAATTAGCACAAATGCACATTTTCATCCTTGATACCAAGGATCACTTTTTATTAATTTAACCTAGATATTTGCTTGTGTTTGGACATTACTGGATGAATTTAAAAGCCAAATAAGCACCGGAAGCAAATAATTCTTCCTCATCTTTCATATGGATCAGTGTATGTGAATAGGAATATTTTCCATTTTTTGCTGTAGTGTTCTTTGAACAGTCAATAATCATGACTTTGCCTGTCTTTTCCTTTAGCCATCCTGTGAGGTAGATTAAGACATGACCTGGGTAGGTGCTCAGTCAGCCCATCCAGGCTTAATCGACGAAAGAAAGAAGGGCTTAAGAATGTTCCTTTTCATAAATGCTTACCACTTTGGAAACCATTGACAGTGTGATTCACTGGAATGTTCCCCAGGATGATAATGTTGCTGAATAAAATCAACTACTTCTTGTTTTCTTTTAAGAAATATTTGACTAAAAATTAATAACTTTAAGAGAATACTTTGTGCTACTCTAGAACAAACATTGTACTTACTGGACGTGCTTTATAACCTTTCTGAGCCTTTGGTTTTCATTCCTAATTCTCCTGTTGGAATAATACCCACCTCCCAGGTTATTTGACACTGCAGCCTTATTAAAGAGGAAACGTGAGTCCTGGTCACCATCCTTGACTTTGATGGCTCTCCCAGATGTATAGTGTTTTTACCTCTTCTGCTTACTTAAAAACACATATTGACAGCAGTTGTATGGAACAACCAGAGCTGGGTGTTGAAAGAGGCGCCTCCAGGTATGTGATTTTACATGTGTGCTCCTGACTGCCAGCAAGGTCTTTGTGAGTCTTGTGCTGCCACCTCCACCAGATCTCTTGGATCTCAGTAAAGATGTTTATAAATAGGCCCCAAATCAAGCTTTCTGTGGGACAGGAATCATCTCTGACCATATTGTGACTGTCTGTCGAAAATCAAGCATCAAAGAAAAAAAGGAACAAGACACGGGGAACTAGCATGCACACTGAAGAACTACAGATGGCACAGGTTAGTCTAGCCACTCCAACAGTTACAGTAATTATGGTGGTCTGCGTGTACCAGTTATGAAACAGATTATAAAACTGGGAGAGAAATATCAAGACCCAAATCTGTGCTGTCTGGAAGAATCTCCTAAATAGGAAGACTGAGCTGAAGGTACAAGAAAGGTAAAAGATATATACCGTAAGAACACTAATAAAGAGAAATCTGAAGTGACTGTGGGAATATTGGATGAATACTAAAGAATATTACCAGCAGTGGAGATACGCAGCACGTGAATCGTTTGTAACACAGGCTGTATTCTGTGTTAGAATTGCTGTAAGGCAATTCTGAGTATATTTTAAAGTATTTAAATTGTGTAAATCTTCTCACAACAATGGGATTAAATTATTAGTAATAAAGATAGGTGAAAATCCAAATTATTTGAAATTAACTCACTGTACAGAAAAGTCATGATGGGGAAAGCCTATAAAAAGCTCTAGGGTGTAGCTAATACTGTTCTTTGAGGGAAATTTATAGCATTAAAACATTTAAATTGGGAAAAGATCTCAAAACAATGATCTAAACTTCTTTAAGAAACCAGGAAAATAAGAGCAAATCGAAGTGCAGGCAAACAGAAGGAAGGAGTAACAGAGATAAGAACGGAGATGGATGAAACTGAAAACAGATGACAGTGGGAAATAGCCATGAATCTAGAGTTGATTCTTTTAAATGGATCAATAAAACCAAGAAACCCTAGTCAGAGCAAGGGAAAAAGACTCAAATAAACACTGTTAATGAAGGAGAAGGACACTGACAAATCCTCCCAGCTTGAGAAGATAAGAAGTATGTGGTGTGAACAATAGACATTTCACTCCTGAGATAAAGACTACTTTTTTGAAAGGCACAAATACCAACGCTCACTCAAGAAGAAATTGCCTAAATAGTCTTACATCTATTATACTAATTGACAAAGTAGAAATTTTCCCATAAAGGAAAATTCAAGCCCAGCCAGCTTCACTGACGAATTCTACCAACCATTTATAGAAGAAATTATATCAGTTCTCCAAGAAGTACACAAGGAAAGAGGACTTTCCAGGTCACTTTTTGGTGCCAGCATTACTTGACACAGCAACCAGATGAAGTCATTAAAAAAATTCCTCAACGACACAGATGTGAAAGTCCTCAAGAATCTTAGCAGATTGAATCTACAGTGTGCAAAAAGCACAGTGCGGCATGACCAGGTTGCTTATCCTATGAAGGTGAACTGTTCAGTACTTAAAGTCAGTCAGTTCATCATGTCAGCAGAAAAGAGAAAGAAAATAAGCTATGATCATCTCAACAGATGTATATAAAGAAATTTCTTAACCTGTTTTTTTTTTTAAAAAATGGCCCCCATACCTGCAGCCTACCTAATGATGAAGATTTGACTGCTTTCCCTCCAAAATCAGAGTCCAGGCAAGGAGGCCACCTATTCAGCTGTAGGTTCTGGCCAGTCCAATACAGCGAGGAGAATCACACATCCATTTTGGAAAAGGAAGAAATAAAACTGTCTCTACAGAAGACAGGACATCCACAACCAACGGTGCCTCCGTACACTAACAACGGGTGTCGCAAAGTTTAAAGTTGGTTCATTTACAAGCAGACAAAAAAAACCCATGAAATAGATTTCTGTTGACATTTTCAGGATATTTATGCTGAACATTACAGAACCCTAAAGAAATGAAATAAATAAAATGATTTCTTTGTGATGGGAAAGACTTTCTGTGTTCTTGAATCAGAAAACTGAATGTGGTTAGGATGTCCAGTTCTTCCCTTACTGGGCAGTGGATTTAATTCAGCCCCAGTCAGAATCTCAGCAGGGCTTTTGTAGGCTGAAAAACTATTCTCACAATTGTATGGAAAAGTTCCAGTTTTATGAGTTTTCCACAGCTCTTCCATCAATTCATCACTTGAAAATAGATAACTGTGTAAGAAGGTAGCGATGATGTAATTCCTTCAAGAGAAAGTGGTAAAGTCTGGATTTCAGACTCTCTTTTAGGTCACATTTCAAAAGAACAAAACTAGAAATTTCAAACTAACATAGTGTCCTCTCTGTGCCTGATCAATCTTTTGGGGAAAAAATTAAGTAGATAGAGTGACTCCCTGGGCTATTTTCTTTAATTTTTTTGATACTTAGTTGACCATTATAATCTGTATAATTGAGCATCAGCCTTAGAATTGAACTCACATGTTCTTTCTCCAAACTCCTTGCATATTAGAATTCTTTTGGTTGGTTTTAGAAACATTCTAGAATTTTAAAACATTTTGCATCTAATATAACGCTGAAAACATGAAATCTACATAATGTATGCAGCGTAACTAATATTAGAAGCATGTTCAAGGAGCAGCCTGTGGGGTTAATAGAGTTTAATTTGCAAGACAAATGAAGGCTTATTTCCTCCTAGGCACTCTGCTCTTCATTCTGGGAGGGCCACTTTTGAAGAATAGTCCATTAATAGATGATGAGAACCCTGGTTGGACAGGAGCAGTATCAGCCAGCAGTGGAATCAGAGCCTTTCCACTCAGAGGGTGTTTCCCAGAATACAGAGCCCTTGATTAAAATGCAGCGCTTAAAGAGTTCTGTGCAGGCTTCCTCACACAGCCACAGATGGGCAGGGGGAGGAGGCACAAATGCTTTATCTCTGTGATAAACCAAGACTACAGAAATAAAAATAGATAATCCAAATGCCCCCACAGACAGTGGGAAAGTTTTTAAGTAAACCAAGACTTAATCCACTTAATGTGGAAATACTCTGCATTTAAAAAAAATGTTTTCAAGAATCTTTATAACAAAGGAAGATCCTTATTATAAACATCCTACCTGAATTTATCCACAGAAAATTAAAATGGTTAAAAGACTGAAAGGAACATGTTCAGCCAACAGTGGTTGTCTCTGGTTGATGGGATTGCAGGTAATTTATAACTGCCTGTGAGCTCAGCAGAGTCAGCGGAGCTGGCTTGAGAGTTTTTCAGCAGGAGACACCCTGGCATTTGAGACACCCTCGTCTTTGTGCTGACTGTTGCCTCACTAACTGCCAGTGGTCTTCCCTAGTTGCTGTGAAGCCAGCGGTGCCTTCACCTTTCCTGAACATCAATAGATGAGCACTAGCCCTGAGATCCCCAGGTCAGCGGCTCCCACATTGGCAGGAGAGCATCCGAAAGCGTGCTGCCATGCTGATCTTGGCATACAGCAGTGGTCAGATCTAGCAGAAGGCCGAGAGACGCCTCTAGCTCCATCTTTATTGATGACTTATGGACAGAAAAGAGGATTTGTAGCCAAATAGAAACGTGTTCAAAAACCAGGTGGCCCTGTCTTGTTTTCTCCCGGCCCTTCTGTACCTGAGGCTGACTTGGGACCACCCAGGGTCAGGCGTCCTCTACTCCAGGACAGGCGTGTGCCATGGAGGAGCCAGCCCTGGCTGGTCAGAGATCTCTTAGAGGACAGGGGATTTGATTCAAGGAGGAAAACTGGAGTGAGCAGTTTGGGGAAGTCAGATGTTTAAAACATGAAAAGAAGCAGCACTCTTGAGTGGCAGAGGTTTTGAGTTTCATGGTCTTGATGTGCCAGTGTCTCTCCTGGGGCTGGCGGATCCAGGGGGACGGGTTCAAAGGCAGAGAGCCCGTTTGAGCGGCCCCGGCACACAGGCTTGCTGC